>CM038670.1:634103277-634548926 GCA_021605145.1 Aegilops bicornis
TCCTTTGCTTCTCCTCGCAGACGATGATGCGCCAAGGCCGAGCCGCCAAATTCCACCACCACTCGCTGATCCAGGCCGTCTGGCTAGCCTCGCTTATCGCCCCACGCCAAGTCCTCATACTTCGCATCGCTCAGGTCCTCTTTGCATCGACCACAGGCATATTAAAGGAGGACGAAGGCGGACCTCGCCTGGCCGATCCCTCGCTTTGCCTCGATCTGAGCCGCCCATCTTCCCCTGTGGCTCGCCTGCCTCCTCCACCGATCAAGCCGAGGCCCATGGTGAGGCCACCCCAGCCGCCTGCTTTTTCCCCTTCGTTGGTCCCGGCCATTTCAGCCTAGCAGTAGTTTTTTTTCCCTGTCTGTGATTTTGCTAATTATCCAGTGATTGCCAGTTTTTCAGAAAACCCCTTAATGTTCATGCATCAATAAATCACAAACCGTGCATCGGATTAAAATGATTTATATATGTAAAATGCTTAGAATTTTGTGTAGATTAATAATATGCCATTTTCATCCCATGTTAAAATGTTTAAAATGCTGTTTGATTAAATTTGCTCAAATGCCATGTTAAAATGATTTATTTCATAACTAAATAACCGTAGCTCCATTTGAAATAAACTTTACATGTAAATGGGGTGGAAAATTGCCTAGTTTAACATGGTGCACTTTATTTTCCTGTTTAACAACATTAAAATATGTTTTAGGGCAGAATAGTACCTAATCCATAAATATGCACATGAGGATTTTCCGGACTTGTTGTTCGTTGTTTCCGGTCTCATTTAAACTTGCCTAGGTAGGTAGTTTTGTTGTGCTTCACCCCTTGCCATGATAATCAACATTTAATTTTGTTGAGTACTTAAACGAGAGAGAACTAATTAATTGACGTGGTGTTTCGTCAATATGCAACCCGTTGCATGTTAAGCTCCACTTAACTTGTAGTATTGTTGATTGCACTTTGCCATGCCATGCCTCATTAAACCGGACATGCATCATACTTGATTGTGCATCATGCCATGTTTATGCTTGTGCATTTATCATGTTGTTTGTTTCTTTCCGGTGTTGCTTCTCGGTTCCGGTAATGTTGCGATTGTGAGGATTCGTTCGACTACTTCCGTTCGTCTTCTTCATGGACTCGTTCTTCTTCCTAGCGGGATTTCAGGCAAGATGACTGTTACCCTGGATCTCATTACTATCATTGCTATGCTAGTTGCTTCGTTCTATCGCGATGCTGCGCTACCTATTACTTGTTGCTCAAGCCATCCCAAATTGCCATGAACCTCTAACCTTTTGCACCCTTCCTAGCAAACCGTTGTTTGGCTATGTTACCGCTTTGCTCAAATTTCTCTTATAGCGTTGTTAGTTGCGTGAAGATGAAGTTTGTTCCTTGTTGAACATGGAGATGTTGTTCTTGCTGAACATGTTTACTTGTTGGGATATCACAATATCTATTGTTTAATTAATGCATCTATATACTTGGTAAAGGGTGGAAGGCTCGCCTTATGCCCGGTGTTTTGTTCCACTCTTGCCGCCTCTAGTTTCCGCCATATCGGTATTATGTTCCCGGATTTTGCGCCCCTAACGCGGTCGGGTGATTTATGGGACCCCTTTGACAGTTCGCTTTGAATAAGACTTTTTCAAAGAAGGCCCAACATTGGTTTTACCATTTTCCTGACCTATTACCTTTTTCCCTTGGGAGTCGCGCATCCCAAGGGTCATCTTTATTTTAGCCCCCCCGGGCCAATGCTTGTCTAAGTGTTGGTCCAAACTAGAGCCCTTTGCAGCGCCACCTCGGGAAACTTGAGGGCTGGTTTTAGTTGTACGGACTGCTCATCCGGTCGTGGCCTGAGACGAGATACGCGCGGCTACTATCAGGGTGTCGGCACGCCAGGAGGTCTTGCTGGTCTTGTTTTATTGCTGTCGAAATGTCCTCAGAGTCGAGATTCCAGACTGATCGGTCTTCCCGGGAGAAGGAATATCCTTCGCTGATCGCGAGAGCTTATCATGGGCTGTTGGGACACCCCGCAAGGTATAAACTTTCGGAAAGCCGTGCTCATGGTTATGTGGGCGATGGGAATTTGTTAATATCCGGTTGTAGTAAACTTGAAGCAAACACTTCTAAAATACACCAACCGTGTGTGTAACCGTGAGTGTCTCTTTTCGGGGTTGATCGAGAGGAGAACACGGTTTTTGGGTTATGTCTGACGCAAGTAGGAGTTCAGTATCACTTCTTGATCATTACTAGTTGACGACTGTTCCTTTGTTTCTCTTCTCGCTCTCATTTTATGTATGTTAGCCACCATATATGCTTAGTCGCCGCTGCAACCTCACCACTTTACCCCTTCCTTTCCCTTTAAGCTTTGCTAGTCTTCATACCCATGGTAATGGGATTGCTGAGTCCTCGTGGCTCACAGATTACTACACCACCAGCTTGCAGTGTGTACAGGTTTTATGATGATCATGACGCGAGAGCGATGTTTATTTGTGTTGGATTCTTCTTCCGCTTCTTCTTCGATCGTGGGATAGGTTCTAGGTCGGCAGCCGGGCTAGGTGGTGGATGTCGCTTGAGTTTCGGTTATGTTTCATCCGTAGTCGGATGTTGATCTTGTATATGATGTTGATGTATTCTTGTGGCATTTTTGCCTTTTGTATGTATCCCCATCTATTATGTAATGTTGATGTAATGATATCCACCTTGCAAAAGCGTTTCAATATGCGGATCTATCCTTGGTGGGACCTTCGAGTTCCTTTTGGATAGGGTCGCATATTGGGCGTGACAAGTTGGTATCAGAGCCTCGACCGACCTTAGGAGCCCCCTTGTTTGTTGGCTGTTGTTGAGTCTAGAAGAAAACTATTTTGATTCTTAGGATTGTATATATCGGAGAGTAGGATTCTTTTTACTCCTCGGCCTCCCTTCGTCAGCCTCGGTGAGGCCTCCCCGACGAGATGTTTTGTCTTTCCTCTCCTCAAATTTCACGAATTTTTTTAGGATCACGCTGGTATCTTGGAATCGTTCGATGGTTTTGTGATGAGAACATTGTTCTTGGTGCCTCCCGACATTTAGGGGTTGTGGCAGTGTCCCGGGAGTTGAGCTCCGAGGTGTTGTCGCCACAATTTTATCGCTGCAGTTCGAATACCGAGTTTTACCGACATCGAAAATCTCTTTGTACAGCTTGTTGGTGAGATAACTCGATAACCCAAAGATCGGGCGAAGTTCGGGAGTATTGCCATAGCTTGTATAACGGATGCTTTTCAAGGTTGAGGTACATGATTTCCGGAGTTTTCTTGGTTATGTGTTGACGGATGGATACAAATTGATCTAGGTATTGTTAGTTTGGGTGATATATTGTGTCCCCTCAGATCCCCAACACCGCATTGCATAACCGTAAAGTTTCGGGAGTTTATAGGTGGGAATTCAAGTAGCTCCTAGAATATCTTTCCGACAGATGCATGATATGGGATTGGGTAAATCTCTATCATATGTATTTGTTCCGGCTTATTCCACAAGCCAAATCCTTTGTTTTGTTTTATTTGTGGTATTTGAGTTGCTTCAATGTCAAGTGTTGATTCCATACCTTTTCCTAAATGGTGTTCTCATATTGGTATGTGAATACTAATCCTTTCTTGATCATTGAGGTCGTCATGTTAATTCTTTTTCAACCGGCGTGCTTCTCTTCAAGTGGATCCGATCATTTCAACATTTGCGAGATCAATTCTAAGTTTTTCTCAACGGTATCCATTTCATCCGTCCCAAGTTGTCTTTGTTTTCCCGCCCTCCCACCCTTTTTGGCAAGGACTTATATATTTTAATCAAGTATCCATTTATTCATGTGAAGTCTCTTCATTCTTTTCTTTCAATGTTCTTATCCGGTGATTTCCCATGAAGATGCTCAACAGTTTCAAGTTCATCATCCTTCTTTGTTGTTTCTTCTCCGGTGGATACAATTCATGCTTTAGATATTCATCATATTCCTTTCCTCGTTCCTAATGATTTCTCATGCCGATGCACCTCTTAATCATTCACTTCTCTCTATTCATTTGTCCTGGAGTGTTGAAGATATCTCAGAAGGCTCGTGTTTCCATTCTCAATCCGTTCAAGATATTTCAAGGTTGTTATCCCATTCAAACCATTTAATTCAACCGGTGCAACCTCTCTTTAATATTGTTCAACGGTGTTTTCTTTTGAGTGGGCCCTAACCCACAGGTCTTTTTCCAGGATCTTACCTGACTCTTCTAATTTTCCCGGAACCATTCTCAAATTCTTTTCGAGAGTGACGTAAGAATGAATTTCATCAGTCACATGCCTTCTCCAAGATCTCGTTCAAAAGCTTTTCATCTCTGGCTCAACCTTTCCTCTTTTAATCCTTCCGGAGTTTCTCAACAATTTGGTGATGTTTCTCATCGTCATTCTCAACATTTGAAGACCGAAGAAGAGTTTCTCTTAAATCTTGCTCCATTCTCTTCAAGATTCATGGTTCTAGTTTGATGCCATCCTCTCATAATTGTTTTCGATTGTGAGAATAATTTTCACCCATCCGGAGCATTTCACGAGTCTTTTCAGTTCGATTCTTCGGAGCCCATTATCTCGGAATTATTCATTCAGGATTTCAGCTCTCGTTCTCCAAATCATACCGATGCATCGTTCAAATATCCTCTAATCAGTTCATGATCTCTTCATTCTCTTGTATCTAAATTCTCTCAAGCATCTTCATTCGTTTTCCAATTCTTCCTGGTGAATTGTGCCTTGGCTTCGTTCATTGTAATTTCTTACGGTGGTTCGTTCAAGATTCTTTTTCCTTGATTATCACTTTAGTTCATTCATTCATTCGTTGTTTCCAAATTCCACCGGTGGTTCAATCAATACCTTGTCAAGTTTGCACTATATCTCATTTCATTCCCTCAAGAAGAATTAGTATGCCAAATCCATTGCTTGTCATCAATTTAATTTGTTGAAGGATAAGCATACAATAAATCTTATTCTTATTTCCTCGAGGTGATTCAATTCTTTTCTTCAGGAGATTGTTCATGATGAAGTAATTCTCGGTTCTAGTGTTTCATCTTTTCTTTCTCGGAGTTCCAAGGTTTCGCATTATCTCATCGCGAAGCTCCTTCTAAATCATTTCTAGGCTTGGATCCTATTCTTTTCATCCTTTTGCTTACTGGAGGCTCTATATGGTGGTTCATCAAGGACTCCTTTCATTCTTCAATTGTTCTTCAAGTTTTTCTCTCGAAGTTATGATCCGCCAAGCTATACTCTAAAATAAACATGGTGCCCAACACATGTTTTGTTTTGAGGAGCTCAAGTATTCCTCATCTTGCATTTCGAAGTGCAATTCATTCTACCTTGTCATTTGAGGTGGTGTTATGTCATTCTGGACAATTTGAGTTCGTGTTTCATGATTCACATGTTGTCAAGAATGAGGTATTTTAAAACCATCATTTTCTCTTCGATCATGAGTTGTTTCAACCCATCATAATTTCTTCGTTGGAGTATCTTGATATAGATTTCACCTAAAAGCCGTCCATTGGGAATGTTGCTATTTGTGGTGCTTGTCTATGATCCAAGTTATCTCTTTATCATCTCGGTGAAGAAGTTTTTCATCTCTTTGGTGCTCTCAATCAAATCAATGGTTTCCATTAGTGGCCGGTTGTCACCTCATAGTCTTGAGATGTTTCCATAAGCCCACTACAAGCTTATTCGTTCCGTTGTTGGTTTTCAAACAACTATATCCTAACCTTCTTGCAAGGATGCCTTCCAAATTCAGTTGTGGTAGAAGTTGGCATTTTCTTCTCCATTCTTTTATTTCAATGATCTATCTTGTATTCTTTCTTCCGAGGCATTGTGATATTGTGCTCTTCACCCATCACCTCGTTTTGTGAGGGTCGTGTTCTTTTCTTGCTTATCCATTTAACCGGAGTGTTGTGCCATCTCTTGAAGTTCTTTTCATCTTATCAAGTTTTCCTTCTTTCTTCAGTCAGAGTGCTGCCCAAATTATATCAATCTTATTCCTTCTCTATCTAGTTTTAACCGGAGTGATTTCAATATCGATCTTATCACTAAAACTCTTGGTTCTCGTCGTATCCCTTGTTCCTCTTTTCTAACGGAGTGTTTTCAACTTTGCTCATCTTCGTTGTTTTCTTTCTTTCATTTTGCTCAACATCTCAAGGTTCATGGTTTCGCTTCGCTTGTCGAAGAAGCAACTTAGTTTTACCTCTTATCTTCCTCTTTCTTTTCTCTCTGGTGCCATCCTAGATCTCGGGACGAGATCCTCTCGTAGTGGTGGAGTGTTGTAACGCCCCGGATGCAACTTTCCATATTTATAACTCCAACTCTTGCCTTTTCCGGAGATGTCATATTTTATTTCCTTCGTGGTTGGATTTTTGTCTTTTGTTTTGTATTTTGTTCATGTCATGCATCTCATCTCATAGCATCATTCACATTGCATTTGCATATTTTCATAAAACTCTTAGCCGTTCGTAGTTGCCCCTTCTCTCTTTGCCTCCGTTGTTACTTTGTCAGACCGCTTGTCCTTGTTGACCTTCTCTCAGACCAATTGGACCCCTCTTTTCTCTCTTCTTTCTCCGAGACCAACAAAACCCCTTGTCCCCATGGCCTTTCGTCAGACTCCATTGTCTTTGTTTTTGTTTCTCTTGTCAAACCACCTAACCTCTTCTTGCCAGAGACCTCTCAAGGTCCAAACCTGCCCGAACCCGAATCGCTTCGGTCATCATCACCGCTGTATTCAGATCATCCCCAAACATCTATAACATATCTGCGTTTAGTTGTTGGTCTCCCTAAGCCATTTATCTCGACTGCTCGATTTTAATCCGATGATCCAAATGCCCCTCCTATTTACCTACTTGTTATATAAATAGACCAACCCTAGGATCTAGGGATCATGTCCCATCCATCCCACGCCGCCGCCACTCCATCAATCTCTCCTCGATCCATCCTCCTTGATTTCACACACCAGCCAACCAAATCCATCCCTCCTCGATCCACTCCGTCCGTCCGAAAGCACCTCCTCCTCGCTGCTTCTCGCCACCACCACCAAAGAAGACCACCGGAGTTCCTTTCACTGTCGGGCACCACCAGCAGTCGCCGCCTCCTCGCGCCTGCCTCCCTTTTCTCCGTGCTCCTCCTCTAACCATCTCTCTCGCTTCAAAGACTCGCTCTGGATCCCCGCCTCTCGCGCCGATCATTCAGAAGCAAAGGCCTGCCGACATCGCTACCAGTTGCTGCTGGCGCATCTCCTCCTGCTCTCGGAGCCCCGAGTCTCCCCTGCGTTCCTTCACCTCGCCTCGTCGCCCCGTGATCGGCCTCGCTGCCGGCGACCACGGCAAGGGACCGCCTCGCCCCACTCCTCTCCTCCCCTGTCTCTCCTTCCTCCCCGTGCTTCCCTCTGTTCCTCACATCTTCTCTCTCTCTGGCAAAGAGCATCCCCTGCCATGGAGCTCCAAGTCCGCCGCCCGCTCGCTTCGATTAGGGCAGGGAACGTGACCTGCGCGACCACGCTACCCTGTGGATCCGACCACCCCGACGCCTGCGGCCTCGGGCCCCGCCAGCATTCTCCTTCCTCCGGAGCCTCATTGCCGCCTGCTTCTTCTCGCAAGTCGTGCCTGCAGCACGCAGTAAAGGGCGCCATGGACGCCGAGCCTCCTTCGCTTCTCCTCGCACGAGATGCGCGCCCGAGCCAGCCAGCCTCCACCACCTCGCTGGATCCAGCCGTCTGCCAGCCTCGCCTGCTGCCCCACGCCAAGTCCCGCGCCTCTGCAGACGTCCAAGGCCCTCCTGACGTAATTCACAGGCATATTAAAGGAGGACGAGCGTTGACCTCGCCCGCTCGATCCCCTGCCTTCGCCTCGATCTGGAGCCGGCCCATCTTGCCCCGTGGCCTGCCCGGCCTCCTCCACCGACCGGGCCGAGGCCGATGGTGAGGCCACCCCCAGCGCCTCGTTTTTCCCCTTCTGTTGGTCCGGTCAGTTTCAGCCCAGTGTAGTTTTTTTCCCTGTCTGTGATTTTGCTAATTATCCAGTGATTGCCAGTTTTTCAGAAAACCCCTTAATGTTCATGCATCAATAAATCACAAACCGTGCATCGGATTAAAATGATTTATATATGTAAAATGCTTAGAATTTTGTGTATATTAATAATATGCCATTTTCATCCCATGTTAAAATGTTTAAAATGCTGTTTGATTAAATTTGCTCAAATGCCATGTTAAAATGATTTATTTCATAACTAAATAACCGTAGCTCCATTTTAAATAAATTTTATATGTAAATGGGGTGGAAAAATGCCTAGTTTAACATGGTGCACTTTATTTTCCTGTTTAACAACATTAAAATATGTTTTAGGGCAGAACAGTACCTAATCCACAAATATGCACATGAGGATTTTCAAACAACTATATTCTAACCTTCTTGCAAGGATGCCTTCCAAGTCTGCACAACGTGCTAGAGCCGAGGTTCGTCGTCGCACCGACGAGCATGGTACCGGGACCGCAGACATGGTGCAAGACTTTGACGATGCTCGGGACTCGGACGAGGAGATGGAGGAATCTGCAAAGGCCTTCACTGAAATGTTGGAGTCCTCAAAACGCCCCTTCCACGGTTAATAATCGAGCTTTGTTAGCTGGATGCCATCTCACAAATAATGGCTTTGAAGGCTCAATTCACCTTTGGGCAGAGAATGCTACGACGCTGATGATGACAAGATTCGGACGATTTCTACCCAAAGGCCATGTGCTACCTCCAAACCTGTACCACCGACAAAATCCTCCGCTCTTAAGATGCCCTATGAGAAGATACATGCCTGTGAGAAAGGATGTGTCTTATTTAGGCTTCAGTATGAGGACTTGAACTATTGTCCCATTTGCAATTCTTCCAGGTATGTTGTGGTAGACAATGGTATGTGTCGGATGTGGGGTTCCGGCAAACCCTTAAGGTTCGAACACTGGGGTGCGCGCGAAGTCTTTCCCTCCTACCGATCTACGCCCTAGGACGCTGAGATCTCGCGGACGAACTCGACTAACTCGCAACACAGAGAGACACGAGATTTATACTGGTTCGGGCCACCGTTGTGGTGTAATACCCTACTCCAGTGTGGTGGTGGTGGATTGCCTCTTGGGCTGATGATGAACAGTACAGAGGGAAGAACAGCCTCCTGAGGTTGAGGTGTTCTTGAGCTTGGTAACTTAGCGAGTGAGAGCTGGGTGAACTGCTCGATCTAATCCCCTTCCTACTGTGGTGGCTAGCTACTTATATTGGCCCTGGTCCTCTTCCCAAATGTTGAGCGGGAAGGGAGCCAACAACGGCGGGCAAATTTGAAGGGGGACAAATAGTACAAGCTATCCTGACAAAAATGGTCTTCGCCTGCCAAAGGCTCTGGTGGTGACGCTGTCTTGGGCTCCACGATGACCTCCGTCTTGCCATCCTCCTGGTCTTGGTCTCGTTGCACCGCAATAGCAACCTTTACCTGATGCATCGGTACTCCTCACCTGCGCTGGCCTCCTTAGCACCAAAGAGGAAACAAGGACGCCATGCAGCTACCGGGCGCCTACCTGGTGCCGATCGTCATGGCTCACGCGCGAGAGCCTCGTGAGGTTTGCCCCGCCTTGATATCTCCGCTCCTCGTGAGTCTGCCTGTCTAGGCCACTCCTGAGGAGGTCTTGCGTCGTCCGCCTCGCGAGGCTTGGCCCCTCGCGAGGGTCTTGGATGCCTTGTTGATGAAGATGGGCCTTATGGCCTGCTAGCTTAGCCATGCCATGGGTCGCAGGCAGGCAAGTCTGGGGACCCCTGCTCCTGCACACCGACAGAGCCCCTCGCCCACAGGTGCGCTCGTGCTTGGCTTCACGGTGAAGCCAAGGGTCAAGTATGGAGCACCGGGGCCCCTAAAGCCCACGGCCTTGCTGACGCGGGCGGTTGATTGGACGTATGCCTCGCTTCTCAAACCTGCCTCGGCAACTACATGACTTGACAAGTCCTCGCGACATGCAAGGAAAACCATCATTACTCGCGATCGTGGGAGGCACCGTTGGCTTTCTCTTCTGTTATAATGGGGAGGGGCGGAGCCCTGTCGCCATCTCTTCCTGGCTCGCTTGCTTTTTCCTCCTCGCCCATTGCTTGCAAGTGCTACCAATGGCTCCATCGGCGAAGTTCTCCGCCGCCAGAAGGGAAAGGCCTCGCGACGGATCCGGCCTCCCGCTTGTTGCCAAGACGCGTCAGTTCACAAGAAGCACGCCAAGGCCCTTCGCCGTGGCTCCATCGTCGAGGCAGCGCCATGGCACGCGGAGGGGGTCGTCCTAGTCATGGCGGTCCAGTTGACGAGGGGTGGCATGCTATAGTGGCGCGGCTTCCCCTGCTCAGGTTTCCATTCAGCCGGAGGTGTCGCCCAGTTCGCTGTTCGGTCGGAGAACCCGGCCGGCAATCGCTCCAGCTTCCGCGCTTCTTCGCCGACGAATCGCCGCCCTCGTCCAAAGTGACTCGTTGCAAAGCGGATGGTTGCCGCAGCAAAGCCTCTTGGTCGCGGTTGAGACTTCTGCCAGGCAACATAGCCTCGCCCGCTGGGTCGGCAGTAGACGCTCGCCATGCGCGCTGCCTCGCAGCGGTGCACCCTCCACTTCAAGATGGTGGATCGACCCTCTATGTGAGGGTGTTTGGGGAAGATGGTCGCCACGCCGGGTGCTGCCCCGAGACGAACAACGGTGAGGAGGTGCTCGGCCTTGGTGACGGTCGTGACGAGGATGAGGGCGAGCCTGCCCACGGCGGCGACCATGTCTCTTCTAGCTACGGGGCTCTTCCTTCGGTGATAGCTTCAGCAGCGGTGGCTACAACCAGCCGCTGCGCCCGCTTCGAAGGCGGCAGTGGGTCATCTCGTCGCTGCACCTCCGTGAAGCGCGAGGAAGGGTCTGGCTAGGCTCGGGGCGTCGCTAGGGGCCTGCCTCCGCGGATCGCTGCAACACCGCTTTGCTTTGCTCTTTTTTCTGCATCAAAAATGAAACCAGTATGGGCCCAGAGGGGCGTGTATCAAACTGTGGTTCCTTGGTTATTGCACTAT
The DNA here is from genome assembly GCA_021605145.1 of Aegilops bicornis. Taxonomy (NCBI): domain Eukaryota; kingdom Viridiplantae; phylum Streptophyta; class Magnoliopsida; order Poales; family Poaceae; genus Aegilops; species Aegilops bicornis. Next base: position 634,114,333 of record CM038670.1, read on the forward strand.
GCGCGTTATTCTCGTGCCGTGTTGTTATTTTGCGCAAAGATAACTTAACCTGGTGCGTTCAGGACACCCTCTTCCTTACGAGGCGCTTATTTCCTCGTGTCCATCTTGCCTTGGTGGCCCGTGATTCGCCAGAACTGCAAAAACTCACTAGGAAGTGCGTTAAAAGATTTTCCGTCCACCCTGGCCCTGACCTGGCACTTTGTATCACGGTACCCGAGAGGCACGGACTAGGAGAGGTGCGCCAGCTTTTGGGATCGAACGAGGGTGGCTCGCGAGAAGGCAGAGAGGAGAAAAATGCTTGCAAGGGCACCTGCCTAGCCCCCTCGTCAGGTATGCGAGAGAGAGAACACGAGCAAACCAGAGCCAGAAAATGCTGTAAGAGGCGAGGGAACCAAATCAGCAAGGAACACCAAAGGCAAACTTCGATTAAGGAAAAGCGAGCCAACTACAGAAAGCAAATGAAAAGCCGCGTCTGGCACCTAATCTAGTCTTCAAGTCTTCTCACAAGCGTGGAGCTAAGTGCTGCCACTAGGCGTGGGCGGGAGCCCCAGGGCCTGAGGCCGGGCGCCTCCCGAGACTCCTGCGCAGGCAGCCCCAACCCATTATTACGTGAGAGTGTCACGGGCGGCGATTCTTCACAGTGACCTGGCCTTCTTCATGTGCTCGGGCCTTTCTTGACAGTGCCCGGCCTTGCTTCATGGGTAGAACTTCCGGAGGTGTTGGATGTTCCAGCGCGTTTGGATAGGTACCCTGCCTTGTGTCTCCAGCGCACGGGCGCCAGTTCGAGATGTGGATTTGACCTTGAACGGGCCTCCCACATCGGTGAAAGCTTATGCAGCCCTTCCTCGAGAGGACTCCGCCAGACGAGGTCGCCCACCTCGAAAGCGCCCCGAGCGAGGTGGACGCTTGCAGCAGCGTGGTATCGCCACGTGCTTGTTGGTACCTTGCCGCTTCTTAATGCAGGTTCGCGACGGTGTTCCTCCCCAAAGATGAGATCCATCTCGCGTGGCGCCCCGCCATGCTTGGCTCGAACGCCAGACCCGTGCAAGTGAGCGATGCTTGACCTCGTGTGGGAGGACTGCTTCAGCTCCCGTGGACGAGGAAGAATGGAGTCTCGCCTGCTGGCTTGGTGGCGGTGGTGCGGATGGACCACAACACGCATAGAGCTCATCGTGCCAGCCCTCGCCGCAGGCCTCCAGCCTTCTTCTTGAAGGTCCTGGTCTTGAGGCCCCTCAGACCTCCGTGTTGGCACGCTCGCCTGCCATTGCTCACGGGTGCGCGCCAGCGTAGCAGATCTGCGTTCCAAGGTTAGCACAATAGGTTTTGAAAAGGTTACTAGTAAACTGCGAGCCGTTATCTGTGATGATGCGGTTGAGGACCCCGAAGCTGCTCACGAGGCCCTTGATGAATTTGACAGCAGAGCTGGCTGGGATGGTACGGACAGCTTCCACTTCCGCCCACTTGGTGAACTTGTCGATGGTGACATAGAGATGGCGGTAGCACCCTGGCGCCCGAGGGAACGGGCCTAGGATGTCCAGCCCCCAGACTGTGAACGGCCATGTGAGCGGGATGGTTTGGAGGCCCTGAGCAGGCTGATGGATTTGCTTGGCGTGGAATTGGCAAGCTTCGCAGGACTTCACCACTGCCTCAAGGCTGCTGAGTGTTGTAGGCCAGTAGAATCCACTACGGAACACCTTGCCAGCGAGGGTCCGTGACGACGAGTGGTGTCCGCAGTCCCCGCCGTGTATGTCAATCAGCAACTCCCTTCCTTGATTGCTGGAGATGCAGTGCAGCGTGACATCGTTCGGTCATTTCCAATATAACTCGCCGTCTTGGATAAGTATGCCGTGGCTTGCCGGGCCACGCACTCCATGTCCTCTTCCTTCTCCGGCAGCGTCCCGTGCATCAGGTACTCCTTAAATTCCTCGGTCCAGCATTCCTCCTGGGGCTCGAGCGCCAAGAGCAGCCGAGCTCCTGAGGTCGGGCTGACAGTGGGGCTCCCTGCAAGGTGAGGCTGTGGGAGCTCCTCCCGAGGCTGAGTCGTGCTTGAAAGAGGTGGCGAGCCGATGGCTTGAAGAGCCGCTCCTCAAGACACTGGCTCCTCATGGCTGCCGCTTGACGCTCTCCGCGATGTCGTCGCCGGCTTCCTTGTTGGTGCCCCGGCACGTGGCTGCAGCCTCCAGCCCGAGAACTGCTTTCTCCATCTTATGCACCTCCGTGAGGTAGCCCTCCATATGCCTGCCCTTCGGCTCATACACCTTGTTGGAGAAGTTGACGAGGATTTGCGAGTCGCCTCGACGGTGAGGCGCTTCACCCCTAGGAGTCACTGCAGCCCTCGTGCCAGCTATGAGGCCTTCAGATTCTGCGATATTGTTGGAGACCTTCTCGCCAGGCCGAAAGCTGAGCTGCACGGTGTAGTAGAGCTTGTCCCGAGTGGGCGAGATGAGCACTGCTCCAGCCCAGCGCCTTGTGCCAAGGCACCATCGAAATACATGACCCAGCCGTCTGGAGCCTCGCTTCCTGGGGAAGTGGACTGGTCTTCTCCTTCCTCAAGTGTTGGGGCATCCGTCCATTCTGCCACAAAGTCAGTGAGCGCGGCCCCCTTGATGACCCTGGTAGTGCTGAACTCCAACTAGAATGCTTGCAACTCGATGTTCCACTCAGCGACCCTTCCAACTGATCTAGGGCTCCTGAGTACCCTCTCCAATGGGTAGGCTGAGACGACCTTGATGGGGTGGCCCTGGAAGTAGTGTCGCAGCTTGCGTGAGGCCACCAGGAGTGCGAGCAGGAGTTTCTGGGGCATGGGGTAGCGTGTCTTCGCGTCCCGCAGTATGGTGCTGACGAAATACACCGGGTGCTCGACGAGGGCTGGCACACTGTCGAGGCTTGGGTCCTGCGGAAATGGGGGCATATCCTGAGGTGGAGGGGTTCCTGAGACCTGACTGTCCTCAGGAGCTTCTGCGATGTTTCCCTGCTGAGCTTGGTCTTCCTCCCCTGATGCCTTTGTTGCGCCTTCCTGACCCTGCGCCATTTCAGCTCGGCCGGCACTGCCTTCTTGGTTTACGCCTCCCGAACCACCACCAGCGTCGCGCTGGCGGAGTACGGGGTGGTGGCAAGGTAGAGTACCAGAGGCTCGAGAGGCCGTGGTGCCACCATCACCGGGGGACTGGTGAGGTATCTCTTGAGGTCTTGGAAGGCCTGGTCAGCCTCCGGGGTCCACTCGAATGGGCCCTTCTTCTTCATGAGCTTAAAGAAGGGCAGGGCGCGCTCTCCCAGTTTGGAGATGAAACACCCTAATGCGGTCACCCGCCTGCTAGCTTCTCAGATCTCTTTGAGGGTCTGGTGGGCTCATGTCCTCGATGGCCTTGATCTTCTCTGGGTTTGCCTCGATCCCTATGTGGGATACAAGGAAACCCAGCAGCTTGCCGGAGGGGACGCGGAACACGCACTTCTCTGGGTTAAGCCTCAAGTTCACTTGGCGCAGGCTTTCGAAGGTCTCCTCCAAGTCTTGAATCAATGTCCTCGCCTCGCGAGACTTAACCACTATGTCATCGACGTAGGCCTCTGTGTTTCTCCCGAGCTACCGCCCCAGGGCGATGTGCATCAACCGCTGAAAGGTCGAGCCCGCGTTGCGCAGCTCGAAGGGCATGCAGGTGTAGCAGTACACCCGGCATGGTGTCAGGAAGGCTGTCTTCTCCACATCTTCCACTGCCATCTTGATCTGATGATACCCTGAGAACGCGTCCAGGAAGCATAGCAGGTCACACTCGGCGGTGGAGTCGACAATATGTTCGATGCGCGGGAGTGGGAATGGATCTTGGGGGCAGGCTTTGTTGAGGTTGGTGAAGTCGACGCACATTCGTTCCTTCCCGCCTTTCTTCGGCACAACGACGGGGTACGCCAGCCATTCGGGATATCGAACTTCTCGAATGGCACCCGCCGCCTCCGGCTTGCGAGTTTCTTGGACGATGAAGGCATGCTTCTCAGTGGACTACCGTCTTGCTCGCTGCTTCACGGGCGTATATTGGGGCACACCCTTAGATGATGCTGGATCACCTCCCTCAGGACCCCTACCAGCTGATTAGGCTCCCATGCGAATATCTCCTTGTTCGCGCGCAAGAACCTCACCAAGGCTTCTTCTTGGCCCGGGTCGAGGCCGGCTCCTATGGTAAAGGTGGCTCCTGAAGACCCACCCTCGTTGACCGGCACCTACTTGGTTTCCGCCTTGTCTTGGGTGAACAATTGCTTCTTCTTGGTAGGCGCGACCTCCTTGGCCTCGGGGATACCAGCGCCGGCGGGCTATGCTGCTGCCGCGGTCTTGAAGGCGAGCCTGAGCGCCGTCACGGCCTCCTTAGTGTCCCCCTTGATGGTGAGGACGCCCTTGCTTCCTGGCATCTTCATGAGGTTGTAGGCCGGGTGAGTCGCCGCCATGAACTGAGCGAGAGCCGGGTACCCGAGGATGGCATTGTACAGGAGACCGATGCGGGCGATGTCGAAGTCCACCAGCTCGGCGCGGTAGTTGTCGCGTGTGCCGAAGGTGACAGGGAGGCGAATCTACCCCAGAGAGTGAGCAGCTCCACCACCCACTCCCGAGAAGGGCTTGTTGAGGCCGAGCCGCTCAAGCGGCACATGACGAAGGCTGAAGGCTTCTACGGAGAGCAAGTTGAGGCAAGCACCACCGTCGATGAGGGTCTTGGTAACGGCCACATTGCAGATGGTGGGCATGCAGACCATCGGCAGCATTCCGGAGCCGGCGGTGGAGTCGCGGTGGTCTTCTGACCCGAAGGTGAGGTCGGCCTCTGGCGCGGCCCAACCCGGCGGACCCCCGGGCACTTGGATGTGGCCCTGATCTGACGGAGGAACGGCTTGACATGGCGGTCCGAAGGCGGTGCTTGAGAGCGCCCAACAGGGCCGCGACTGTGTGGTGCGCCGGCACCGCGTAGCGGGCGGTGAAGAGGTCGCGGAGTTTCCCCTCGGAGGCCACCGTGGATCCCGGGAGGTTGAGCAGCCAGGCGCGTGCTACGTCTTGAGCTTGCGTTGCTTTTCCCCAAAGAGGAGAGGATGATGCAGCAAAGTAGTGTAAGTATTTCCCTCAGCTTTTGAGAACCAAGGTATCAATCCAGTAGGAGGCCACGCACAAGTCCCTCGTACCTGCACAAAACGATAGCTACTCGCAACCAACGCGATTAGGGGTTGTCAATCCCTTCACGGTCACTTACGAGAGTGAGATCTGATAGAGATGATAGATAATATTTTTGGTATTTTTGGTATAGAGATGCAAAGTGAAAAGTAAAAGGCAAAAGTAAAAACAAAGCAAGTATTAAAATGATGGAGATTGATATGATGAGAATAGACCCGGGGGCCATAGGTTTCACTAGTGGCTTCTCTCAAGAGCATAAGTATTCTACGGTGGGTGAACAAATTACTGTTGAGAAATTGACAGAATCGAGCATAGTTATGAGTATATCTAGGTATGATCATGTATATAGGCATCACATCTGAGACAAGTAGACCGAAACGATTCTGCATCTACTACTATTACTCCACTCATCGACCGCTATCCAGCATGCATCTAGAGTATTAAGTTAAAAACAGAGTGAGGGAGTTCCGGACTAGGGGGTGTCCGGATAGCCGAACTATCATCATCGGCCGGACTCCAAGACTATGAAGATACAAGATTGAAGACTTCGTCCCGTGTCCGGATGGGACTTTCCTTGGCGTGGAAGGCAAGCTTGGCGATACGGATATGTAGATCTCCTACCATTGTAACCGACTCGTAACCCTAACCCTATCCGTGTCTATATAAACGGAGGGTTTTAGTCCAGAGGACTTAACAACAATCATACCATAGGCTAGCTTCTAGGGTTTAGCCTCTTTGATCTCGTGGTAGATCCACTCTTGTAATGTACATCATCAATATTAATCTAGCAGACGTAGGGTTTTACCTCCATCAAGAGGGCCCGAACCTGGGTAAAACATCGTGTCCCTTGTCTCCTGTTACCATCCGCCTAGACGCAGCTTCGGGACCCCTACCCGAGATCCGCCAGTTTTGACACCGACATTGGTGCTTTCATTGAGAGTTCCTCCGTGTCGCCACCGATAGGCTCGATGGCTCCTTTGATCATCAACAACGAAGCGGTCCAGTGGTGAGACTTTTCTCCCGGACAAATCTTCGTGTTCGGGCGGCTTTTTTGCATCATAGGGCCAATTCGCTTGGCCATCCGAGCAGATCGAAGCTACGCCTCGCCGTCAGTCAGATTTGGAAGTTTAAACTATACGGCCGATATCCGCGGAGACTTGATCTTCGACGGATTCGCCGCAGCCAAGCGCGCCACAGACCGCCTCGATGGGCATGATCTAGCTCTGCAGCCAACAAAGGCTCGAGGTCGCACCAGAATCCGCTCCGACCCTTAATCCGGAGCCGGATTCCCCGATCGAGGACGAGTGGTTGGACACCGCCTCGGGGGCTACAATCTCTACCGCGATCGAGCCGAACTCCATCCTTGTCTTTTGCGAAGACCTCGACTCAGGTGCCGACTCCTCTCCGGACTCCGAACCCTCCGCGCCCTTGCCAATCGAATCCGATTGGGCGCCCGTTACGGAGTTCACGGCCGCGGACATCTTTCAGCACTCGCCCTTTGGCGACATCCTGTGTTCACTAAAGTCTCTCTCTTTATCCGGAGAGCCCTGGCCGGATTACGGTCATGAAGGTTGGGATGCGGACGATGAAGAAATTTAACGCCCACCCACCACCCACTTGGTAGCCGCTGTCGACGATCTAACCGACATGCTAGACTACAACTCCGACGACATCGACGGTATGGACGACGATGCCGAGATTTACCAAGACCCAGCCATAGGCAATCGGAAGGCCACCTACATACGACATATACATGGTGGACATCCCAAAAGATGGGAGCGGCGATGGAACAACGGAGGATGACCCTCCAAGAAGCAAACCGGCGCCGGGCGGCAAGCGCCGCTCTAAATCCCGCCACAAAGAAGAATGAAGATTCCGCACCAGAGATAACAATACACCGGACAAGGTTCAAGACAATCCACTCCAAAGCAAGATCCAAAGCAGAAGATGGAGACGCCAGCCCTCACGAGAGAGTGGCGTAAGAAGAGGTAGAGGATTATATGCCTCCCTCCGGAGACGAAGCAAGCCTCGACGACGATGAATTCGCTGTGCTCGAGAATCCCGTCGAACAAGAGCGTTTTAGACGCAGGCTTATGGCCACGGCGAACAGCCTCAAGAAAAAGCAGCAATGCCTTAGAGCTGATCAGATCTGCTAGCCGACAGATGGATCAAGTCCTCGCGCCAAAGAGCATGAGCTCGAACGCCCTCCAAAAGCTACCCTAAACGCAAGCTGCCCCCGATTAGAGGAGGAGGCTTACGAACCCGCATCACCAGAGACAATACGGCTGACCACCACCCCGTGGTCGCGACAGAGAGGCCTCTAGGCCCTTCACTAGAACCGCACTCGGCATCGCTCAAAAAGCACACGGCCAAAGGGGAACGCTCGACCTGCGAGATATATTGGAGGACAAGGCAAGACAATCAAGATGATCTATGGATCACGTGGGCGCCCCACGGCACGTGATTTACAACCGTCGTCGGACACAAAGAAGTCCGCCGGGCCGAACAAAATGCACTAAGCTCTTTTGAGCTCCGCCGTGATATCGCCAAAGACAGTAGGCGCCAAGACACCCACTATGCTTCACGACGAAGTAATGGATCATCAAATCCTCAAGGGTTTAAACCCGTCAATATTGAATCCTATGATGGCACAACAGACTCCCCGCGTTTGGATCAAGACTATCTCCTTCACATCCACATGGCCCGCGGTGACGATCTTCACGCCATCAAATACCTCCCCTAAAGCTTAAAGGACCAGCCCGGCATTGGCTCAACAGCTTGCCAGCAGAGTCAATTGGAGCTGGAGGACCTAGAAGCCGCATTCCTCGATAACTTCCGTGGCACTTATGTGCGACCACCGACGCCGATGACCTAAGCCACATAATTCAGCAAGCCAGACAAATCGGCCGCACAATTACGGACACGGTTCTTAACCAAGAAAAACCAAATCGTTGATCGTCTGGATGCGGAGGCCCTCGCGGCCTTCAAGCATAACATCCGCGACGAGTGGTTTGCCCGGCACCTAGGATAGGAAAAGCGAAATCCATGGCAGCCCTCACATCACTCATGACCCGCTTCGCGGGTGAGGACAGCGCTAGCACGCAGCCACAACCTCAGCAAAAATTCTGGCAGTCCGGACTTCAAGGACTGAAATGGCAGGCCGCGTTGTAACAAAAACAAACGCCGCATTAACGGCGACAATATTGAGGATACGGCAGTCAATGCCGGATTCAGAGGCTCTAAACTCGGTCAGCGGAAAAAGGCATTCAAAAGAACTACTCCGGGTCCGCCCGCTTTGGACCGACATTCGACCGCCAGCGATACAAGGCACCCCAAAAAGCCAGTTAACCACACCAACAGGACTGTTGGGTATTCAAGCAGGCAAGTTAATTGCCGAAAGCAATGACAAGGGGCTGCATAGCGATTACGAGGACGAGACCCAACCGCCAAACAATAAAGGACAGAAGGGTTTCCCCCCACAGGTGCGGACGGTGAACATGATATACGCAACGCACATACCCAAAAGAGAGCGGAAGCGTGCACTCAGGGATGTCTACGCGATGGAGCCAGCTTGCCCAAGTTCAACCCATGGTCCTCCCGCCCGATCACTTTTGACCGAAGGACCACCCCACCAAAGATCCGCCACGGCGGATTCGGCCAGACCGGTCTTAGACCCAATCGTCGATGGATTTCACCTAACCGTAGTCCCGATGGACGGCGGCAGCACTGAACCTGCTTTACCGTGATACAGGCGCAAAATGGGCATAGACCCCTCAAGGATTAAACCTACCAAAACGACCTTTAAAGGCGTCATACCAGGCGTAGAAGCCAATTGTACAGGCTCAATTACGCTGGAAGTGGTCTTCGGATCCCCGGATAACTTCCGAAGCAAGGAGTTAATCTTCGACATAGTCTCGCTCAGCCGCTATCATGCCTTTGCTCGGACGCATCGCTGCTTGCAAAGTTCAACGCAGTGCCGCACCACGCATACCTCAAGCTCAAGATGCCAGCCCTCGAGGAGTCATCACGGTCAATGGAAACACCGAACGCTCTTCCACACGGAGGAACATACAATGCTCGCGCGAAGTGCAATGCAGCCTCTTAAGGCAATTCTCGAGTCCGCCGTTAAGCGGCCGGACATAGCCAAGCGCCACCGGAGTAACTTACAACAAGACCACACCGCACGCTCGAGCACGAGTAGCAGGCGGCCCCAACCCCAGCTCCCGCGAAACGTCAGCAGGTCCTTCGCAGACACCATTACGCCTCGAAGATACCATGGGCATGGGGAGAGGGCACGACCACGATAAACCCAGATCAAGGCTCAACCACACCAGGGGATCTCAAGTGTGTCGTTTCCTTTTTCTTTTCTTTTTACCTTTTACTTTTTACCCACAGGACTCCGTTTGTCAGAAGCCCTGTCCGGCAGCAGACCTGCCGAACTCACGATGCAATAGCCAGGGAGGGATAAAGGCTACAACAAATATACAGGTGGTCTCCATTACGAGCATTTTCATACACCTATCTGCAGCCTACCCCTGGAGGGGGACATGTTTAACAGTCTCATACCTTGCTTATTGCACTATTTGTATCGTTCTGCATTCGTAGCAGCACTTATTGAATAAAACAATGCAGCACCTTCTTGTTTATAACTGCATTTCTTTTTCATACATATGTTCATTCACGACATGTTGCATCCGTACACTTTGGTACGGCTAATATACACCAGGGGCTTATGTTTCCAGCGTTATGGTGTGATGAGTCCAACACTTTCACAAGTGCGGCACCCGAACTTATAGCACTATATGCATCGGCTCCGAATCATGTCTTGGGTCAATAGTTGGGTTTGCCCGGCTCCCATGTTTTGGTACCTTACGTTCCGTTATATCGGCTAAGGTAGCACCGGGAGAACCGCTGCGATTCCGCCCCAGTTCGGCTGGGTTAACACCTCAGTGGAGAAAGCTAAAACTGACCGTCATGATGAGGCGAGAGACCGGTCGCTGTTCGAGATGTTTTTTTCGAGTCCATAAATAATTATGCTTCTTAGATCGAGGAGCCGGACATCGTCTGCCAAGGCGTGATAGCGCCCCAAATTCGCCTTCCGAAGACTAGGGGCTTCACCAAATTTAAAATTATAGAATTCTATGGCTAAGTGAGAGTGTTCAAGCATTATAAGTCCGGTTGCCTTGTTCGGGTGTTGAGCGCCTCCCTAGATGGACCCAAAATGGGAACAAGAGCTCAAGTTTATCCCAACACCCCAAAGACTTTTCGTGGCATGGGGTCAAGCCGACATTTAATTTGCCATCTCTCGATTTGATAAACAGCCGCATGTATGTAATATTTTAAATTAACAAGCGTTGCTTAGCGATATGAACTAAGTTTTCAGCGCATTGACAGGTAACAAAATACGAAGTCTACTCAAATATCACATCTTTGGAACACTCACCCGCAATAATGCGGGCGCCTTCAAAGACACTCTCATAATACATCTCGGGCGTATGATGCTCCTTGCCCTTCCGTGGCGGGTCCGTCACAAGCTTCTCGGCATCCATCTTGCCCCAAAGTGCACCTTTGCGCTGAAAGGGCCCGACGGCACCCTCAATACAAGCGGAATGCTTGATCACTTCAACCCACGGGCACGCATCCGTTAAGCCGCCGCACTGCATCAAGTAGCTCCTGTGCATGGCCTCCTTAGGCCACATCCCGAACTATGAGGCCCTTCATGGCCTGTTCGGCCGCCTTGTGGAGCTCGACCAGCTGCTTCACTGGTCGCTAAGGGCACTGATTTCGGCCTCAAAGATCGAGACCAAAGACCTTCTCCGTCGAGCTCCCTCCTCAGCCCGGTAGAATGCGGCGATCGGACACGCTATGAGGAAGATCTGCAACGCCCGGAGAGCTCCGACCGGGTAAGCAATGTAATTAACACTCACATGCTTACTTTGCATGGAAAATGCCTTACCGCTGCTATTTTCTTCACCGCCTCAATCTCCTCGGAGGGCCTTGTAGGCTTCGGCCTTAGTGGCTTTGGCACTCTCAAGAGTTGCTTGCATGCCTGCACTCTCGAAGTCTTGAGTCACGCCCAAGTTCTCATGTTTTTTCACGAGATCCTGGAGCTCTTGTCGTACCTCCGCCACCCGCGCCTCTGCTTCTCTCGCTTGAGTGCGCCCAAAGTCAAGATTATGCTCGGGCCGCTGCCACCGCCTCCTTCAGGGTCGCCACCTCGTTAGTGGCCCCTACAATACCCACGTTATCCTTGTCATTTTTCTCGCAACCACATCCTTTTCAGTAAGGTACAATTTTCATAAGGTATTACTCACCTTCTTTCTCCTCGAGCTGCTTCTTGGCATGGCCGAGCTCGTTCTCGGACCGCTCGAGGTTTTCCTTCAAAGTATTGACCTCCATGATCAAGGGCGGAGGTCAAGAAAGACAGCCTGCAATCCCATATTTACATATTTTTATATGACTCCTGCGTTTATCTTTCTAAAGATCCTCATCCGCTTTTCTTTCCTAACACCGAACTGAGCATAAGGGCTACTTTCTATGCGGTACCATTTTACATATATTGAAATTTTACCTCAAAGCCTGTTAGAAGGCTATCTGCAGGCTTCGTCAGCCCGCTCTTGGCGAAATGAATCTTTCAATCACCGCACTCATAATAAAGGCGGTGTTCCTCTTTGATGGAGGCGCCGTTGAGCGCCTCCAGCAGATTATCCGGCACCTCCGATTGGATGGAGGCAGCCATGCTCGATCTTGCCCTTCTACGAAGGGGTCTCCCCACGGACTCGAGCCACTGTGGCCTCCGGAGCCGAGTCCGTGCACAGTCCGGGAGGGTGTCCCTGTGACACCTCCGGCCTCCTCCTCCTGGTGGGTCCTTTTCGGGATCCCACCTCGGCGTCGTCTCAAGGCACGGGGTGGAGGCAATCGGAAGGAATCCATATCCGACGCACTCCAAGGACCCGCCGATTTAAACGGGAAGATCATCCTTGGGCGGACTGCAGGGTTGTATGCGGCATTAGAAAGACATTATGTGGCGAAAATAAAAACCTTGAAATTATTCGGGAGTCCGGATACTTACGATCTCGCCAGGGGCTTGGCCCTTGGATGCCAGTCTTCGTCGTCGTCACTAGCGTTGGCGGAGCAGTCCGAAGGAGGAGTTTTTCCCTTCTTGGACCCTTCGGCCTCCCTTGTTGGGGAGGCCTTCCTTTTGTTTCCTCCCCCCGCTGGGGGAGAGGCTTTCTTCTTCTCCTCCTCACCTTGGTAGGAGGAGTCGGCCTCGGATTCATCATCCGATAGCACCTGAAAATGGGAACTCTTCCGAGTCCCGCCGCCGCCTTTCTTGGCCTTCTTCTCCGGCACCACGTGGTGCCGGAGCCAAGAACCCGTTAGGCGGGCGTCCGCTGGGTCCTTCGGCAATGGGGCCGACAGGTAATCCGCTCGCCTTCGCCACCATTCCTGATAAAGGTAAAGGGAGTTTAGATCCCAGACAGAGCCAAACTATGGAAAACAAGTGGTGAAATCACTTACCTCGTCACCTGGACACCGCGAGCAGAATCCACGATCTTCGGTAGCGGATCACGGGAGCTTCGGGCGCCTTGAACAACACCTTCCGCATATCTTCGTGCGTAGTGTCGAAGAGCCCGCCAGGTCCGGTGCTGCGCCGGATCAAACTCCCACATATTAAAGCCCCGTCACCGCACGGGAGAATCAAAGCGGATGAGCATGACTGGACTACGCTGACAAGCTTGAGCTTCTTGTCCACCAAATTCGGATACAAACTTGGAATCCGTCAGCTCCACCGAATCCCCCAAATTCGCCACTCTCTTTCCGTGAGGTGAGCCGTGTGGGGATGCCAGATCTGAATTCGGGGTCATTGCCCAATCAGGGTCACGCTGCTCGGTGATGTAGAACCACACCGATAGCCACCCTTGATGGTTTCCACGAAAGGGCCCTCCAGCCACGTAACGTGGGACATCCTGCCAACCATGGCGTCTCCGCACTCCTCTTGGCTGCACTTCACAACCTTCGCTTGACATCAAGGTCTTGAGCCACAAGTGGGGCTGGATGCAGAGGAATGTTTCGCATACCCACGATAAACGCCGAGATGTTGAGGATGAAATTGGGGCCGATCATGGAAATCTAGGCCGTAGTAGAACATGAGCCCCTGGACAAAGGTATGAAGCGGGAAGCCCAATGACGGAGGGAATGGGGAAGAAATACTACCCTCTCATGGGGCCCGGGTTGGGGGACGAGCTCTCCTCGTCGGGGAACCGGCGCGATGTTGCTGGACAGATATCCGGCGTCAAGAAGCTTCTGGATCTGCCCTCCGTGACGGAGGAGGCCATCCACTTGCCTCCCGCTCCGGACATAGTTGGAGAAGGTTGAGGTGAGAAGTGCAGACTTAGGCGCTGGAGCTCGAGTTCGCGGAGATGGATATGCCAAGGAGGAAGAAGGCGCAGGTAAAAAGGTTGGATCTTTATCCCCTTATATAGGCAGACAATAACATGTGTCCCCACCGGCCTGGTAAAACTCGCTTATCTCCCAAGCGCCACAATCGATGGCGCGGTTGGGTTACCCACGTCCGTATTGATGGGAATCCCGGAATAAGGGGAACACGATCTCTACTTTGACAAGACGTGCCAAGGAAACCGCTTCGCTAAACGCGCTGAGGTGGAACAACAAAAACAATTTGAGTAAAGGCTTGGTAGTGGTGCGACGTCACGCCACAAAATACGTCAGCAGATTGATCTTGTGTAATATTATTCTCTACGGTGGTATGTGGAATTTATTTTTGCAGAGCGGACACTATCCCGGTGTTCACAATCTTCTATAAATTATTCGGAGGAAGAACTCGCCTTGCAATGTCGAAGACAACATGCTACCGGACTCGTCGTCATTGAAGCCTAGTTCAGGGGCTACCGAGGGAGTTCCGGACTAGGGGTGTCCAGATAGTCAACTATCATCATCGGCCGGACTCCAAGACTATGAAGATACAAGATTGAAGACTTCGTCCGTGTCCGGATGGGACTTTCCTTGGCGTGGAAGGCAAGCTTGGCGATACGGATATGTAGATCTCCTACCATTGTAACCGACTCTGTGTAACCCTAACCCTATCTGATGTCTATATAAACCGGAGGGTTTTAGTCCGTAGGACGAACAACAATCATACCATTGGCTAGCTTCTAGGGTTTAGCCTCTTTGATCTCGTGGTAGTCCACTCTTGTAACACACATCATCAATATTAATCTAGCAGGACGTAGGGTTTTACCTCCATCAAGAGGGCCCGAACCTGGGTAAAACATCGTGTCCCTTGTCTCCTGTTACCATCCGCCTAGACGCACAGTTCGGGACCCCCTACCCGAGATCCGCCGGTTTTGACACCAACACAGAGTAACGCCTTAAGCAAGATGACATGATGTAGAGGAATAAATTCATGCAATATGATCAATACCCCATCTTGTTATCCTCGATGGCAACAATACAATACGTGCCTTGCAACCCTTTACATCCTTTGGTAAGGACACCGCAAGATTGAACCCAAAGCTATGCACTTCTCCCATTGCAAGAACTACCAATCTAGTTGGCCAAACCAAATGGATAATTCAAGAGACTTGCAAAGATAACCAATCATACATAAAAGAATTCAGAGAAGATTCAAATATTATTCATAGATAAGCTGGATCATAAACCCACAATTCATCGGTCTCAACAAACACACCGCAAAAAGAAGGTTACATTGAATAGATCTCCACGAGAGAGGGAGAACATTGTATTGAGATCCAAAACAGAGAGAAGAAGCCATCTAGCTACTAGCTATGGACCCGAAGGTCTGAAGTAAACTACTCACACTTCATCGGAGGGGCTATGGTGTTGATGTAGAAGCCCTCCATGGTGGATGCCCCCTCCGGTGGAGCTCCGGAACAGGCCCCAAGATGGGATCTCGTGGATACAGGAAGTTGCAGCGGTGAATTAGGTTTTTTGGCTCCTGTTCTGATCGTTTGGGGGTACATAGGTATATATAGGAGGAAGGAGTATGTCGGTGGAGCAACAGGGGGCTCACGAGGCAGGGGGCGCGCCTTAGGGGGGGCGCCCTAGGGGGGGCGCCCCCACCCTCGTGACCGCCTCTGTTACTTATTGGAGTAGGGTCCAAGTCTCCTGGATCATGTTCGGTGAGAAAATCACGTTCCTGAAGGTTTCATTCCGTTTGGACTGCGTTTGATATTCCGTTTCTTCGGAACACTGAAATAGGCAAAAAACAACAATTCTGAGTTGGGCCTCCGGTTAATAGGTTAGTCCCAAAAATAATATAAAAGTGGAAAATAAAGCCCAATATAGTCCAAAACAGTAGATAAAGTAGCATGGAGCAATCAAAAATTATAGATACGTTGGAGACGTATCAAGCATCCCCAAGCTTAATTCCTGCTCGTCCTTGAGTAGGTAAATGATAAAAAAGGGAATTTTTGATGCGGAGTGATACTTTGGCATAATTTCAATGTAAATCTTCTTAATTGTGGTATGAATATTCAGATCCGAAAGATTCAAGACAAAAGTTAATATTGACATAAAAATAATAATACTTCAAGCATACTAATCAAAGTAATCGTTTCTTCTCAAAATAACATGGCCAAAGAAAGTTATCCCTACAAAATCATATAGTATGGCTATGCTCCATCTTCCTCACACAAAATATTTAAATCATGCACAACCCCAATGGCAAGCCAAGCAATTGTTTCATACTTTAACATTTTAAAAACTTTTTCAATCTTCACGCAATACATGAGCGTGAGCCATGGATATAGCACTATATATGGAATAGGATGGTGGTTGTGGAGAAGGCAAAAAGGGAGAAGATAGTCTCACATCAACTAGGCGTATCAACGGGCTATGGAGATGCCCATCAATAGATATCAATGTGAGTGAGTAGGTATTGCCATGCAACGGATGCACTAGAGCTATAAGTATATGAAAGCTCAACAAAAGAAACTAAGTGAGTGTGCATCCAACTCGCTTGCTCACGAAGACCTAGGGCATTTGAGGAAGCCCATCATTGGAATATACAAGCCAAGTTCTATAATGAAAAATTCCCACTAGTATATGAAAGTGACAAAATGAGAGACTCTCTATCATGAAGATCTTGGTGCTACTTTGAAGCACAAGTGTGGTAAAAGGATAGTAACATTGTCCCTTCTCTCTTTTTCTCTCATTTTTTTTCTTTGGACCTTTTCTCTTTTTTTTATGGCCTCTTTTATTTCTTTCAATTTTTTTATTTTTTGTTCGGAGTCTCATCCCTACTTGTGGGGGAATCATAGTCTCCATCATCCTTTCCTCACTGGGACAATGCTCTAGTAATGACGATCATCACACTTTTATTTACTTACAACTCAACAATTACAACTCGATTCTTAGAACGAAATATGACTCTATATGAATGCCTCCGTGATGTATCGATATGCAATGATTCATGAGTGACATGTATGAAAGAATTATGAAAGGTGGCTTTGCCACAAATACGATGTCAACTACATGATCATGCTAGCAATATGACAATGATGGAGCGTGTCATAATAAACGGAACGGTGGAAAGTTGCATGCAATATATCTCGGAATGGCTATGGAAATGCCATGATAGGTAGGTATGGTGGCTGTTTTGAGGAAGATATATGGTGGGTGTATGATACCGTAGATAAAGTAGCATGGAGCAATAAAAAATTATAGATACGTTGGAGACGTATCAGGCATCCCCAAGCTTAATTCCTACTCGTCCTCGAGTAGGTAAATGATAAAAAGAGAATTTTTGATGCGGAGTGATACTTTGGCATAATTTCAACGTAAATCTTCTTAATTGTGGTATGAATATTCAGATCCGAAAGATTCAAGACAAAAGTTCATATTGACATAAAAATAATACTTCAAGCATACTAATCAAAGTAATCATGTCTTCTCAAAATAACATGGCCAAAGAAAGTTATCCCTACAAAATCAGATAGTCTGGCTATGCTCCATCTTCCCACACAAAATATTTAAATCATGCACAACCCCGATGACAAGCCAAGCAATTGTTTCATACTTTAACATTTTCAAAAAAAAAATCAATCTTCACGCAATACATGAGCGTGAGCCATGGATATAGCACTATATGTGGAATAGGATGGTGGTTGTGGAGAAGGCAAAAAGGGAGAAGATAGTCTCACATCAACTAGGCGTATCAACGGGCTATGGAGATGCCCATCAATAGATATCAATGTGAGTGAGTAGGTATTGCCATGCAACGGATGCACTAGAGCTATAAGTATATGAAAGCTCAACAAAAGAAACTAAGTGAGTGTGCATCCAACTCGCTTGCTCACGAAGATCTTGGTGCTACTTTGAAGCACAAGTGTGGTAAAAGGATAGTAACATTGTCCCTTCTCTCTTTTTCTCACATTTTTTTTCTTTGGGCCTTTTCTCATTTTTTATGGCCTCGTCCCTACTTGTGGGGGAATCATAGTCTCCATCATCCTTTCCTCACTGGGACAATGCTCTAGTAATGACGATCATCACACTTTTATTTACTTACAACTCAACAATTACAACTCGATTCTTAGAACAAAATACGACTCTATATGAATGCCTCCGGCGGTGTACCGGGATATGCAATGATTCATTAGTGACATTTATGAAAGAATTATGAAAGGTGGCTTTGCCACAAATACGATGTCAACTACATGATCATGCTAGCAATATGACAACGATGGAGCGTGTCATAATAAACGGAACGGTGGAAAGTTGCATGGCAATATATCTCGGAATGGCTATGGAAATGCCATGATACGTAGGTATGGTGGCTGTTTTGAGGAAGATATATGGTGGGTGTATGATACCGGCGAAAAGTGCGCGGTATTAGAGAGGCTAGCAATGGTGGAAGGATGGGAAAAAGTGCGTATAATCCATGGAATCAACATTAGTCATAAAGAACTCATAAACTTATTGCAAAAATCTAGAAGTTATCAAAGAAAAGTATTACGCACATGCTCCTAGGGGGATAGATTGGTAGGAAAAGACCATCGCTCGTCCCCGACCGCCACTCATAAGGAAGACAATCAATAAATAAATCATGCTCCAAGTTCATCACATAACGGTTCACCATAATGCATGCTACGGGAATCACAAACTTCAACACAAGTATTCTTTAAATTCACAACTACTCAACTAGCATGACTCTAATATTATCACCTACATATCTCAAAACAATTATCAAGCATCAAACTTATCTTAGTATTCAACGCACTCAAAAGAAAGTTTCACATATCTTGAATACCAAGTATATTAATATTAAGCAAATTACCATGCTATCAACGACTCTCAAAATAATCTAAGTGAAGCATGAGAGATCAATAGTTTATTTAAAACAAATCCACCACCATGCTCTAAAAGATCTAAGTGAAGCACTAGAGCAAAAATTATTACGCTCAAACGATATAAGTGAAGCACTATGAGCAAAACTATCAAGCTCAAAATATATAAGTGAAGCACATAGAGTATTCTATCAAATTCAAATTCATGTATGGCTCTCTCAAAAGGTTTGTACAGCAAGGATGATTGTGATAAACTAACAAGCAAAGACGCAAATAATACAAGACGCTCCAAGCAAAACACTTATCATGTCGTGAATAAAAATATAGCTCCAAGTAATTACCGATGGAAGTGGATTTAAAGAGGGGATGCCTTCCGGGCATCCCCAAGCTTTGACTTTTTCGTGTCCTTGGATTATCTTGGGGGTGCCATGGGAATCCCCAAGCTTAGGCTCTTGACACTCCTTGTTCCATAATCCATCAAAAGAATTCACCCAAAACTTGAAAACTTCACAACACAAAACTCAATAGGAATCTCGTGAGCTCCGTTAGAGAAACAAAACAAAATACTACTTTAAGATACTGTAATGAACTTATTCTTTATTTATATTGGTGTTAAACCTACTGTATTCCAACTTCTCTATGGATTATAAACTATTTTACTAGCCATAGATTCATCAAAATAAGCAAACAACACACGAAAAACAGAATCTGTCAAAAACAGAAAAGTCTGTAGTAATCTGTAACTAACGCACACTTATGGAACTCCAAAAAATCTACCAAAATTAGACGACCGAGACAAATTTTTTATTGATCATCAGCAATTGGAATCAGTATTTTATCACGTTCTGGTGATTTTTAATAATTCGGGCACTGAGCGCAAAGTTTCTGGAAATTACAGGAAGATCAAATAACTATTATCCAAGAAGATCCAATAGGTCTAGCTTGGCACAAACACTAATTAAAACATAAAACCACATCTAAACAGAGGCTAGATGGATTATTTATTCCTAAGCAGAAAGGAAAAATATTGGGTTGTCTCCCAACAAGCGCTTTTCTTTAAAGCCTTATAGCTAGGCATTGATATTTCAATGATGCTCACAAGAAAGACAAGAATTGAGGCACAAAGAGAGCATCATAGAAATGTGACAAACACACTTAAGTCTAACATACTTCCTATGCATAGGCATATTATAGGCAAAAAAATTATCGTAGCAAGCAAAAACTAACATATGCAAGGAAGCGGAAAGGAACAATAGCAATCTCAACATAACGAGAGGTAATTTAGTAACATGAAAATTTCTATAACCATATTTTCCTCTCTCATAATAATTACATGTAGGATCATAAGAAAATTCAACAAGATAGCTATCACATAACATATTCTCAACACGATCCACATGCATGCGAAGTTGACGCTCTTCCAAAATAGTGGGATTATCATTAACTAAAGTCATGATTTCTCCAGGCCCACTTTTATCAAAAATTTCATAAGATTGAATGTTATCCAAATATGTGGGATCTAAAGTTGACACTCTTCCAAACCCACTTTCAATATTATTGCAAACACTATTATCAATCTTATATTCATCATGGGGCTTAAATAAATTTTCAAGATCATAAGAAGAATCTCCCCAATCATGACTATTGGACATAGCAAAACTAGCACCCCCAAGCTTAGGGTTTTGCATATTATTAGCATAATTGACATCAAAAGAATTTATGATAAAATCATTGCAATCATGCTTTTTATTCAAAGGTCTATCGTGAGTCACTTCATGGATTTCAGGCAAAACCTTATAAAGATAATCTAGCGCATCCAAATCACTAGGAATTGGTTCATCATAATTGGATCTCTTAAAAAGATTGGCAAGCGGATGAGGATCCATAGATATTGGCTTCTTTGTTTAGGAATAAATACTCAACTATTTCAACCAAAAGACCAAACGAGCCAAGTAAGACATCAAGGCAAACGGAAAAGAGAGGGCGGATAAAACGGCAACGGTGAAGTGGGGGAGAGGAAAACAAGAGGCAAATGGCAAATAATGTAATGCGAGAGATAGGGATTGTGATGGGTACTTGGTATGGTGCTTGACTTGCTCTTGTGTGAGCCTCCCCGGCAACGGAGCCAGAAATCCTTCTTGCTACATCTTGAGCTTGCGTTGGTTTTCCCCGAAGAGGAGAGGATGATGCAGCAAAATAGCGTAAGTATTTCCCTCAGTTTTTGAGAACCAAGGTATCAATCTAGTAGGAGGCCACGCACAAGTCCCTCGTACCTGCACAAAACGATAGCTACTCGCAACCAACGTGATTAGGGGTTGTCAATCCCTTCACGGTCACTTACAAGAGTGAGATCTGATAGAGATGATAGATAATATTTTTGGTATTTTTGCTATAGAGATGCAAAGTGAAAAGTAAAAGACAAAGTAAAAACAAAGCAAGTATTAAAGTGATGGAGATTGATATGATGAGAATAGACCCGGGGGCCATAGGTTTCACTAGTGGCTTCTCTCAAGATCATAATTATTCTACTGTGGGTGAACAATTTTCTGTTGAGCAATTGACAGAATTGAGCATAGTTATGAGTATATCTAGGTATGAACATGTATATAGGCATCACGTCCGAGACAAGTAGACCGAATCGAGTCTGCTTCTACTACTATTACTCCACTCATCGACCGCTATCCAAAGATGCATCTAGAGTGTTAAGTTAAAACAGAGTAACGCCTTAAGCAAGATGACATGATGTAGAGGAATAAATTCATGCAATATGATAAATACCCCATCTTGTTATCCTCGATGGCAACAATACAATACGTGCCTTGCAACCCTTTCACATCCTTTGGGTAAGGACACCGCAAGATTGAACCCAAAGCTATGCACTTCTCCCATTGCAAGAACTACCAATCTAGTTGGCCGAACAAAACAGATAATTCGAAGAGACTTGCAAAGATAACCAATCATACATAAAAGAATTCAGAGAAGATTCAAATATTATTCATAGATAAGCTGGATCATAAACCCACAATTCATCGGTCTCAACAAACACACCGCAAAAAGAAGATTACATTGAATAGATCTCCACGAGAGAGGAGGAGAACATTATATTGAGATCCAAAAAGAGAGAAGAAGCCATCTAGCTACTAGCTATGGACCAAGGTCTGAATTAAACTACTCACACTTCATCGGAGGGGCTATGGTGTTGATGTAGAAGCCCTCCGTGGTGGATGCCCTCCGGCGTGAGCTCCTAACATGCCCCAAGATGGGATCTCGTGGATACAAGAAGTTGCGGCCGTGGAATTAGGTTTTTGGCTCCTGTTCTGATCGTTTGGGGGTACGTAGGTATATATAGGAGGAAGGAGTACGTCGGTGGAGCAACATGCTGCCCACGAGGCAGGGGGCGCGCCCTAGGGGGGGCACCCCCACCCTCGTGACCGCCTCTGTTACTTCTTGGAGTAGGGTCCAAGTCTCCTGGATCACGTTCGGTGAGAAAATCACGTTCCCGAAGGTTTCATT
The DNA here is from genome assembly GCA_021605145.1 of Aegilops bicornis. Classification (NCBI taxonomy): domain Eukaryota; kingdom Viridiplantae; phylum Streptophyta; class Magnoliopsida; order Poales; family Poaceae; genus Aegilops; species Aegilops bicornis. The sequence goes on from CM038670.1 coordinate 634,136,314, forward strand.
CGGTTTGGACTCCGTTTGATATTTCGTTTCTTCAAAACACTAAAATAGGCAAAAAACAGCAATTCTGGGCTGGGCCTCTGATTAATAGGTTAGTCCCAAAAATAATATAAAAGTGGAAAATAAAGCCCAATAGAGTCCAAAACAGTAGATAAAGTAGCATGGAGCAATCAAAAATTATAGATACATTGGAGACGTAGCAGCGCGCGGCTCACCGACGAGGGCCATGGGGAACCAGTTGGCCATGATCTTATCGTCGCCTCTGGCTTCGAGGACAGCCTCCTCGTTCGCTAGCAGGAACGGCATCGTGTCTGCCACGCCGTCGTAACGCGGCGGCATCTCTGGCTTGAATTTGGTCGGCCACCGCACTCGCCATAGGGCGGGGGCCAGGGCTCGGTACCCAGACGCCCCGCTGTTGATGTCGGCCGCAGAGGTGGATGGCGGGGCACCTGCCATGGGGGCGAAGTGCGGCGGCGCGGGGTGCAGGTTGGTGGAGAGGAGCTCCGGCGCACCCCTACCTGGCACGCCAAATGTCGGATGTGGCGTTCCAGCAAACCCTTAAGGTTCGAACACTGGGGTGCGCGCGAAGTCTTTCCTCCTACCGATCTACGCCCTAGCACGCCGAGATCTCGCGGACGAACTCGATGAACTCGCAACACAGAGAGACACGATATTTATACTGGTTCGGGCCACCGTTGTGGTGTAATACCCTACTCCAGTGTGGTGGTGGTGGATTGCCTCTTGGGCTGATGATGAATAGTACAGAGGGAAGAACAGCCTCCTGAGGTTGAGGTGTTCTTGAGCTTGGTGACTTAGCAGGTGAGAGCTGGGTGAACTGCTTGATCTGATCCCCTTCCTACTGTGGTGGCTAGCTCTACTTATATTGGCCCTGGTCCTCTTCCCAAATGTTGAGCGGGAAGGGAGCCAACGACGGCGGGCAAATTTGAAGGGGGACAGCTAGTACAAGCTATACTAACAAAAGTGGTCTTCGCCTGCGAAAGGCTCTGGTGGTGACGTCGTCTTGGGCTCCACGATGACCTCAATCTTGCCATCCTCCTGGTCTTGGTCTCATTGCACTGAAATAGCAACCTTTGCCTGATGCCTCGGTACTCCTCGCCTGTGCTGGCCTCCTTAGCACAAAAGAGGAAACAAGGACGCTGTGCGCGCTGGCGCCCGCCTGGTGTCGATCATCATGGCGCACGTCACGAGAGCCTCGTGAGGTTTGCCCTGCCTTGATATCTCCGCTCCTCGTGAGCCTGCCTATCTAGGCCACTCCTGAGGAGGTCTTGCGTCATCCGCCTCCCGAGGGTCTTGGATGCCTTGTTGATGAAGATGGGTCGTATGGCCTGCTGGCTTAGCCACGCCATGGGCCGCAGGCAGGCAAGTCTGGGGACCCCCATTCCCAGAACACTGACAGTATGGGTGAGAAGAGGCGGACCAAAATGCCCATTAATGTTCTTCGGTATATGCCAATCGTACCAAGACTTCAACGTCTTTTCATGGTTGAAGAGACGGCCAGACAGCTGACATGGCACAAAACGGGCAAAAGAGCCGAACTAGATGCAGATGGGAATGTGATGATGGTGCACACATTGGATGGTGAAGCGTGGAAGCGCTTCGATGCATTACATAAGGAAAAAATGGCAGATCCAAGGCATCCTCGAGTCGCCGTCAACACAGATGGGTTAAGTGTGTTTGGTCAGATGGCAGCCCCATACAGCTGTTGGCCCGTGTTTGTCATTCCACTCAATCTCCAACCCCCTCCCCCCCCCCCGGACAGATTATGCAACGAAATAATATTTTCCTGACGTTGATAATTCCAGGGCCCAACTATCCGGGGAAGAATATGAATGTGTACATGCAGCCGCTTAAGGACGAATTGCAAGAAGCTTGGGATAATGGGTTCAAGACATACGACGCCTTTAGCAAACAGAACTTCATAATGCGTGCCTGGTACATGTACTCGACGCATGACTTGCCGGCGTATGCGCTATTCGCTATCGGTGTGTGCATGGAAGGTTCCCGTGCCCCACATGCAAGGGAGCTCTTGAGTTTCGTTGGCTGATGGCAGGCGCAAGTATAGTTGCTTCGACTTGCATAGACCGCTTTCTACATCCTCGCCATAAGTTCGTGAAAGACAAGAAGAACTTCATCAAAGGTAGAGTTGTCAAACACTCGCACCACCTGCATTGACAGCCAATGCACCTAGATCGCTTAAATGCTCTCGAGCCGCATCCAGAGCGCCCGTGGTATTTCAAGGGGTATAATAAGGAACACGCCTGGATTCACAAGACATGCTTCGGATATGCCTTACTTCAAAGACCTCCTTTGCCTGCATAACATCGACGTGATGCACACCGAAAAGAATATCGCCAAGCCATTTTTGGTACATTGTTCGCATAGAGGGAAATCAAAGGATAATACTAAGGCTAGAGTCGATCAAGAGGAGCTATGTGATAGACCGTCACAAAACATGAAAGAACCGAAAGGAAAGGGGATCAACTGGACGAAGCAAAAAGCATGGTTCAATCTTGGAAGGCCAGCTAGGAAGGAAATTATTTTGTGGGTGAAAATGTAGTTGATGTTTCCCGATGGGTATGCAGCAAATCTAAAGAGGGGAGCGAGTCTTCAAAAATTGAAAATATTTGGTGTAAAAAGTCATGATTGACACATATGGATTGAGCGGATAATGCCGGTGATGTTGCGTGGCTTCATCCCTGAGGATGAATGGCTAGTACTGGCAGAGCTGAGCTATTTCTTCCGTGTTCTTTGTGCGAAAGAACTATCGTCTGGCCTCCTAGAAGAAACGGAACAGTTGGCGTCAGAGTTGATCTGCAAGTTAGAGAAGATCTTTCCGCCAAGCTTCTTTAATCCAATGCAACACTTGATTTTTCATATCCCGACCGAGGCACGATTCGGGGGCCCGTGCAAAATGGTTGGTGCTACTCAACTGAGGGGATGCAGAAGACGCTTTGAGCAAAATGTAAAAATAAACATAGAATAGAAGCATCGATGGCGGAGGCATTCATCACTGAGGAGGCGGCAAACTTCGTGACCGCACACTACGAAGCCAAAAATCGTCATTTGCATTAATCCGAACCCTCGGTACAATGCTGACGAACCTCAAAAGGGTCAATCCAACCTCAGCCTATTCAAAGGGAATCTCGCACCAGCCGGTGGTTGGAAACCAGTACGGTTGGATGTTGAAGAATGGCGGACCATTTCGTTGTATCTCTTCAACAACCTAACAGAAGTGCGGCCGTACATCGAGTAAGATCTCGGTACATTGTTTCACAACTTCTAATTCCTTTGAACATCTCTTATTCCTGGATTTCTTATGCAGTCGATACGTCGCCATATTCTCGTATGGAGCGGTGATCCAAAAGGATTCCGTCGAAGAGTATGAGCTTTTGGCAAAACAAGGAGCCAAATTTCCCGGTTTCATCTCTTGGTTCAAAAAACGGTAATTTCCATTAGACCCTTTTTTCTTTGGCTAATTTGTGACTAATGCAACAATCCTTTCATATTAAACTTGTAGGCTAATTCAGAGATTATGGATGCCGAATTGAGACAAGTAGCTAATGGTTTTGACTATAAGGTCCGTTCATTTGAAAAATACGACATCAACGGGTATCGCTTTCGTACCTATGGCAAAGATCTATCTATGGTCAATCGAAGTCTACAAATTGTTGTGTCTCTGCTATCGGCGAAGGAGGTATCGAGTATTATGGAAGAGTTGAAGCAATTTATGAACTTGAATTCTATGGTGAAAACCCACCAAACGTCGTAGTCTTCAGATGTTATTGGTTCCAGCCGAGGGAGACTAGAAGGACTCATGAACATATAGGGCTCGTCGAAATCAAACAAAGCACCCATTTGGATATTCCCGATGTCTATATTACAGCTCAACAGGCAACCCAATTTTTCTATCTACCGCGGGCCTGTCAAAGTGATCCAAATCTCAGTGGTTGGGACGTCATTTATGAAGTGCCACCACGTGTTAGACCACCTCCCCCCAATGAAAAGGATTATGAACCTCACATTAACCAAGACACATATGATGAAGGAGAATTCTTCCGAGAAACACGTCTTTCCAAAAAACATATCAAGAACCGCTCTACTCCACCCCAGAACATTGAAGTAGACAACGATAGTGAATCTGACTTCACCCCTGAGCTGGAACAAGAAGAGCCGGAAGAAGAAGAAGAAGAAGAAGTTACTGCTGCAGATGACCTGCCCACTACTAGAAAAAGGGCTATAGATGGGATTGACACTAATGGCGCACCAGACAAGCGGTGCGCCATTAGTATATACTAATGGCGCACCACCTTCTGATACGCCATTAGAGTTGAAACTACTAATGGCGCACCTAGCCCAAGGTGCGCCATTAGTATCAAAAAAAAATTGAACTAGTGTGTCTGTCCAAACATACTAATGGCGCATCCAGACTCAGTGCGCCATTACTAGTTGTAACTAGTAATGGCGTACCTGTCGGAAAGTGCACCACTAATGTTGTTTTTTTATTATATTTTTATTCCTTTTTTTACAAAACTACTAATGGCGCATTGTTCCACCGTGCGCCATTACTAGTTTAAACTAGTAATGGCGCACTGTGGAACAAAGGCGCCATTAGTATGTTTTTATTTTTTGCAAAACTACTAATGGCGCACCACCGTAAGGTGCGCCATTAGTTACCTGAATTACTAATGGCGCATTTAGAGTTGGTGCGCCATTAGTAAGTGGGCAGCAACAAGATATTTTGGACAGCCTCTCCTACCCACACTCACTTTCTCCCCACTTCATTCTCTCCACCTCCTCCTTGTCTCGGTGCCTCCTCTTTTTCACCTCATTTCCACCATAGATTCATTCAAATTAAGTGGTTAAATTACCTTGTTTTGATAGGTAAGTAAGGGCGGAAGCTATATTTATGTTGTTCTCCCTACAACAATGTGCACATGCACTTTTTCTGGCCTAGCTAGATCTATGTATGTTCATGGTGTTGCATATGTTTGTGGTGTTGCATATGTGTTTGTGTTTGGAGGTGTACCGGTATTTGAAATGCGATATTTGCCAATATTTTGCCGGAATGTTGATTCATTTCCGTTTCAAGTAGAATTTTGCCATTAAGCATTCTTTTGGTCCTATTTTTAGGAAAGTCATGCCAAATTTTTTCTTGGTTCTAAAATATCGCTTTTGTTTCTACTCGCAGCGACCATGGTCCGCATGATGACCGAAGGCATCGTGAATAGGTTTTTGAGGTCCGCGAAGGCCGAGATGCTTCAAAAGAACAAGACGGAGATAAGATGTCCGTGTCGAAGATGCAAGTCAAGAGCCTTATTGCGGACCCGGATTTCGGGCAGGTGCGGGACCACCTGCTCTTGCGTGGTTTCAAGGATGGCTATCGGTGGCAAGGTGATGAAGATGACTATGAAGTCGTCCATGGGGGCCGGGCAAGAAATGAGGAAGGGCAGCAAGACAACCACCGTGGCTTGGGCGGGCGAGAAGACGAAGAATCCCCAGGAGATGATCACGACGGTGATGTTGCATACGATCATCATGTAGAAGATGCAGGACATGATGATGAGGAAGATGGCGGAGCGACGACGGGCATGATCATGAAGATGATGATGCCGGGCGGAGCGACGACGCTGGACCATCGATGGGCTGGGTGCAGGACCCTCATATTCAAGAGCTGCTTCTCAAGCGACGGATAACGCAAGAGCTGCCGCCCGAGAGAAAGCCAAGATGGATCAACTTGAGTTAGACACGGTTACTCCATTGTATGAAGGATGCAGGCCGAAGATACCCGCTTTGAAAGTAACGCTCATGGCTCACGGAGATGAAGGTAAAACACAAAATGACCGGCGCATGCTTCGACGAGAACATGTCATTACAGCACGAACGTCCTCCCAAGGGGAACAAGTGCCCGACCAGTTTGGAGGAGGCTAAGAAAATCGTGTGTCCTCTGGATTTACCGCATGTGAAATACCATGTGTGCATGAACAATTGCATCATTTATCGGGACGAGCACGCGGAGTCTACCATATGTCCGGTGTGCGCCGTCACTCGATACAAGAAGAGGAAGAAAGCTCCTCGAAAAGTGGTGTGGTACTTACCGATCACTCCTCGTCTGCAGCGGTATTTCGCGGACCCTAAGGTAGCAAAGCTCCTGCGTTAGCACGCGGATAGGGAGGAGAAGAAGCGAAGATGACGCAAATGATCCGGAGATAGATAAAAAGACAAGATGCTGAGTCACCCTAAGGATGCGAGCCAAAGTGGCAAGTGTTGAACTTCAAGACCCGGAATTTGGGAACGATCCAAGGAACATCGTCTTTGGGTGCGAGCACCGATGGAGTCAATCCGTTTGGCAGCCGTGAGAAGCACACATAGCACCTGGCCTGTGTTTGTGTGGATGTACAACCTTCCCCTGGTTGTGCATGAAGAGGAAGTACATTCACATGAGTATGCTAATTGAAGGGCCGAAAAACCAGGGAACGACATCAATCAGATCCGGGGTTGCTGAAAGAGGAGCTTGACACGCTGTGGAAAATGCCAGCCAATACGTGGGACGCCGCAGAGAAAGAATATTTCCCTATGAGAGCTGCACTGCTCACGACGGTGCATGACTATCTCGGTTACGGATATCTCGCGAGGCAGGTAGTCCACGGATTTTCTGGATGCATAAGGTGCATGGATGACACAACGTATCGCCAGCTAGATAGAGATCCCGGGTCTTTGAAAACTGTGTTCATGGGACATCAAAGGTGGCTTCGCGACGATGACCCGTGGAGGAAACGCAAGGATCTGTTCGATGGTGAAACCGAACCCAAAACGCCTGCACGAGGAGCGGCGAGGATATAGACAAGCTGTTGAAAAATTGGAAAGACTGCCCACCGCCGAAAGAAGCAAAAGGCGCCAGAGCCGGAAAGAAGCGAAGGCGCCAGAAGTCGCTGGTGAAGGTATGGAAAAGCGAGGTCTGCTTTTCCGGGACTTGCCCGTCGAAGATCCACCGCAGCCTCACAGCCTTGATGTCATGCATATCACGAAGAACGTGTAGCGAGTCTGCTTGGTACCTTGCTCAACATGCCGTAGAGGACCAAAGATGGGCCGAAAGCAAGGGCGCATTTGAAATCAATGGGCATCGTGCAGGAGCTTCACGCTAATGATGATGATGATGATGATGATGATGATGATGATGATGATGAGGCGAAGCAGGACACAGAAAGTCGTCGCAAAGGCAAAATGGCCAAGAAGACTGGAAATGACTACCCTCCCGCGTGCTTCACTCTAAGTCAGGAGATCGAGCAGTTTTTCACCTGCCTCCTAGGAGTAAAACTTCCTTACGGTTACGCGGGGAAGATAAGCAGATACCTAGACCCAGCGAAGCAGAGGTTCAGTGGGATGAAGTCTCACAACTGTCATGTGCTGATGACGCAGATACTTCCAGTTGCAATCCGTGGGATCATGGACGCGCACGTCCGTGAAACGCTATTTGGCCTATGCAACTTTTTCGACGTCATCTCTCGGAAGTTGATTGGCGTGAGGCAACTCAGAAGGCTACAGGAAGAGGTCATGGTGATACTATGCGAGCTTGAGATGTACTTCCCGCCCGCATTCTTCGACATTATGGTGCATCTGCTGGTCCATATAGTGGAGGATATCATCCAACTTGGGCCGACGTTCCTGCACAGCATGATGCCGTTCGAAAGGATGAATGGTGTCATCAAAGGATACGTTCGCAACATGTCACGTCCAGAGGGAAGTATAGCCAGGGCTTTCGACCAAGAGTGCATCTCCCATCGCATCGAATTATCTAGGCATTGAGAACCCCGTTGGTCTGCCCGTCAACAGCACCTCGGCAGGCTCACGGATGGGGTCACCGTGAGGGTCGCCGCGAAATGCATGTCGACTTAGAGGGTCGACTCACGACTTTGAAAGAGCAAACCTAGTCGCGCTTACAACACATAGACGTGGTTGATCCTTGGGTGGTAGAGCACAAAACCTTTATTGAGAAGACGTACAATGACCGAGGCCAACAGAGGACGGACGGAGATATAATTAAAGAGCACAACTCATGTTTCACGCGTTGGTTCAAGCAGAAGCTTCTGTCGTACCCTTTACATGAGGATTCTTCCGCGGAAGAACAACTCATATTCGCCTTGTCACAGGCGCCGAGCACAACCTCGATGACCTATGAGGCGTCACGATATCATCGGCTACAAATTCTACACCGAGGCCAAGGACATGAAGAGCGATGGTTATCGAACTCCGGGTAACGATGGAATCCTACACCGTAATGACAAGGACAGATACTACGGAAGGATCGAGGAGATCTGGGAGCTGAGCTACGCCGAGAGAAGGTCCCGATGTTCCGTGTCGATGGGCGAAGAGCGCCCTAAAAGAAGACCGGTATTTCACCACCATGGTTATACCCGGTTAAATCAAGATCGCTGGTGCAAACGTCACCGCTAAAAATGAGCCATGGGTACTGGCTTCCCAAGTTGACCAATGCTTCTTCATTACCGACCCGTCAAAGCCCGATCGTGTTGTCGTGAGGAGAGGCAAAAGGAAGATCATCGGAATGGATGGAGTAGCCAATGAGCAAGACTTCGACAAGTATGGCGACCCGAGGATCGAACATGACGACGATGATGAAGTAGCAGCATACACCACAAGAAGAAGCAGGACCACCCTACTTGAAGGACGTCCGCTCCACGTAAGAACTCCATTTGCGAAAAAGAAGGGCAAGAAGATTGTGAACAGATAGCTAGCTAAGATCGATTGTATTTAAATCGTAGCCTTCATTTCTCGATTGTATTTCATGGGCACTTTTGAACTATCATGAATATTTTTAAATTTCATGGACACTCGATCTCGATCCCTCCATCTCGATCGCTATCCCACCTCGCCAGATCCGTCCCTCGCCGAAAGCACCCCCAGTCCACCGGCCGCCGCCGACCCCCCGCACCCTCGATGCCCCGACGCACGCGCCGCCGCCGACCCCACGCACCCCTCCCCTACTCAACCGCCGCCGCCGACCCCCCGCACCCCCCGCACCCTCCCCTGCTCCACCGGCATTATTGTTTGATGATATTTTTTAAAAATTATCACTCTTATAAAAAATATTACTGTTGTGATTTAAACAAGTTTGAACATATTTAAACTCAAATAAGTATCAAACAGCATTTTAAATGCATAAAAAAATTTGTGGAGCCTGGGAATCAAACCCAGGACCTCCCGGTGTGAGAACTGGGCTGTCACCGGTCGAGCTAGTAGAGGAACTTGATGTGGATCAGGTCAGGTGGAAGATAACCCTGTTGGCTCGAGCAGAAATCAAAAAATACTAATGGCGCAGCAGGACGAGGTGCGCCATCAGTATGGATGTACTTATGGCGCACCGAGGGGTGGTGCGCCATTAGTATTGTGCCGCCCCTATCCATATTTCCTGCCCAGGCGGCCCAAACCTATCCCCTCTCTCTCCCTCGCCCTCGCCCTCGATCCCCTTCCCCTCTCCTCTCCCGACGCCGCTGTCCCGCCGCCTTGGCCGCGCCCAGCCGCCGCCTCGGCGCCTCGGCCGCGCCTCCACGCCCGGCCTTGGCTCGGCGCCTCGGCCTCGCCGCCCGACGCCGGCTCGATGCCTCGACGCCGCTGCCCGCCGCCTCGCGCCGCCGCCTCGGCCGCCCAGCGCCACCGAGGAGCACGACTGGCGCGGCGCCGCAGCGTCTGAGGCTACCCACCCTCCTCTTCTTTATCGACGGCGTGCCCGAGGACTACTCGGCGAGAGGACCAAGTGAGCAGGATCTCAAACCTAGTACTACAATTCATAGGCAAGATCTCTCTTATAGGACATATATATTGCTGCAAAATTCATAGTTCCTCTCGCTACCACAAGAATTACTTTTTGCAGTTCCGTAATCAGAGCATTGTGTGCGTAGCACTAGCATCGTGGACTAGTTCAAGATACCGTATAGCTGGGCACACTTGTAAATTGGTGTTATACCGAGAGGTAAGGATGGTAGTTGCATCGGCCGAGCTATGTGTAGTTGGTGTAGCAACCGAGAGGTGTGTCTAGTTGCATCAGCTAGGCTATGTGTAGTTGATTTAGCAGCTGCGTTATCTTAGTTTTAAGAGTTGTTCATGGTTCTTTGTAAGATATCTAAGTCTGTGTCTGTCTCGGTCGATCATAGTCATAATTCGTGAAATAAAATAAATCAGTGGTAGATTATATGAGCTCTTCTCTTCAATCTTGATGGTGTGTGATCATCATGTGTCCTTGATTCTTGTTCATAACGATTTGTTGAACTTCCACGACAGTCGATCAAGGATTCACCGAGCTCTCTACCTTAATTGATTGGTCTCTTGACGAGAGATGAAATATTTCAATGATTAGTTTGCATGATTGCTCTCCTCATGGTGTGTGTGGCATCATCAGATTTTGTTCACAATAATTGCAAACCAGGCTCTGCCTCCTTTGGCAATTCGTTTGGTTTTGGGCTGTCAGGAGTCTTGGCCACTTTATGCGTGCCCCATAATATAGCCTGTGTTTGTTGGTGGTGGTGATTGAATGCCACTAGAACTTGTCTCTCTGGCTAAGCAAGGCCAAATCAGACTCCACCAGCCAGCCGTGTTACTAGCTGATTTTCCACACCTAAACTTGGCTGGCTGTTGATGCATCTGCCAACAACCATGCTGAGGGGAGGAGAAAATAAATTAGTAGTATGAGAGGTAAGCTGATGTTTAGACTTGGAACAACCAGATAGCTGGGCCCACTTGTAAATTTACAATAATGTATACACCATAGATATAGATTTTCTCATTATGATCTCAAGGCTTGCGCTCACAAAGTTGGTCACGGAGTTGATACTACACGATCACCGGCTGCATGGAAGTGTTTTTGTAAGGAACTGCATGTAGGTATTGGTGCCGAGGCTGAATGTAAAGAGTTATTCAGTCTCGGTGTTGTCTTTCCCTGAAATGTTCAGATAAGGAATACACATAGAGCATCAAGAACATGTGACCCAAAGTGGCAAGAAAGTCAAACAAACCCAAAATTGGTTCAGTTGCAAACCATGTTACCCACATTGACCCAAAATTGGTTGAATTGCAAACCATGTGACCCAGATTGACCCAAGAATACAATGCTTGAATTGTGGCTAAACCGAGAACATGTGGCCATGTTACCCAAAATACAAAGGCACCTAGTTTTCCCAATGCCTTTATTCTTCTCGCTTGCTCACTACTAGATGAAATGTCAACCTGCATTTTCCATTTCCGTCTCCATCTAGCTGACCCTCGTGGTCGCCTCGCTCTGCAGGTAGAGCGCCAATGAGCGACCAGGACGAGGACGACGCCGGGAGAGGAGGGCCACGTCGCCTCGGCTCGACTGGTGGTGCTTCAGCCTCGCCACAAAGAAACATAGGTGAGTCCCCCACCCCTTCTATTCTTCCTCCTCTCTGGTGCAGGCTGGGTCAATTGAAATGGGAAATAAGTATCAATCTTTCTCAACTTCAAAATTTGTTTGTGGCACCAAGGTTCAGCAACACATCAAATCGAACATTTTTTTAGCCTAGTTATTACTGTATGTACAGTGGCAAGATACATGCTCATTCTATTCTAGCAGCAAGTTTTCTAAATCAAACAAATCTTATTTTTTCTTTCAAGATACATACATACATACATACATGCTCATGAGTGAGCAGCGAGTTCTTCAAGATACGGATTTTTAAATCATGAGCGAAAGGTGGACTTTCTCAAGATGCTCATGTATATATCAAATCAAAGGTCCAGAATTTGGTGCACTGCAAGATTTGCTTTTCCACCGCACTCTCTATACACCTACTAGTAACATGTACCGGTTTACTCTTGTCGGTATTACAATCTCAAATGCAATATTACCCTCTGCAATTTCCAAATTTACACAAGATTAGTCTGTTAATACTTGTTTTGAGGGTACTTTTACTTCTTCTTTCCTGAGTTTTATTAGTGTACTTTTTACTGTCCTCTATAGGTTTGCACTATGTGTTTTTGTGCCACGTCGCACTTTGGGCATTAGAGGATCTTTTGATCGTGATAGTTTCTCCACGGAGACCATTTCTCTTTTGATAAAAAGTACGGTGGGTGGGCCTGTGTCGATGATTCCTTATAGCCCAAAGAACCACACTATCTTATACCACTAGGGCAATATATCCATTCGAGGGGCAGGAGAGAGGATATATGTAGGCCCATCTCTGATATCCATTTCCACAATGCTCAGCTAGGAATTTATTAGACATAAATATTAAATGTTGCAACATTTCAAACACACTGAAATATCTTTTTGTATGCATGCAACATCATTCAAATATTTTCCCCATAGTTTGTCAAAAGGCTGCAAAAATATCACTATATTTTTAAAAGACAAATGCAACAAGAAAAAAGTCAAGACAACGTAAGATGACCAAGGCAACAAAAAGTCGAAACATCCCATGGTTTCCAGCAATTTAAAAGGAGTTCATTTGGTTCAGTTTCTATAGTGCAGTTAAGAGTATTAGTGCCACCGTTATTGACTAAAAAAGGAAAAGACAAGCAATGTGAAAGAATCAGATTACGTGTGGTAGAGAGAAGTTCCTTCATTTTTTCTAAGTGCACCGCAGATTTGTTCCTTTGTGCACCATAAGTAAAACTAGCTAATTTTATGAAAATGTATCATGTCACCGTCTGTGACTCTCTCTTTTAAGTCCACATTACATTGGTGGCTCGGTTAACTCCTAGGGTTTTAGCAGTTATGTATAAAAAACATTACGATCCAAAGATTGCTTGTAGTGGTTTGTCCAAAATGTTGAATGATACCGCTTGGAGATGCATATATTGTTTCACATCTTCACATGCCAATGTATTTTCCATGTTGTGATGGAGGCCTTTTTTGCCTTGTCCACCCGAGAGGCCCTTGAGTTTGCAGGAATGTCGATTAACTTCCGTTCCAGCAAATTCGGGTACTCCATATGTCCTATTTTCAGCAAAGGTCATGTTAACATTTTCCGTGAATTTTAGGCTGACTTTGCTAAAAATAGGACATATGGGGTACTTGTGACTAATGCATGGGCCGGGGTACTTGTGACTAATGATGAAAGCTTAGGCTTTTAGGGTGCCTCGGCGTCGAAAAACCCTCAATGATAAAAGCTTAGCTTTTAGGATGCCTCGTGTCGACAAACCCTAAATGATGAGACCATGATCTTGTTCCTTGACAATAACCAACTTTTTGACAAAACTTTGTTCCTATTTAGAGAGAAACATGGCCAACAACGATGAGGCCGTGGGTTCGGGCGGCAAGGCATTCTGGGAGCTGTCCCAGGAAATGGAGGAACAACCTCACTTGTATGAGGACACCGCCTTCCCCACCGATCCTAAGACCACTGATGGTACCGCCGAGGATGACCCATCGATGCCACCACCGATGGTGCCGCCGAGGATGCCACCACTGATGATGGCGGCGCACGGATGGCAGCCAACCGAAGAGGCAACGGAAGGACTGGCGCCCGACCGTGCTCCGCACCCTCAAGGAGGAAGTTATCAAGTGGACTCCGACGGAATCCAACGGCGTCCGAGCGAATAGTCAAGGGTACTCGCTTCAGCTCGGTGCATTCTCCGGAGCACCGCCTCGATCAACACCGAGAACCCGAGGCATCGACCGAGGGAATTTGCAACCTCCTCTTAACGAAGCTGCACGAACGATACAAGTTCCTGCTGAATTTGAAAACACAAGCCTCAAAGGGAATAAAGTGAACAATGCTGCCCTCACGAAGATGAGCAAGGCCTGTCTACTTGGAAAAGCAATGTGAAGAGAATGATCGAGAAAGGTGAGAGTTATGAGAAGATCAAGGAGAAAAATCCTTCGATCACCGAAGATGACTACAACGACTTCAAGATCAATTGCTCGAGCACCGCGAACTCCCAATCAAGTCGATGGGGAAAGAAATGCGGAGCTGAACTTAGGGAACGCACACTCGGTCCCCGGTTACAGAGTGGCGGAGCCTATATGGGACAAGGAGAAGGCGGACCGTGTCGAGCAAGGCCTACCGCCCCTCTTTGATAAATACGGTGACAAGCAGACCAGGAACTTTGTCAGGGCCCGGTACAAGAAGGACCCGAAAACAAAGGAGCTTACCACGGATCCGAAGACCAGGGCGCTTGAGCTTGTTCTGGTAAGGAATACACCCCCCGTGTAATTAGCTCCATATGGTTGCATTCTAATTAATGAAGCCAAATTTCTAAATGGTTCACATTCCTTCCGCAGCGATCGAAAGCAGATGGCGCTGGGTCGACTAAGAGCAACCCTTGGGACACCACTCTAAATAGGGCATTGAATGTAATGAAGAACAAGGATAAGATCAAGAAGCCGGCGTCACCGGTCGTGTGGCGGCAAAGGCTTGTCGACAAAATGGTCGCCATACTATAACACCGGGTGGGCGAAAGGAGAAAAGACCAGCTCGAGAAAGCGGTAGCGAGGTTCAAGAACTCAAGGCACGGTGGCGCGGATTCGGAGATTGTCCAAGAGCAAGTGCAACAACAACTCGGGAGCGATCACCGCCATTGTGCCTACCTTGATCGGGGTTGAGTGCGTGGATTGCGGGCGGCCAACAGGCCGCCCGATTCCTAGCTTCACGGCCAGCAACTCGCTGAACGCGATGGCGGGGCCATTGGTGTCTCCGGCGGAGGCGGCATTGGTGTCTCCGACGCCGGCACGGGAGCTTAATGCACCCGGGTGTACGCCGGCCGCCACCTCTGTAGCAAGCGGCCCCTCCGTCAATCGCGCCCGCCGTTGGCGGTGCCTCGACATTAGCCGAGCTTGACGCCATCATCACGGTAACTAATTAAGCCTCTCTCGCCGAGGACTTCATCTCCTTGCCTTTGATCGGGCATCCCCGACGCCCTACATGTTTTCGCCAGGGCGCCGCCGACGTTCCGTGCACTCTCACGCGCCGTGAACAACGAGTTGGTCGTTGTCGCCAAGGGCAAAATCGTTCAACCGGGAAACCCCTTGTTCCACGGTACCCAGATGCCACCCAACTTGTTTAGGGTTCAACTGGTTCGGGTGCTGCCAGGCTGCGACGAGTTATTACCTCCGATTTGACCCGTCGGGGCCGACGATGATGACGTGATGACCTCACCGCCTCGAGCTGGCCCCTCGCTTTGGTCAAGAGCCAGATTCGTTTGGGGCGGGGACACCACCCCAAAGACAACACCGCCAGTCGTGCGGCCAAGTCGGCCCCATGGCAAGACCGCCGCCACGGTGCCGTACATCCCTATGCCATCGATCCAAACATGCATATGGCACAGGATCGAACGACGACGACGACGATACATTTGGCAACGTCGATCGATTTTGCCGATCATGGGTACGGTGGCGACTTCATGGGGCCTCCTTCTCAAGAACCCAACCCAACAAAAGACGTGCGCGATCTAGCTGGTACCGCGGAGAAGCCAAGTTGCAACAGCGCCGTCTACCGTTCAGCTCTCGGGAGACGCCTCCAGCCGCCGACTTCACCGAGCCTCGAGATAGGCGAGGTGCGAAATATTATCAGCCCCAACACACTCAAGAAGGCGGTCTGTGGAGCGTAACTCGGTCCCATTACAGGAGAAGAAGAAGGCACGCATAAAGAAAGACTAACAAGCGTGCGGGCCAGCCGCACCGAGTACGATCCGTGCTCAGGACGGGCCACCTTCACCGAGGATATCTCGAGGATGGTGCATGTGGCGGGTAGGGCGATGCTACCGACAAATATGCTCAATGCTGCAACCGTGCTATGCGGAGTCTGCATGATGTTGTTCTTTCTTTGGAGAAGCGGCGTCTCGTAGAGAAGGATGTGGCATACCCGGTTTTCGCGGCCAAGGTGCCGAGGGCAAGGGCTTTGTGGATAACTCCATCGGGCGTCACGATCGTCCTGCGGTTTGATGACATCCACGCTTATGTTGAACCTTCATCCGCTGCACTACACCTTCGTTCGGCTATTTTCGCTGAGTATGGAGATGCGGATCATTCGCGACAAGACCCGGACATCGTGATAGTCGACCCCTTCTACATGCGTGCCAAGATCTTGGGCAGCGTTGGGGACCGGCAAGTCGCGAAGTTCTTACCTCAAGGCGTCATTACGGCAAACCAAGATAAGGATAACTTCCTCGTGCCTTACTTTCCCGAGTAAGTCCTCCCCTCAACCGCCCGTAACATATGAATTCTTAGATTTCGATCGTTTTCTTTTTACATTCCGTGTTTTCTGCAGTGACACACATTGCACGCTCATCCTCCTAAGCCCCAAATATTCCATGGCCACGTGCTTCGACCGGACCGTCGATTGAGCGTAGACTACACAAATGTCAAGAAGGTTCTTGATGATGTTCTCCCCGGCTACGCCAAATCTGGAGGCACCTTCACTAGGCCTATTCGTAAGTACGGCAAGCACGTGTTCTCCCACAATACGATGTTCTGCTGTGTCAAGCAGCCGCCTGGCGGTCAGAAGGGTTCCTACTACGCCATCCATCACATGCGGCGATCGTGGGACCATCATCAACTTCGCTACCGATTAAACTCAAAGATTGGGCGCGGCGTGTCGGCAATCCAGACGCGGACATCGGACAAGAATTCTTCGCATCCAAATGGAGTTTGCGGAAATCATCCATCAAGATGTCCTTCGTACCTCGGGGCAGTTCTACCTCGAAATCAACCGTCCAATAGTGACATCGACACAATGCTACAAATGCAGCTGACAACGCCCGTTCTTTCATGACTCCCACGATAGACGGCGGCTTCATCCACGCTCCGTCCCTTGAGTCGAGTCGAAAGGAGTGATGCTGTGTCTAGTTCTTAAACATCGATTGACTCATGTTGTAATTAAACTTTAATGAACTTGTAGTATGCCTCTTTGGTTTCGAGAGTCGTTCAACTTAGATGTAATCGATGCTATTAATGTCTTGCTTTTCTCTTCCGATCGTTCTGTTGCATACTTATATATTGCTTATGTATTGTCTGTGAATTGGTGCTAACGTTTCGTTTGGCTAGTGCATAGCGATGCCATCGTATGTCGTGTACAAGGGTAAGGTTCCCGGAGTCTACGACAACTGGGAGGAGTGTCGGAGACAGGTTCACCGATTCAGCGGTAACAGTTACAAAGGGTACACCACTAGGGCCCAGGCCGAATCTAGATACGCCCTCTATCTAGCGGGAGAGGGAGGAGCGTTGGAGGAACCGGATGAAGACGAGTTTCATCGTGATGATGCTCATCGTGATGACCGCAGCTCTCTTCTATGTGATGGTAGTTTAGATGATCGATATCGACTTGTAATGTGAAGACAAACTCGCTACTCGCGGTCTCGAGACTTGTAATATAATGTTCTATCTTTGTTCGGTCTTTTCAATTCGGAGACTAATATGATGAATTGTATTCGGAGACTAATATGATGAATTGTATTCAGAGACTAATCTTCTATTGTATTCGATGAATCTGTTGTTGATGTGTGCTGTCTATATTTTGTCCAATTATACATTTTGTAACCTGTGCAAAAAACAGAAAATTAAAAAAAAACCTAATATTCACACTAATGGCGCATCACATCAAGGCGCCATTAGTATATAGCGATACTAATGGCGCATCATTAAGCAGTCGCCATTAGTATGCCGGGTTACTAATGGCGCATCTTGTTGTTGTGCGCCATTAGTATGCCAAAGCACTGGTATACATGGCCCCTCGAGGCATACTAATGGCGCCTTGTTGTATATACTAATGGCGCACTTTCCGAGGTCCGCCATTAGTATACCAGATACTAATGGCGCACCAATGGTGCGCCATTAGTAAAATATACTAATGGCGTGGCACTAATGGCGCACCACTAATGCGCCATTAATGGCCAAATTAGGTGCGCCATTAGTAGGCCTTTTCCTAGTAGTGGCCAATGCTTGAACGATTATGTAAAGGTGGCCTTCCACATGATGATGCATTTATTAATGATGATGATGAGCACGTCATTACCGATAGTGATTGTGACGCCCCCGATTTAATCGTACACTAATCATGCACGCAAATGTGTACGATCAAGATCAGGGACTCACGGGAAGATATCACAACACAACTCTAAAACATAAATAAGTCATACAAGCATCATAATACAAGCCCGGGGGCCTCGAGGGCTCGAATACAATTGCTCGATCATAGACGAAGTCAGCGGAAGCAACAATATCTGAGTACGCATAAAAGTTAAACAAGTTTGCCTTAAGAAGGCTAGCACAAACTGGGATACAGATCGAAGAGACGCAGCCTCCTGCACAGGATCCTCCTAAACTACTCACAGTCGTCATCCGCGGGCTGCACGTAGTAGTAGGCACCTCCGTGTAGTAGTCGCCATCGACGGTGTCGTCTCGCTCCTCAGGCTCCATCGCCTGGTTGCAGCAATCGAGTAGAGATAGGGGGAAAGGGGGAACAAGGCAACCGTGAGTACTCATCCAAAGTACTCGCAAGCAAGGAGCTACACTACATATGCATGGATACATGGGTAAAGGGCCATATCGATTGGGTGAGCTGCGAGAATGCCAGAATAAGAGGAGGATAGCTAGTCTTATCGAAGACTATGCTTCTGGTCACCTTCGTCTTGCAACAAGTAGAAGAGGGTAGGTTGAAGTCCTCCAAGTAACATCACATAGCAATAATCCTACCCGGCGATCCCCTCCTCGTATCCCTGAGAGAGAGCGACCACCGGTTGTATCTGGCACTTGGAAGGGTGTGTTTTATCAATTATACGGTTCTAGTTGTCATAAGCACAAGGTACAACTACAAGTCGTCCTGTTAACGAAGATAACGGCTATTCAATAGATTAACTTCACTGCAGGGTGCACCAACTTACTCAACACGCTTGATCCCATTTGGCGGACACACTTTCACAGGTCATGCCCGGCCGCGGAAGATCAACACGCCGCAGCCCCACCTAGGCAAATCGAGAGGCCAACACGCCGGTCTAAACCTAAGCGCACAGGGTGCAGGCCCATCGCCCATAGCACACCTGCGCTATGTAGGGCGGCCGGAAGCGGACCTAGCCTAACAGGCGTTCCAGTCCAATCCGCGCCGCCCGTCATTGACGTCCTCAAGTGCTTCGGTGATACCACGACGCCGGATACCCATAACTACTCCCACGTAGATGGTTAGTGCGTATAGGCTCGTAGCCAACTCAGATCAAATACCAAGATCTCGTTAAGCGTGTTAAGTATCCGCGAACGCCCGAACAGGCTGTGCCCACCTCTCTCCTAGGCGGTCTCAACCTGCCCTGCTGCCCGCCACAAAGATCCATCCAGAGGGCCGTCGGGACAAAGGTCCTTTCAGCCCCCAATCCGTGAATCACTCGCGGGTGCTCCACCAGCCGACCCGACTTTAGTCTCCACATGTATCATGTATAAAGTATATAGTATATACCCGTGATCACCTCCCGAGTGATCACGGCCCGATAGTATAGCACAGCAGACGGGCAAGAATGTAGGGCCATAGGCGGAATACTAGCATCCTATACTAAGCATATAGGATTGCAGGTAAAGGTAACAACAAGAGTAACAAGGACAAAGCTATGCATCGTGATAGGTACAACAAAAAGCAAGAACATGCTACACTACTCTAATGCAAGCGGTATAGAGTAGAATAGTCGATATCTGGTGATCAAGGGGGCTTGCACAGTTGCTCGGGCAAGAGAGAGGGGTCGTCAACTCCGTAGTCGAATCGGGGTCGCCCGGCGATCTCGGGTCTCTGGAAAGAAGCAGCGGAGGAACACAATAAATAACAGAGCAATCAAAGTATCACAAAGCGTAACATGGCAATACGGTGCTAGAGGTGACCTAATGCTGTAGGAGGTGATACTGGTGAAGGGGGGAAACATCCGGGAAAGTATCCCCGGTGTTCCGTGTTTTCGGACACATGAACCGAAGGGGGAAAGTTGCGTGTTTGATATGTTAGGAGTGTGTGGTGGGCCGAGCGGGCTGCGTATCCGGGTTCGTCTCGTCGTTACGAGCAACTTTCATGTTGAAAATATTTTAACCGAGTTACGGATTAAAAGACATGATTTTCTAAAGATTTTATTAATTTAGAATTTAATTAATTATTTAAATTAATCCGGAAAATAGATTAATGACATCAGCATGATGTCATGTCGACATCAGCAGTCAACATAGTTGATCGGGTCAAACCGACACGTGGGTCCCGGTTGTCATTGTTCAAGACTAACTAATCAGGTTTAGTTAGTCTAACTAAAATGATTAGGTTTATTAACTACAATTAATTAGGTTAACTAATCAGGATTAGTTAAGTTAATTAATTCTTTAATTAATTAATTAATGTTTTAATTATTTTAATTAATTAATTATTATTTATTATTATTATTATTTTATTTTTTAAATCTTTTTTTTCAATCCCGTTCTGGGGCGGGGGCCCCTAGTCAGTGGCCCGGGGGGGCCTTAGCGGATCGGGCGCTAGCGGGCACAGGCCGGCGGGCGAATGGCCCCGGGCCCTGGCGTCGCCCGCGCTGAGGCTGAGCCCTACCAGGGGGCAAGGCGAGGCCGAGGCCGAGGCCGGAGCGGGACTTGGTGGGCGTGGCTGGCGTCTGCGTCTGGCGGCAAGGGAGGGATCGAGCGGGGCCAACTCGTCGAGGCGGGCGCATCCACGCCTGAGGTGCAACCCGCCGGTGCAAAGCGAGTCGCCGTGACAGCATCGAGGCTTGGGGAGGCGCGGCGAGGGGACGATAGAGAAGTTGCGTGGCGGCGACGGCGGCCCTCGGGCGCGGGCGTGCTCGCCGGGGCCGCGACTCGGTGGTGGCGATATGGGGCGCGGCCGGCACGGGGCTAACCGAGCGGTGCCGAGGCGAGCGCCAAGGCGAGGCATGGAGGGGCAGAGGGAGAAGGAGCGGGGGCGAGGCGAGGAGGACTCGGGGCGCAGCGGCGATCATGGTGGTGAGCCCGCACGCCGACGGGCGAGCTTAAGGGGAATGGAGAGGGGTAAGCCCCGGAGCCTCACCTGGGGCTGTAGGGGTCCGGGTAGCGGGGGTCGGGGAGGAGATGGAGACGGCGTGCGTAGGGGTAGCAGGCCGGTGGGGAAGAGGAGGCAGGCCGGCGATGGCGTCCGGTGAGGTAGCTCCGGCGACGGTGCCGTGGGCGAGGAGGATTCGAGGTAGAAGCGGTCCGACGAGGGGGGGTTGTCGAGGCGGAGGGCGACGGTGGCGGCTCCGATGAGGTGGCGAGGTGACGAGCGACGGGATTGGCAATGGGGGACGGGGCGCCGGCGTCGTGGGGCGGGCGTCGGCCGATCCCGATCGAGCTGGATCGGGGAGGGACAGTGGGAGCGCGTGGGGAGGAGTGGGGCGACGGGTGTTACGGCTAGGGTATCAGGGGGGTTAAGGAGAGGGAGTGGACCGGCTGGTTGGTTGGGCCGGGTGGGTTGGCCCAGTTGGGCCTGTGGTCTGCTGGGCCGGGGCCCAGTGGGGGGGTTGCTTTCTCTCCTTTTTTTATAGCTTTGTTTTCTGTTTTCTTTTCCCTATCTATTTTCTTTTCTATTTTATTCTTTTAATCTCTATTTTATAAATTATAAATACTTCTCCTGAATTAATGTTATAATTTATTCTACTGCCCCAAAAAGTTTGACACCTAATTAAAATAGTTTGCATTATTATTATTTTTAAAAGGCATTTAATTAATTGTCATAGATGCTGTTTAATTACTTTAGAGCCTTTAAATATTTTATAAAAGTGTCGTTTCTCCACAATAATTACCTAAGTATTATTTGGCACAATCATAACATTTTGTTTTATTATTTGAAAACTTTTGTTGTTTGCCTATATTTTAAAATTGAATTTGAATCGTTTTGCACTAACACGAGTTTACCAACAGTAACCTAGGTGACGTGGCATCATTAGCGCAGGGTTACTGTAGCTTGATTACCCGGGCGTCACAGTGATGATGATGATGCTTTTATTAATGATGATGATGAGCATGTCATTACGATAATGATTATTAGGTATTCAAATATTTATGTTGTACTTGATTTATATAGTTATTTGTATGATTGTATGATTTATATAGTTGGTATTTATAATTTTCTTACTTTGTATGATTGTTTCTTATACATAGTGCCATGGTCTTGATTTCCGTTCCGGTCGGCCCTCGCCCGCTTTATGATTCGGATGTGGTAAATTCTCTTTCATGACTATTTGTTGCATTTCGCATTTATGCAAATTATGGCCATCAAGTTGACATAGAGATATTTTAATCTAGGAAGTATGTGAACCGGAATTTGAAACGGACCCTCTTGTCGAGAAGTTAAATTTAGTTGAAAAAGGAAATGAGTATTTGAAAGAAAAAATTAAAAGAATTGAAGAAGAGAAGATGACATTGGAGTTGTATGTTGCCGATGCCATCGATGATCACAAGATGAAGATGAATGCAATGCGCTCGAAGCTGGATGCAATGCTACCAAGCTTAAGAAGATTAGAAAATATGCCATTGATAATGAGGCTTGGTATCATTATGCCGTTGGATCAATTGTTACCTTAGTTGCGATCTTCATCATATTTGTTGTGATGAGGGTAAGTTTTCTCTAGTGTTTTGCTTTACAAATGGATACTTAGCTTATTTTCCTCCTAAATGGCATAATTACCTAAGTTAGATAAAAAATAAGCTATACTTAGCTTATTCAGTTCATTTATGACATACTTAGCATACTTAGGTAAAAAATGGCATGATAACCTTTGTTAGCTCCAAAATGATATAGACCTCTAGCTTATTTTCCTCGAAAATGACATAATAACCTTATTAAGCTCCAAAATGACCTATTTACCTACCTTAGCTCTAAAATGACCTACACTTAACATTTTTACCTAGCTTAGCAATAAAATGACATTTTTACCTACCTTAGTTAGAAGAAGACGAAGATAAAGAAGAGGATAGGAGAAAAAGAAAGAGAAGAAAAAAAATCTTCTTCTTCTTCTTCTTCTAACTTTCATCTTTCCCAATTTGCAGATTTTCTTTACATGAGGAAGCTTGGATTCATGGAGTGTACTATTCTTGTGGTGCTTCCTTGTTGTTTATGAAAACTTGTTTGGATATGTTGTTGGAAACTTGTTTCTGGTTATGTATATATGGATATGTTGGACTTTGTTGAACTATGTTGTTGGATTGGATGAAATAAGTTGTTGGACATGCTGTTGGATATGTTGGATATGTATGCATGTATATGTGTGTTTGAAACCATGTCTAATTAATGGGATTTAAATAAAAACAGGGGATATGTAGCCTCTTTGCCGTCCACTAGCAGACGGCAAAGAGCTTTGCCGTCCGATAGCAGACGGCAAAGAGGACACATGGCGATCACACCTGCAAGCCCGGGAACACTTTGCCTATTTGGTCATTTTGCCATCTGATGGCGGACGGCAATGATTCAAACCTCTTTGTCGTCTGCTGGCGGATGGCATATCTGGACACGTGGCAGCTTCCCAGTGCTGCCTAGCTGGGCTCTTTGTCGTCCGCCAGCAGACGGGAAAGATCTTTCACTCTTTGCCATCCGCTGGCAGATGACAAAGAGCGCCGTTAACCCCCTAATGGCTCTCACGCCACCGCACTGCCGTCAGCTGTCTTTGCCGTCTGCTGGCCTCGGATGGCGGATGGCCTAATCATTTGCCGTCCGTTTCTAAGAAGCGGACGACAAAGAAGTCCTTTGCTGGTAGGTGTTCATCCGGACAGTTTGCCATCCATGATCTATGCATGTGTCGTCCGCCATGGCGGATGACAAAGAAGCTGATTCCAGTAGTGCACCAGGGCGCGCCAGGAGGCCCAGCCGCGCCCTGGTGGGTTGTGCCCACCTTGGGTGCCCCCGGGCCACCTCTTTGCTCTATAAATGCCCCAATATTTCCAGAACCCTAGGGGAGTCGACGAAATATTCATCTAGCTGCCGCAGAGTCCAGAACCACCAGATCCAATCTAGACACCATCTCGGATGGGGTTCACCACCTCCATTGGTGCCTCTCCGATGATGCGTGAGTAGTTCTTTGTATACCTTCGGGTCCGTAGTTAGTAGCTAGATGGCTTCATCTCTCTCTCTCTCTCTCTCTGATACAATGGTCTCTTGGAGATCCATATGATGTAACTCTTTTGTGGTGTGTTTGTTGGGATCGATGAACTTTGAGTTTATGATCAGATCTATCTTTTTATATCCATGAAAGTATTTGAGTTTCTTTGATCTATTTTATGTATGATATCTTATAGCCTCGTATTTCTTCTCCGATACTTGGGTCTTGCAATGGGAAGAGGTGCTTTGTAGTGGGTTCGATCTTATGGTGCTTAATCCCATTGACAAAAAGGGAACCGAGACGGATGTATCGTTGCTACTAAGGATAAAACGATGGGGTATATCTCTACATAGATAGATCTTGTCTACATTATGTCATCGTTCTTATTGCATTACTCCATTTTTCCATGAACTTAATACACTAGATGCATGCTGGATAGCGGTCGATGTGTGGAGTAATAGTAGTAGATGCAGGCAGGAGTCGGTCTACTAATCTTGGACGTGATGCCTATATAATGATCATTGCCTGGATATCATCATGAGTATTTGAAGTTCTATCAATTTCCCAACAGTAATTTGTTCACCCACCGTTTGTTATTTTCCTCGAGAGAAGCCACTAGTGAAACCTACAGCCCCCGGGTCTCTTTCTCATATATTTGCCTTTGCGATCTACTTTTTCCTTGCATTTATTTTCAGATCTATTAAACCAAAAATACAAAAATACTTTGCTGCACTTTACTTTATTTGTGATCTATTTATTCAATGTATTACAACTTTCTCCCATCCACGCACCGTTTCTGGCGCCGTTACCCGAAAGGGATTGACAACCCCTTTAACATGTCGGGTTGCGACGTGTTGTTATTTGTGTGCAGGGGTTGTTTACGTTGTGTTGCTTGGTTCTCCTACTGGTTCGATAACCTTGGTTTCATTTATGAGGGAAATACCTACCGCCGCTGTGCTGCATCATCCCTTCCTCTTTGGGGAAATACCGACGTAGCTTCAAGCGACATCAAGGCGCACGAGAAGGCTGGGCCATGGTGAAGACACGCTTCACTAAACTGGACCCGAATCATATTGCCCGAGTGGGACCATAGGTACCAGATGGGAAGGAAATCCCTTTAAATTTGGTCTATGATCAAGTAATGATCGCTGCAAAATATTCGCAAGAAGACTGTAGATTAGACAGCCTTATAGACAGAATAGATAAGGAATAGGTTTTTGACTTAATGTATTAATGTACATTTATGATCAACCTTTAGTTAGATTCGAACATGTGAAATGATTTTGTCATCGCAGGCTTTCGGCTTTAACCTCTGGACCAAAATGGTGGAGTGTTTCCGGATACTTAAGACAAAAGGAAGTATTTATCCGGAAACCAGGCAACCCAGTCATTGTGCTCGAACAGACAAAAAATTCGAGTTCGGGATGTATGTTATATTACGTATGTAAGAAACATCTTCTAAGGAAAATAGTTCCGCTAAGGGTTCCTTTCCTTGGTTGGCATATTATGATTATACGTGCCGGGGCGTGTGGTCCGAAATACGGAAAACTGTCTCGCAGTGCTAAAAATGGTTGCAATACGGCAACAATCTGTCGTTTTAGTGCCGACCAATTATTCCCTTAAGAACACTAGCTTTCGGCTTCACCCGTCTGAGGTACATGTCCGGATGACCCGGTTGTAACAATCACAGAGGTGCTCCCTTTATGCCCTAGGCGAACAATCGGGAACGTAGGGCATAAGAACAGGAGCGAGGCAACCCAGCTTGGCAAAAACTTAAGTCATAGAGGATCATATAATGGCAAAAAGGATGTATATCCGTGAACGACACATATATTTTGAGCTCTAGGCTTGGTATAATAATAAGCTTCTACTTACAGAAGCCCCCAATCATGGTGGGGTGTGTACATTTAAGGATGTGTACCCCTCAAGTGTTTGGCTTATCCGAACACACCATGGGAAACGTATAAAAACAAAAAATGGAAAAAATTTGAAAAGGAGACAAAAGAATGAATGAGAAGCACGGTCGTACTTATGCGTAGAATCTTCGGAGCTGGGCAGCGTTCCAAGGGTTCGGCTCTAAGCGATTATTCGATGCATTGCGAAGGCGGTAGGCTCCTCCAGTGAGAACTTCATCTATAATGAAGGGACCTTCCCATTTTGGTTTGAGTTTGTCCTTTTTCTTCTTTGGGAGGTGTAAAACATGCTCACCGACGTTATAAGTCTTTGCCCGCACTTCTCTGCTTTGGTATCTTCGAGCTTGTTGTTGATAGAATGCGGAACGGGCTTTTGCGACATTGTGCTCCTCCTCCAGGCCATCTAAGTCGTCCTGCCGATCGAGCTCGGCCTCTCTCTCTTCGTACATGTGCACTCAAGGTGAGTCATGAATAATGTCGCAGGGCAAGACAGCCTCTGCGCCATACACCATGAAGAATGGTGTGTATCCGGTTGGGCGTGGTCCACAACCCCCAGAGTACGGAGTCGAGTTCCTCTACCTAGTGTTTATCCGACTCCTTTAGGGATCGCACTAGTCTGGGTTTGATGCCGCTCATTATCAGGCCATTAGCCCGTTCGGCTTGACCGTTTGTTTGAGGGTGATATACGGAGGCATAATCGAGCTTGATGCCCAGGTTAGCACACCAATTTTTCACCTCATTGGCTGTGAAGTTAGAGTCGTTGCCAGTAATAATGCTGTGCGGGACACCATAACGGTGTACGACACCAGATATAAAAATCTATCACCGGTCCGGCTTCAGCCGTTTTTACTGGTTCGGCCTCTATCCACTTAGTGAATTTATCCACCATAACCAATAAATATTTCTTCTTATCGCTTCCCCCTTTAAGGGTCCGACCATGTCTAGCCCCCAAACCGCGAAAAGCCAGGTAATGGGGATTGTTCTTAGGGCTGTGGGCGGCATATGGCTTTGATTGGCAAAAAGCTGGCATCCGACACAACGCTATACAAGGGCCTATGCATCTGCTCAGGCCGTGGGCCAGAAGAAACCTGTACGAAAGGCCTTGCTTATGAGGGCCCGAGCTGCAGTGTGATGGCCGCCGAGGCCAGCATGTATTTCGGCAAAAAGATGATGCCCCTCCTCTTCAGAGATACATCTTTGAAGGACTCCAGTAGTGCTTTTCTTGTAGAGTTCTCCTTCGTGAACTTTGTAGACCTTAGAACGTCGAACTATGCAACGGGCCTCATTCTGTTCATCAGGGAGCTCCCGCCTTTAAGGTAGGCTAAGAAGGGTTCGGTCCATGGAGCGATTACCACCATGATTACATGGCAGAAGTCGTTGGTTCGGTGCCCGAGCCCCGATGATATCTGAATCATGTTCGCCATCCGAGGGTCTGATCGGCGCTGGACTGCTATTTCCGCCCTCGTCCTGCCATACCATGGATGGCTTGAAAAGCCTTTCCACAAAGGTGTTAGGTGGGACGGGGTCGCGTTTAGCGCCCATTCGAGCAAGGCTGTCCGCTGCTTGATTACTGTCTCGAGCCACATGATGAAACTCGAGCTCCTCAAACCGAGCTGATATTTAGAGTACGGTGTTGCGGTAGGCCGCCATCTTTGGATCTTTTGCATCGAATTCTCCATTTATTTGAGATATCACGAGATTCGAATCCCCACACACCTCGTGTAACGCCCCGGACACACCAGCCGGTGGTCATTACTCCTGGCAGGATCTAGACTGGCCCCACAGATCAATACTAGTCTTTTCTGCGCACTTTGTCCTCACTGCGCGCACCTGTGAGCAACTTCGGTCGGTCACCCATCTCGAAACTACTCCAAGCTAAGCACGCTTAACTTTGGAGTTACATCCAAATGGGCTCTGGAAAAGAAGGAATTCCTTATTGATATGAGTAGTCTATCATCCCTAATAAGCCAGGCTATCACATACACCCCCACTCAGAGGAACCGACGTCCTCGTCGGGCCACAGAAACGCTCCTTCTTGGCACATACGTCTGTGCATCCAGTCCGGTACATGTGCCATGCCGTGTGCCACGACGGGTCACAAACGTCATGAACAACATGACTGCGCACCTATCCGCAAACATCCGTGTAACCGCGAGGGTCGGCTCTGATACCAACTTGTAACACCCCGGACACACCAGCCGGTGGTCGTTACTCCTGGCGGGATCAAGACTGGCCCCACAGATCAATACTAGTCTTTTCTGCGCACTTTGTCCTCACTCGTGCGCACCCGGGAGCAACTTCCCGGTCGGTCATGTAACATCCCAAAATTCTAAATTTTGGAATGTTATAAACAAATAGATAGATTTGATTGATTGTTTGATTGAGTGACTGAAAGTGAGTGAATTTGAAACTTTTTGAAAGTTAAATGAGAGGGAATAAAAGGACTTTCCCAAACTTTCATTTTGCTTTTATGATCTTCGGGAATTCAAATTCTTTCACCACAAAACCATGGAGAGAAGATGACATGACTTCTTCCATTTATTTAAATGACAAGGGGTGTTGAAAATATTTGAATTTCATTTGGAATATTTCCAATTCTGAAACTTTATGCAACTCAATGATTTTCACGAGCGAAGATAAAATGACTTCTTCAAATTATATGAAACATGAGTTGGGAGTTTTAAAGAATTAAATTCAAAGTTCTTTTGAATTTATTTTCAATTTGGAGTTATTTGAGTTTTTTTCAATTTATTTTTCTCCAAAAATAAAATATATGGAAAATAGGGTAACATGATTCCCTACATCAGAAAATTGGAGAGAAATTAATTTGAAGTCATTTTGGTATTTTAAAAATGATTTTTACTGGATTTTTCTAGAGCAGGAACACTCTTTGTTTTATTTGAATTTGTGTGTATTTTATTTGAAGCTAGAATAATGTTCACAATGTAGGAAATCTTTTTCTGAAAATTTTAATATATTATATGCCTAGGTTGTATTTTTATTTTATAAGTTTTTGTTTATTTTATTCGTCTGGAAATGTTAAAAAAAACCTCGTCTCTGACCGAGCCGGCCCAAGGTTCGAGCCAGCCACCAGCCCACACGCCGCCCCGAGCTCCCCGGCGGGAGTCCTGTCACAGAACTCGGCCACCACTGAGGCCGAAGTCGGCCTCCCCAACCGCCTTGCCCCTACCAAGACGCCACCGAGGCCGCCCCTCCATAAGTAGCCGCCCGGACCTCTCTCTCCTCCTCGCATCTCATTGGAAAGAGCCGCCGCCGCTCATCCACTCCGCGCCCTTCCCGCTGTCACCACCACCACCGTCACGCCGCATCGCTTTGCCTTCACATGCCCCGCTTGACTCCACAGACCACCGACAGCCGCCCCTTCCGAGCCGCCTCCCCTCGTGCGTTAGATCTCAAATGAACGGTCCAGATTAGATCTAGTTGTTTTTTTATTTTTTTATTTTCGAACCGGTTTCTTTAATTAATGAACGCTCGCTGTTTACCTCTTCGCAGCGAATGTGCATTAGATAGTTTTTTTCCTTTTTCTGTTAGTTTTTAGTCAGGGACTTCTTTGTAGTATTTCTTTTACAGAATAGCCCCTGGTTTTCAAACGGCTATAACTTTTTACTTGTTAGTCCAAATCCAATGAAACCAACACCACTTCTTCGGTACGATCTCCTCTATCCAGTAATCCAACTCAAACATATTTTTTGAAAGTTTAAAATTTTTATTTCAAACAGATTAGTATTTGAACTTCGTTTGATCATAACTTGAGTTTCGTAACTCCGATTTAGTTGATTCTTTTTGCAAATCGAAGCTCTTGACCTAAGCTTTCTGATAAGGCCAAATTCACATAATTTTGGTACTGTTAATTGTTTTATGTTGCAAGAGTTATTTGCTTGGTTTTGATGTTTTTGGAATCGTCTTCTTCGTTCTTTTTGACCTTTTGAGTGATTGCTTATGTGTGGTTACTATTGATTGCTTACGATAGATTGACCGGAGTGTGACAAGTAGAACTATCAAGAGTTTTGAGTGCGAATCATCCTCATCAACATTGCAGGCAAGTAACACTTTGATCATACCTCTTCTCATACCCAGTTTTTATGCATTAGATCTATCCTCAAACATTGCATGAATAGGATCTAATTAAATTGTGGGTTATGGGAAGTAGTTGAGGTAGTACCTGTTACCTGTTTTATTATCAAACCCTGGGAGTTACTTCTACTTTTGCTTATTATGCCATGCTATGCTAGTAGACGTGGATTGGGTGAGTGTCTTCCAGGATAGATGTGAGATTGTTATTTAATGGTTTATTTAAGGTGGCAACTTAAACACACATCTGGGTGGATTGAGGCACCTGGTTTCTATCAGGACTTGCCTGTATTTCTTCGGACCACCACCCAGGCTCAAAGGGATCATGAGATTATTCAAACTAGAAACTTCAGATGCAGCCACAAGCCATTATGGGCTCTGGCATAGTTGATTAAGTTGTGCGAACTCTTACGAGTAGACTAGCAGATGTAGGGGAAAGTAGGTGTACCGGTCTACCCACAAGTAAGGTGCTAGTGCTTCTGAAAGACTATGTCTCGGTCATCCGTTTCTCAAACATCATGTAGTGCGAGAAATCCAACGGAGGCGATCGAGTCTTGTGGGGAAAAGTGCGCAAACCTCTGCAGAGTGTATAAACTAATCATGATTAGCCGTGTCCCCGATTATGGACATCTTGAGTATCTAGTACTTGGATTTTCATGTGAATCTCATCATGTTACTTTAAATAATATTGTTGGGTTTTTAATGAGTACTTTTAATTGGGATTGAGGATGCTATCAACCATTCTCAATGTTTAACAACCACCATGATAGCTAAATAAATTTATTCCTTTGAAGTAGGGAAAAATTGGCTTTTCGCAAAACCTTATAACCATAGAGCTTTTCCACCAGCCATATATGCATGTAGTATAGGCTTATTCCTTCATTACTCTCTATGTGTTACATTGCCAAAGACATATTCCATGTGTCGACCCGTTTCGGGCTGCAACTTTTCATGTTGCGGACTTTTCGCATTTACAGTAAGTGATACGTTAGGGTTACGATTTCTACACTCAACTTTGCCATTGGTGTTGATGGGAATCCACAACCTTGTTGCTTCCGCTATATTTGGATTGAGGTAATATTATTTACGTTATTTATACATGTGATTTACCTCTGTTATAAATCCTCGAATCTTGTGTGTGTCAAAGATACCGATCCGAGGATGACACTTAAGCACGAAGACTTGATCCATTCGGGTCGGGTCGCTACAAGATGGTATCAGAGCACATGTTGACTGTAGGACGTGACCCTAGAAACTGACAAGCCCATAGGAAAGATTTTTCTCTACAACTTTCTTTTCAAAAGGATCTTTTACCTCTCTTCTCTTCTGAGCTTATTCAAATATCCCCTTTTAGTGAGACCATACCCCTTTTCCCTTTTGACCACTCGAAGATTTGACCGATGAGACCACTCCAAGGAGATAAGATATCGGGCAACTAAGACCATTTGAAATGAAGAGGATTTTACCTTGTAAATGGAAACTACAACTGTTGAAGACTCCAAAGAATATGACAATTTGAAGGCTTTGAAGAATTTTAGGATTTGTACGACCTAGCAAAGCTACCTTTATGGAACTTGGCAGACTATGGAAGTTATCAATACCCGAGATCAAGGTGTATTGGAGTAAGACCGGAACATGGAGCATTAGAACTCAAAGTTTTGTCAGGAAAACCCTAAGGCAGAAGATATCAACTATGAAATGATAGCTCATGGAAATGACAAGAGCAGAAACACGCTATCCATGATGTTATCGCCCGCTTATGCTATTGTCACCGTGGTGTGAGTTAAGCATGCATATGCATGGAAGGATTGGATGGTAGAAGGCTGATGGAGCACCTATCAGCAAGATGTGAAGTTTAACCTTAGCTGGTGTATCACCAGGATCTGGAGCATTACATCAAGGATTTTAAGATGGACTTGCAGGAAGCAGTATTCGACAAAGAAGTATTTCGTGAAGAAACTCAGGACCCAGAAGCTGAAGTAGCCAAGCTGGAGAAGCAAAACATCGAGATACCGGAGATTCATCAAGAATCGGAAGGATGAGGATCATGGATCATGTCAAGGATGTTGAAACCGGCAGCTTGGAATGCAACTCCAGAATATTGAAGGACGCCACGAGAGACTTTGCGACAACAGAGATGAGCTGGAAAAAAAGACTTCAGAAAGACAAGCATGATCAGAAGAAGCCGTTGGAGACATGAACAAGACTTGAAGAGTTTGATGACTTTGAAGATTTATTGACCATTAGAAGACCAAAACCCGTTATACATACCTGTGTTAGATGCGACGATTGTGAGCTGTCGTTTGTTTGATGTCTTTTTGACAGCCACAATAAAATCTGCCTTTTCAAAACTTTTGTTTTCATTGTGTGCGTCCCTCTCTATCTCTCTTATCCCACCCCAAACCCATGGACCCATTAGAGGATGGAGATGAGATTGTATTTTCTGGACCGATGAGTCAATTGGAGACAGACCGATGGATTCAGAACATGGAGGATCACATGGAGAATAACCCTATAGCCGGAAAGGATATGGCCCATCATGCTCTTCAGTTCTTTGAAAGAGGTGCTGCTACACGTGGAGGATGTACCAAACCATCAATGGATGGCAAAGAGTAACCACTTGGGAAGAATTTAAGTTGACTCTGCAAAGATCTCGTCTTGTGTCCCAGAAATTGAGGCTGTATGGAAAGGATATGAAGGAACCTTGTGCATACGAGCTTTGTGGAGAAATAGGACACAACCATAAATAAAATAAGGACAAATACCCTCATAAGCAGAGGATTACCAAAGGAGTTAGCCAAGGATCTCAGGGAACTTCGGTTGGAGATTGTTCCCAAAGGTTTCGTTGCAGCAATGGAAGTTCAGTCTTCATTGTTGGGAAAGATCCGTGAAGCCTAGAAGGATGACAAAGAGATTGCTGAGGTAAAAGAGAGGATGAGCAAAGGAAAGGGCAAAGGCTTTCGTAAGGATGAGCATGAAACCTTATGGTTTGAGGACGGTGTACATATACCCAATAATGCGTAGATTAGGAAGTTAATAGTTCAGAGGCCCACGATTCGCTATACCCAATTACCTGGAAACACCAAGATGTAATTGGATTTTAAGGAGAGTTTCGTGGACTGGTAAGAAGAAGGATATTATGCGAGTATGTAGTCAAAGGTGATGTATGCCAGAGAGAGTAAAAGCAGAGCATCAGCAGCCAGCAGGATTACTACAGCCTATGCCAATACCCGAATGGAAGTGGGATAAGCTTGGCATGGATTTCATTACCGGATTTCCCAGAACCCGAACGGGATATGATTCTATCTGGGTAGTAGTTGATTCGCTTGATCAAAGTGGCTCACTTTATCCCTGTGAAACCACCTATACAAGTGCGAAGTTAGCCAAGATATATTTGACCAGGATCGTATGTCTGCATGGAGTTCCGAGGACCATTGTATCAGATAGAGGAACACAGTTTACCTCAAAGTTGGAATCAGCTGCACCAGACTTTGGGTACTAGGCTAGAGTTTAGTACAGCCTTTCATCCGTTGACAGATGGATAAATCGAGAGAGTCAATCAGATTCTAGAGGACATGTTGAGAGCGTGTGCGCTAGATTATGGATCTAGTAGTGATGATAATCTACCTTACGCGGAGTTCTCATACAACAACAGTTACCAAGCCAGTTTGAAGATGGCCACTTATTAAGCTATGTATGGGATGGGATGAAGTTGGAGACCGTCAGTTGTTTGGACCAAATGTGATCAAGGAGTCAGAAGAGAATGTTAAGTGGATTCGAGATAGACTGAAGGAACCTTAGTCCAGGCAGAAGAGTTATGCAGACTCAAAAACGCAAGGAGGTAGTCTATGAAATTGAAGACAAAGCATGTCTTCGTGTGTCCCCTCTATGAGGAGTTAAACGATTTGGAGTTAAGGAAAAGATAGCCCCGAGATTTGTAGGACCATACCGAGTTTTGGAGAGTATGGGAGAAGTGGCCAACAAGTTGGAATCACCCGAAGGACTGTCAGGAGTTCATGACGTGTTTCACGTTTCCCAGTTGAAGAAGTGCCATGCAGAGATGGCCAATATTCCCCTGTAAGGACGCTTGACCCTGGAAAGGATAATGATGTTCCACGAAGTGGAGTATGGACTTCATAAGTATAAGTTTTTTTCTTGGTATGTGGGATATCCCACGAGGATGAAGAGATGAATTACTATTGGATATAAACGAGGTATGATGTTGGAAATATGGATCAAGGTAAATTCCATGATGAGACTGAGTAATCATGTCCTAGTTTGGTGCCAATAGAAGGAAGGAAGACAGTACAATTGGATGGATTTAATAATACTAGGAAGTTGAAAGTTGGAATAATGATCAGTTGCCCAGATGATGTGTTCAAGGATTATAAGTGATGAGATGGGCCATAACCCACAGGCCCAGGACCTGCCAAGAAGCAAGCACACTCTTGCTGAAGGAAAAACCCTGGAAGAAGTTACGATTTTATCGATAGACGATCTTATAGGAGTAACGCAAACCTGAGAGTTGTTAAGGAACGATAGATGTTTGTTTGGCTTGCAGAATCAATGGATTTATCCGAACTTGGTTCGTCGAAAAGAGAAAATTCTGCAATGCTTGTGAGGATGACCGAGTGTTAGAATGCGAGATTCGCTAAACCATGTACAAGGTAATGATTTAAAAGTGCGGGATGGATTGATCACCATACCGACTTACTCTTATTATTCGCTTTGCTATATGGGATGGTAAATCTGAGTGACCTACTTATAGTAGAGAGACGACGATCAAAACCTTGTTTGAACCTTAGAATGGTATAAGTATTTTCCCTTGTACACGGCAGTTGTTGCCAATCGTAGGATATACGGTCAGGAATCAACCCAGACCCATTTCCTGCAGGAGAAACCATGAATCGTTGACCACCATGAGATATCGATAGTTGTTTAGTATTGGCGCCAGACCCGTCAGCTATGAGGACCCAGTTTCGGGATAACCTTACCAAGAGGAAAGGACAAAAGAATTGAGGAAAAGGTTATGCCACTACCGGAAGAGCCAGAAAAGGAATTATCCTTAAGATCTGAGAAGACCGACACAGCCAACAATAAGGATGGAGTATATGAGTTTTGATGGAACTGTAACCATGCTTCTAAGGGTGGTAGCACTCCAGACCCCGGAGCCGATTGATGGATTTTTTAGAAGACCCCCAAACCCTAACCTATTTCTTTCTAGCCTCTCCGAATCTCGAGGACGAGATTCATTTTATGGTGAAGTTTGTAACATCCCAAAATTCTAAATTTTGGAATGTTATAAACAAATAGATAGATTTGATTGGTTGTTTGATTGGTATTGAAAGTAAGTGAATTTGAAACTTTTGAAAGTTAAATGAGAGGGAATAAAAGGACTTTCCCAAACTTTCATTTTGCTTTTATGATCTTCAAATTCAAATTCTTTCACCAAAAACCGTGGAGAGAAGATGAAATGACTTCTTCCATTTATTTAAATGACAAGGGTGTTGAAAATATTTGAATTTCATTTGGAATATTTCCAATTAAAACTTTATGCAACTCAATGATTTTCATGAGCGAAGATAAAATGACTTCTTCAAATTATATGAAATATGAGTTGGGAGTTTCAAAGAATTAAATTCAAAGTTCTTTTGAATTTATTTTCAATTTGGAGTTATTTGAGTTTTTTTCAATTTATTTTTCTCCAAAAATAAAATATATGAAAAATAGGGTAACATGATTCCCTACATCAGAAAATTGGAGAGAAATTAATTTGAAGTTATTTTGGTATTTTAAAAATGATTTTTACTGTATTTTTCTAGAGCAGGAGCACTCTTTGTTTTATTTGAATTTGTGTGTATTTTATTTGAAGCTAGAATAATGTTCACAATGTAGGAAATCTTTTTCTGAAATTTTGATATATTATATGCCTAGGTTGTATTTTTATTTTATAAGTTTTTGTTTATTTTATTCGTCTGTAAATGTTTTAAAAAAAACCTCGTCTCCCCATTTGGCGGGCTGGCCTTGAGCCAAAGCCACAGCCACCCCGCTGCCGGCCCCAGCTCCCGAGTGGGAGTCCATGGCCACGACTCACGGCCACCGCCGTGGCCGAGTCGGCCTCCCCGCGCCGCCTTGCCCCTACCGCACGCCACCGAGGCCGCCCCCTCCATAAGTAGCCCGCCCCGGACCCCTCTCTCTCCTCCTCGCATCTCGCTGGAAAGAGCCGCCGCCGAGATCCGCCCGCCGCCGCCACTCCTCAGCGCCCTTCCCGCTGCCGTCACCACCGCCGTCACCGCCGCATCGCACCGCGCCTACCTGTGCCCCCGCCCGACTCCGCAGACCACCGGGACAGCCGCCCCGCTCGCACCCGAGCCGCCCGCCGCCGTCTTCTCCGACGCCGACGACCGCGCCGCCGCGGTAAGCCCCGGGCTCCCCTCGTCCGTTAGATCTCAAATGAACGGCCCGGATTAGATCTAGTTTTTTTCTTCGAACCGGTTTTCTTTAATTAATGAACGCTCGCTGTTTACCTCTTCGCAGCGAACGTGCGTTAGATAGTTTTTTTTCCTTTTTCTGTTAGTTTTAGTTAGGGACTTCTTTGTAGTATTTCTTTTACAGAATAGCCCCTGGTTTTCAAACGGCTATAACTTTTTACTTGTTAGTCCAAATCCAAAGAAACCAACGCCCACTTCTTCGTTACGATCTCCTCTATCCAGTAATCCAACTCAAACATATTTTTTGAAAGTTTAAAATTTGTATTTCAAACAGATTAGTATTTGAACTTCGTTTGATCATAACTTGAGTTTCGTAACTCTGATTTAGTTGATTCTTTTTGCAAATCGAAGCTCTTGACCTAAGCTTTCTGATAAGGCCAAATTCACATAATTTTGGTACTGTTAGAAATTGTTTTATGTTGCAAGAGTTATTTGCTTGGTTTTGATGTTTTTCGAATCGTCTTCTTCGTTCTTTTTGACCTTTTGAGTGATTGCTTATGTGTGGTTACTATTGATTGCTTACGATAGATTGACCGGAGTGTGACAAGTAGAACTATCAAGAGTTTTGAGTGCGAATCATCCTCATCAACATTGCAGGCAAGTAACACTTTGATCATACCTCTTCTCATACCTAGTTTTTATGCATTAGATCTATCCTCAAACATTGCATGAATAGGATCTAATTAAATTGTGTGTTATGGGAAGTAGTTGAGGTAGTACCTATTACCTGTTTTATTATCAAACCCTGGGAGTTACTTCTACGTTTGCTTATTATGCCATGCTATGCTAGTAGACGTGGATTGGGTGAGTGTATTCCATGAGATGTGAGATTGTTATTTAATGGTTTATTTAAGGTGGCAACTTAAACACACATCCGGGTGGATTGAGGCACCTGGTTTCTATCAGACTTGCTCAGATTTCTTCGGACCGCCACCCGTGCTCAAAGGGATCATGAGATTATTCAAACTAGAAACTTCCGTGTGCAGCCACAAGCCATTATGGGCTCTGGCATAGTTGATTAAGTTGTGCGAACTCTTACGGGTAGACTAGCAGATGTATGGGAAAGTAGGTGTACCGGTCTACCCACAAGTAAGGTGCTAGTGCTTCTGAAAGACTATGTCTCGGTCATCCGTTTCTCAAACATCATGTAGTGCGAGAAATCCAACGAAGGCGATCGAGTCTTGTGGGGAAAAGTGCGCAAACCTCTGCAGAGTGTATAAACTAATCATGATTAGACGTGTCCCCGGTTATGGACATCTTGAGTATCTAGTACTTGGATTTTCATGTGAATCTCATCATGTTACTTTAAATAATATTGTTGGGTTTTTAATGAGTACTTTTAATTGGGATTGAGGATGCTATCAACCATTCTCAATGTTTAACAACCACCATGATAGCTAAATAAATTTATTCCTTTGAAGTAGGGAAAAATTGGCTTTTCATAAAACCTTATAACCATAGAGCTTTTCCACCAGCCATATATGCATGTAGTATAGGCTTATTCCTTCATTACTCTCTATGTGTTACATTGCCGGCATATTCCATGTCTTGACCCATTTTCGGGCTGCAACTTTTCATGTTGCGCACTTTTCGCATTTACGACGAGTAAGTGATACGTTAGGGTTACGATTTCTACACTCAACTTTGCCGTTGGTGTTGATGGGAATCCACAACCTTGTTGCTTCCGCTATATTTGGATTGAGGTAATATTATTTACGTTATTTATACATGTGATTTACCTCTGTTATAAATCCTCGAGTACTGTGTGTGTCAAAGACACCGATCCGAGGATGACACTTAAGCACGTAGACTTGATCCATTCGGTCGGGTCGCTACAAGATGGTATCGAGCACATGTTGGTATGGGACGTGACCCTAGAAACCCATGACAAGCCCATAGGAAAGATTTTTCTCTACAACTTTCTTTTCAAAAGGATCTTTTACCTCTCTTCTCTTGAGCTTATTCAAATATCCCCTTTTAGTGAGACCATACCCCTTTTCCCTTTTGACCACTCGAAGATTTGACCGATGAGACCACTCCAAGGAGATAAGATATCGGGCAACTAAGACCATTTGAAATGAAGAGGATTTTACCTTGTAAATGGAAACTACAACTGTTGAAGACTCCAAAGACTATGACAATTTGAAGGCTTTGAAGAATTTTAGGATTTGTACGACCTAGCAAAGCTACCTTTATGGAACTTGGCAGACTATGGAAGTTATCAATACCCGAGATCAAGGTATATTGGAGTAAGACCGGAACATGGAGCATTAGAACTCAAAGTTTTGTCAGGAAAACCCTAAGGCAGAAGATATCAACTATGGAATGATAGCTCATGGAAATGACAAGAGCAGAAACACGCTATCCATGATGTTATCGCCCGCTTATGCTATTGTCACCGTGGTGTGAGTTAAGCATGCATATGCATGGAAGGATTGGATGGTAGAAGGCTGATGGAGCACCTATCAGCAAGATGTGAAGTTTAACCTTAGCTGGTGTATCACCAGGATCTGGAGCATTACATCAAGGATTTTAAGATGGACTTGCAGGAAGCAGTATTCGACAAAGAAGTATTTCGTGAAGAAACTCAGGACCCAGAAGCTGAAGTAGCCAAGCTGGAGAAGCAAAACATCGAGATACCGGAGATTCATCAGTAACTGAAGGACAGTAGGATCATGGATCATGTCAAGGATGTTGAAACCGGCAGCTTGGAATGCAACTCCAGAATATTGAAGGACGCCATGAGAGACTTTGCGACAACAGAGATGAGCTGGAAAAAAAAGACTTCAGAAAGACAAGCATGATCAGAAGAAGCCGTTGGAGACATGAACAAGACTTGAAGAGTTTGATGACTTTGAAGATTTATTGACCATTAGAAGACCAAAACCCGTTATACATACCTGTGTTAGATGCGACGATTGTGAGCTGTCGTTTGTTTGATGTCTTTTTGACAGCCACAATAAAATCTGCCTTTTCAAAACTTTTGTTTTCATTGTGTGCGTCCCTCTCTATCTCTCTTATCCCACCCCAAACCCATGGACCCATTAGAGGATGGAGATGAGATTGTATTTTCTGGACCGATGAGTCAATTGGAGACAGACCGATGGATTCAGAACATGGAGGATCACATGGAGAATAACCCTATAGCCGGAAAGGATATGGCCCAGCATGCTCTTCAGTTCTTTGAAAGAGGTGCTGCTACCTGGTGGAGGATGTACCAAACCATCAATGGATGGCAAAGAGTAACCACTTGGGAAGAATTTAAGTTGACTCTGCAAAGACCTCGTCTTGTGTCCCAGAAATTGAGGCCGTATGGAAAGGATTTGAAGGAACCTTGTGCATACGAGCTTTGTGGAGAAATAGGACACAACCATAAATAAAATAAGGACAAATACCCTCATAAGCAGAGGATTACCAAAGGAGTTAGCCAAGGATCTCAGGGAACTTCGGTTGGAGATTGTTCCCAAAGGTTTCGTTCTGACAATGGAAGTTCAGTCTTCATTGTTGGGAAAGATCCGTGAAGCCTAGAAGGATGACAAAGAGATTGCTGAGGTAAAAGAGAGGATGAGCAAAGGAAAGGGCAAAGGCTTTCGTAAGGATGAGCATGAAACCTTATGGTTTGAGGACAGTGTACATATACCCAATAATGCAGAGATTAGGAAGTTAATACTTCAGGAGGCCCACGATTCGCTATACCCAATTCGCCCTGGAAACACCAAGATGTAATTGGATTTTAAGGAGAGTTTCTGGTGGACTGGTAAGAAGAAGGATATTGCGGAGTATGTAGTCAAAGGTGATGTATGCCAGAGAGAGTAAAAGCAGAGCATCAGCAGCCAGCAGGATTACTACAGCCTATGCCAATACCCGAATGGAAGTGGGATAAGCTTGGCATGGATTTCATTACCGGATTTCCCAGAACCCGAATGGGATATGATTCTATCTGGGTAGTAGTTGATTCGCTTGATCAAAGTGGCTCACTTTATCCCTATGAAACCACCT
This sequence comes from Aegilops bicornis, assembly GCA_021605145.1. Taxonomy (NCBI): domain Eukaryota; kingdom Viridiplantae; phylum Streptophyta; class Magnoliopsida; order Poales; family Poaceae; genus Aegilops; species Aegilops bicornis. Next base: position 634,176,863 of record CM038670.1, read on the forward strand.
ATACAAGTGCGAAGTTAGCCAAGATATATTTGACCAGGATCGTATGTCTGCATGGAGTTCCGAGGACCATTGTATCAGATAGAGGAACACAGTTTACCTCAAAGTTGGAATCAGCTGCACCAGACTTTGGGTACTAGGCTAGAGTTTAGTACAGCCTTTCATCCGCTGACAGATGGATAAATCGAGAGTCAATCAGATTACGGAGGACATGTTGAGAGCGTGTGCGCTAGATTATGGATCTAGTAGTGATGATAACCTACCTTACGCGGAGTTCTCATACAACAACAGTTACCAAGCCAGTTTGAAGATGGCTCCTTTTTAAGCTTTGCATGGGATGGGATGAAGTTGGAGACCGTCAGTTGTTTGGACCAAATGTGATCAAGGAGTCAGAAGAGAATGTTAAGTGGATTCGAGATAGACTGAAGGAACCTCAGTCCAGACAGAAGAGTTATGCAGACTCAAAAATGCAAGGAGGTAGTCTATGAAATTGAAGATAGAGCATGTCTTCGTGTGTCCCCTCTGTGAGGAGTTAAATTATTTGGAGTTAAGGAAAAGATAGCCCCGAGATTTGTAGGACCATACCGAGTTTTGGAGAGTATGGGAGAAGTGGCCAACAAGTTGGAATCACCCGAAGGACTGTCAGGAGTTCATGACGTGTTTCACGTTTCCCGATTGAAGAAGTGCCATGCGTAGATGGCCAATCTTCCCTGTAAGGACGCTTGACCTGGAAAGGATAATGATGTTCCACGAAGTGGAGTATGGACTTCATAAGTATAAGTTTTTTTCTTGGTATGTGGGATATCCCACGAGGATGAAGAGATGAATTACTATTGGATATAAACAAGGTATGATGTTGGAAATATGGATCAAGGTAAATTCCATGATGAGACTGAGTAATCATGTCCTAGTTTGGTGCCAATAGAAGGAAGGAAGACAGTACAATTGGATGGATTTAAGAATACTAGGAAGTTGAAAGTTGGAATAATGATCAGTTGCCCAGATGATGTGTTCAAGGATTATAAGTGATGAGATGGGCCATAACCCACGTGCCCAGACCTGCCAAGAAGCAAGCACACTCTTGCTGAAGGAAAAACCCTGGAAGAAGTTACGATTTTATCGATAGACGATCTTATAGGAGTAATGCAAACCTGAGAGTTGTTAAGGAACGATAGATGTTTGTTTGGCTTGCAGAATCAATGGATTTATCCGAACTTGGTTCGTCCAAAATAGAAAATTCTGCAATGCTTGTGAGGATGACCGAGTGTTAGAATGCGAGATTCGCTAAACCATGTACAAGGTAATGATTTGGGTGCGGGATGGATTGATCACCATACCGACTTACTCTTATTATTATTTGCTATATGGGATGGTAAATCTGAGTGACCTACCTATAGTAGAGAGACGACGATGAAAACCTTGTTTGAACCTTAGAATGGTATAAGTATTTTCCCTTGTACACGGCAGTTGTTGCCAATCGTAGGATATACGGTCAGGAATCAACCCAGACCCATTTCCTGCAGGAGAAACCATGAATCGTTGACCACCATGAGATATCGATAGTTGTTTAGTATTGGCGCCAGACCCGTCAGCTATGAGGACCCAGTTTCGGGATAACCTTACCAAGAGGAAAGGACAAAAGAATTGAGGAAAAGGTTATGCCACTACCGTAAGAGCCATAAAAGGAATTATCCTTAAGATCTGAGAAGACCGACACAGCCAACAATAAGGATGGAGTATATGAGTTTTGATGGAACTGTAACCATGCTTCTAAGGGTGGTAGCACTCCAGACCCCGGAGCCGATTGATGGATTTTTTAGAAGACCCCCAAACCCTAACCTATTTCTTTCTAGCCTCTCCGAATCTCGAGGACGAGATTCATTTTAAGGGTGGTAGTTTGTAACATCCCAAAATTCTAAATTTTGGAATGTTATAAACAAATAGATAGATTTGATTGGTTGTTTGATTGGTAGTGAAAGTGAGTGAATTTGAAACTTTTTGAAAGTTAAATGAGAGGGAATAAAAGGACTTTCCCAAACTTTCATTTTGCTTTTATGATCTTCGGGAATTCAAATTCTTTCACCAAAAAACCGTGGAGAGAAGATGAAATGACTTCTTCCATTTATTTAAATGACAAGGGGTGTTGAAAATATTTGAATTTCATTTGGAATATTTCCAATTCTGAAACTTTATGCAACTCAATGATTTTCATGAGCGAAGATAAAATGACTTCTTCAAATTATATGAAATATGAGTTGGGAGTTTCAAAGAATTAAATTCAAAGTTCTTTTGAATTTATTTTCAATTTGGAGTTATTTGAGTTTTTTCAATTTATTTTTCTCCAAAAATAAAATATATGAAAAATAGGGTAACATGATTCCCTACATCGAGAAAATTGGAGAGAAATTAATTTGAAGTTATTTTGGTATTTTAAAAATGATTTTTCTTGTATTTTTCTAGAGCAGGAGCACTCTTTGTTTTATTTGAATTTGTGTGTATTTTATTTGAAGCTAGAATAATGTTCACAATGTAGGAAATCTTTTTCTGAAATTTTGATATATTATATGCCTAGGTTGTATTTTTATTTTATAAGTTTTTGTTTATTTTATTAAATGCATAAATGTTTTAAAAAACCTCGTCTCCCCATTGGGTCGGGCCCAATGAGCCAGAGCCAGCCCACGCCGCCTCCGAAGCTCCCGGCGGGAGTCCCGCCACAGACGACTCATGGCCACCGCCGTGGCCGTCGGCCTCCTCGCCGCCTTGCCCTGCCAAGACGCCACCGAGGCCGCCCCCTCCATAAGTAGCCTGCCCGGACCTCTCTCCTCCTCGCATCTCACGGAAGAGCCCCTTGCCGAGATCCGATCGCCGCCGCCCGCCCACTCCGGCGCCCTTGCTGCTGTCGTCACCACCGCCGTCACCGCCGCATTGCACCGCGCCTTCCTGTGCCCCCGCCCGACTCTGCAGACCACCGGGATAGCCGCCCTAATCGCACCCGAGCCACCCGCCGCCGTCTTCTCCGACGTCGACGACCGCGCCGCCGCGGTAAGCCCCGGGCTCCCCTCGTCCGTTAGATCTCAAATGAACGGTCCAGATTAGATCTAGTTGTTTTTTTTTATTTTTTTTTATTTTCGAACCGGTTTTCTTTAATTAATGAACGCTCGCTGTTTACCTCTTCGCAGCGAACGTGCGTTAGATAGTTTTTTTTTCCTTTTTCTGTTAGTTTTTAGTCAGGGACTTCTTTGTAGTATTTCTTTTACAGAATAGCCCCTGGTTTTCAAACGGCTATAACTTTTTACTCGTTAGTCCAAATCCAACGAAACCAACGCCCACTTCTTCGTTACGATCTCCTCTATCCAGTAATCCAACTAAAACATATTTTTTGTAAGTTTAAAATTTGTATTTCAAACAGATTAGTATTTGAACTTTGTTTGATCATAACTTGAGTTTCGTAACTCCGATTTAGTTGATTCTTTTTGCAAATCGAAGCTCTTGACCTAAGCTTTCTGATAAGGCCAAATTCACATAATTTTGGTACTGTTAGAAATTGTTTTATGTTGCAAGAGTTATTTTCTTGGTTTTGATGTTTTTTGAATCGTCTTCTTCGTTCTTTCTGACCTTTTGAGTGATTGCTTATGTGTGGTTACTATTGATTGCTTACGATAGATTGACCGGAGTGTGACGAGTAGAACTATCAAGAGTTTTGAGTGCAAATCATCCTCATCAACATTGCAGGCAAGTAACACTTTGATCATACCTCTTCTCATGCCCAGTTTTTATGCATTAGATCTATCCTCAAACATTGCATGAATAGGATCTAATTAAATTGTGGGTTATGGGAAGTAGTTGAGGTAGTACCTATTACCTGTTTTATTATCAAACCCTGGGAGTTACTTCTACGTTTTCTTATTATGCCATGCTATGCTAGTAGACGTGGATTGGGTGAGTGTATTCCATGACAGATGTGAGATTGTTATTTAATGGTTTATTTAAGGTGACAACTTAAACACACATCTGGGTGGATTGAGGCACCTGGTTTCTATCAGGACTTGCCTGTATTTCTTCGGACCGCCACCCAGGCTCAAAGGGATCATGAGATTATTCAAACTAGAAACTTCCGTGTGCAACCACAAGCCATTATGGGCTCTGGCATAGTTGATTAAGTTGTGCGAACTCTTACGGGTAGACTAGCAGATGTAGGGGAAAGTAGGTGTACCGGTCTACCCACAAGTAAGGTGCTAGTGCTTCTGAAAGACTATGTCTCGGTCATCCGTTTCTCAAACATCATGTAGTGCGAGAAATCCAACGGAGGCGATCGAGTCTTGTGGGGAAAAGTGCGCAAACCTCTACAGAGTGTATAAACTAATCATGATTAGCCGTGTCCCTGGTTATGGACATCTTGAGTATCTAGTACTTGGATTTTCATGTGAATCTCATCATGTTACTTTAAATAATATTGTTGGGTTTAATGTGTACTTTTAATTGGGATTGAGGATGCTGTCAACCATTCCCAATGTTTAACAACCACCATGATAGTTAAATAAATTTATTCCTTTGCAGTAGGGAAAAATTGGCTTTTCGCAAAACCTTATAACCATAGAGCTTTTCCACCAGCCATATATGCATGTAGTATAGGCTTATTCCTTCATTACTCTCTATGTGTTACATTGCCAGCATATTCCATGTGCTGACCCGTTTTCGGGCTGCAACTTTTCATGTTGCAGACTTTTCGCATTTACGACAGTAAGTGATACGTTAGGGTTACGATTTCTACACTCAACTTTGCCGTTGGTGTTGATGGGAATCCACAACCTTGTTGCTTCCGCTATATTTGGATTGAGGTAATATTATTTACGTTATTTATACATGTGATTTACCTCTGTTATAAATCCTCGAGTCTTGTGTGTCAAAGACATACCGATCCAGGGATGACACTTAAGCACAGAGACTTGATCCATTCGGGTCGGATCGCTACAGGTCACCCATCCTGGAACTACTCCAAGCTGAGCATGCTTAACTTTGGAGTTCTGTTCAAATGGGCTCCTGGAAAAGAAGGAATTCCTTATTGATATGAGTAGTCTATCATCCCTAATAAGCCAGGCTATCACACCTCAAGGCATTGTATGCCCATAGAAACGGCCATTCGGAGACCATGCAGTAGTGCCTCATATTCGGCCGTATTATTGGAGTCCACATACATGATTTGTAATATATAACGGACTGTGTCCCCTGTAGGGGATGTTAGGATCACACCAGCCCCCAATCCGGCTAACATTCTAGAGCCGTCGAAGTACATCACCCAGTTGGAGTATGTGTTGTATTCTTTAGGGAGTTCGGCTTCTGTCCATTCGGTGACAAAGTCGGCCAACACCTGAGATTTAATAGCTCGGCGTGGTTTGTATGTTATTTTAAATGGTAAGAGCTCGATAGCCCATTTGGCAGTGCGGCCGGTGGCATCTCGATTATTTATGATGTCATTGAGTGGTACTTCGGAAGCCACCGTGATCGAGCACTCTTGAAAGTAGTGCCACAGCTTCCGAGATGCCACGAAAACCGCATACGCTATCTTTTGATAGTGCAGGTATCGGGATTTGCATGGTGTAAGGACCGCCGATACATAGTATACTGGTTTTTGGAGTGGGAATTTGTGTCCCTCTTCCTCTCGTTCGACGACGAGCACCGCACTCACCACCTGGTGAGTTGCGGATATGTAGAGCAGCATAGGTTCGCCGACTTTTGGTGTGGCGAGGATTGGGTTGCTTGCTAACAAAGTTTTTATTTCTTCCAATCCGGCTGTTGCCGCATCCGTCCACTCAAAGTGGTCAGTACATCGGACCAAGCGATAAAGTGGCAGTGCCTTTTCTCCCAATTTGGAGATAAAGAGGCTCAAAGCTGGCATGCACCTAGCTAGTTTTTGGACCTGCTTTAGGTCTGTTGGCATTGCCAATTGTGACAGGGCTCGGATTTTGGCTGGATTTGCTTCGATTCCTCTATTGGAAACAATGAACCCGAGCAGCTTTCCGGCCGGAATGCCAAAAACGCATTTTTCCGGATAGAGCCGTATGTCATATGTTCGGAGGTTGTCGAATGTGAGGCGTAAGTCGTCCACCAATGATTCGACATGTTTAGTTTTGATGACTGCATCATCTACGTATGCCTCCACCATCTTGCCGATTTGCTATTCCAGGCATGTTTGAATCATGCGTTGGTAAGTGGCGCCGGTGTTTTTGAGTCCGAAAGGCATAGTGTTGAAGCAAAAAGGCCCATACGGAGTAATGAATGCCGTTGCGGACTGATAGGATTCCTTCATCTTAATTTGATGGTATCCGGAGTATGCGTCGAGGAAACACAGTGAATCGTGTCTTGTAGTCGCGTCAATGATTTGGTCAATGCGGGGCAACAGGAAGGGGTCCTTAGGGAAGGCCTTGTTGAGGTTTTTGAAATCGACACAAAGGTGCCAGGATTTGTCCTTCTTTGGCACCATGACCAAGTTTGCTAGCCAGTCCGGGTGTTTGATCTCTCTGATGAACCCGACTTCTAGTAGTTTGGCTAGCTCCTCCCCCATAGCTTGTCGCTTGGGTTCGAAAATCGATGCAGCGTTTGCTTGACCGGTTTGAACCCCTTTATTATGTTGAGGCTATGTTCGGCCAGTCTGCGTGGGATTCCTGGCATATCCGAAGGATGCTAGGCGAAGATGTCCCAATTCTCGCGCAGGAACGCTCTTAGAGCGGCGTCGGTTGTTGGATCCAGCTGTGCTCCAATGGCTGTTGTTTTGTTAGGATCCATTGGGTGTACTTGAAATTTGACTGTTTCGTCTGCTGGCTTGAAGGAAGTGGATTTGGGCCTCTTGTCGAGGATTACATCGTCCTTGTCCACTGTGGAGCGCAGAGTGGTTAGCTCCTCAGCCGCGAGGGCCTCGGATAACGCCTCGAGGGCCAGGGATGCAGTTTTGTTTTTGGCGCGGAGTGCTATATCTGGATCACTAGTGATAATGATAACTCCGTTGGGCCCTAGCATCTTGAGCTTCATATACCCGTAATGGGGTATGGCTTGAAAGCGTGTGAATGCGTCTCACCCCAATAGGGCATGATATCTGCTGTTGAAAGGTTCCACGTGGAAGAGCAACTCTTCGGACCTGTAGTTCTCCGGCGTGCAGAATACGACGTCAAGTTTAATATTCCCCGAGCTTCGCGCTTCTCTACTGGGGATAATGCCTCAGAAGGTGGTGCCGCTTTGCTCAATGCGACTTTTGTCCATTTGCATTTTTTGGAGCGTATCTTCGTAGATGAGGTTTAGTCCGTTGCCGCCGTCCATGAGCACTTTAGTGATCCAAAAGCCATCCACAATTGGGTTTAAGACCAAGGCGGCTGGTGCTGGACTGATCTGAACCTTGGCTTGTCATCGACGGTGAAATTTATCACCATATCATTCCAAGGATTTATTGTGGCTACCTGGTTGACTTCGGTGAGGTCGTGTAATGCCCTTTTGCGCCGGTTGTTGGAAGAAAAGGTCTTGAAGACCGTAAAAACATTGAGATCGGCGTCCTCCGAAGAGTGTCTTTCTGGAGTGATATTGGAGAGGATGGCCTCGCCGCTCTTAGCCTTCTATCGGAGTACCCAACATGCCCGCAGGCTATGTCTTGGTTCGGTATTCACCGTTGTGTGTATCTGACAGGGTTTGTTGAGTAGGTCGTTAAGGACAATTTTGCGTCCGTGAACGGCTTGATTTTTCTGTCCATGAGATGATGATCGGGTGCCCCGTGAGGGTGCATCCTTTTTGTCCTTCCGGTGGGCTGCTTAAAGGCAGGAGGTTCCCACCGGGCTGCCTGGGTTTTCCAGGCGCTTTCCATTGTGCAGTACTTCTGTACGATGTGTGCCAAGTCTGCAAAGTGCAGTATGCGTTGGCGGTTGAGGGCTTTGAGGATTCCCTCATCCGTACAGTTGCGACAAGATACTGAAACCGCGTCGTCGTTGCAGCAATCTTTAACCTTGTTTTTAACAAGGAGGAATCTGGCCCAGAAGTGATGGACCGTTTCCTCAGGTTGCTGCCACACATACATTAGGTCGCATACGTCTGGAGGACATGAGTTGCTTGGGGAATATTACTTGTGGTGGGTGGGCGGGCTAAAATCCGAACCCTGACCCACTATTGCATCCGAAGTTTGAAGAGTTTCTGAGGTCACCAGCCCAGGATCCGGAGTGTCCTGGTGGCTTCTGGGCTCAACGCCTGGTTCTGTGTTCGGAGGACGTGAGGTCTCTTCCCAAAGATGGATATCCGGCTCGCAGGGCTCGGAAATACGAACATAGCTTGTTCTTAATTTAGGGGGAGAAGTATTCTCGGCTCGTTCCTCCACGACCGCTACCAGATGGGTGATCGGCGGGGACTTGACTTCCCTCTAATCGGGTTTAAGCCCAATCCGTTCGTAATCACTTGCTACCCCCAGGGCGGCATTGCGATCTAGCAGCTCGTTTAAGGACAAGACATCTGCTGGATCCATCGTTTCAGAGTGTTCAAGGCCAATGCGAAGACGATGTTTAGCGATTCAAAGGGCTGCCTTTGTCTTAACGGCCGCACGGGCGCCCATGGTGAAACTGCCGAGCTGGAGGACCTGTCCCGAAGCTAGGGCCCATCCAGAGGTAATGTTGTCGTTAATGACAAGGCGAGCTATCGAGCCCGCCGTTGACTACGCAGTGGAACTCTCAATGAAAGCGCCAATGTCGGTGTCAAAACCGGCTGTTCTCAGGTAGGGGGTCCCGAACTGTGCGTCTAAAGATCGATGGTAACAAAAGATAAGGGGACGCGATGTTTACCCAAGTTCGGGCCCTCTTAATGGAGGTAATACCCTACTTCCTGCTTGATTGACTTTGATGAGTATAGGGGTTACAAGAGTTGATCTACCTCGAGATCGTAATGGCTAAACCCTAAATGTCTAGCCTATATGATTTGTGATAGCCTCTACGGACTAAACCCTCCGGTTTATATAGACACCGGAGGGGCCTAGGGTTGTACAGAGTCATTTTATAGAGAAAGGAAACTACACATCCGGACATCAAGCTTGCCATCCACGCAAAGGAGAGTCCCATCCGGACACGGGGGAAGGCCTTCTATCTTGTATCTTCATGGCCCATCGGTCTGGCCCATGCTACACAGCCTGAACACCCGAGGACCCCATAATCCAGGACTCCCTCAAAGGGGTGCGGGGATCCGGGCACGGCGGAGGAGACAGCTTCTCCACCATGTCCGAACCTCCCTGCGACGCCGCCACCCCCTCCCTCTCTCGCTGTCGGCGTCGCCGCAACTTCTGGGCTACGTTCTCCGCCTTGCAAGTCGCAGCCGAAGGGACCCCGCCGACGGACGACGCGGATCGCGTCTCCGTCGTGGCGGTCTGGATCGGGTAGGACGACTGCTGGGGAACGCAGTAATTTCAAAAAAAATCCTACGATCCCGCAAGATCTATCTATGAGAAGCATCGCAACGAACGGGGAGAGTGTGTCCATGTACCCTCGTAGACCGAAAGCGGAAGCGTTTTATCAACGTGGTTGATGTAGTCGTACATCTTCACGATCTGACCGATCCTAGCACCGAACGTACGGCACCTCCGTGTTCAGCACATGTTCAGCTCGATGACGTCCCTCATACTTTTGATCTAGTTGAGGCTGAGGGAGAGTTTCGTCGGCACGACGGCGTGGAAACGGTGATGATGAAGTTACCGGCGCAGGGCTTCGCCTAAGCACTATGACGATATGAACGAGGTGTGTAACTGTGGAGGGGGGGCACCGCACACGGCTAAGAGATTGTCTGTTCTGCTATTGGGGTGCCCCTGGCCATGTATATAAAGGAGGGATGGAGAGAGGAGGCCGGCCAGGTTTGGGCGCGCCAGGAGGAGTCCTACTTGGACTCATTGTCCAAGTAGGATTCGGCCCCCCTTTTTCCTTTCTTCCACCGGAGGGAAAGGTAAGGGAGAGAGAGGGGAAAGGAAAGAGGGGGGGCCGACCCCCTCCCCTAGTCCAATTCGGTTTGGGCAAGGGGAGGGGCGCCCCTCTCACGTGGCCCTTTCTCCTCTCCTCCAATAAGGGCCACTAGGCCCAATACTTCTCCCAGGGGGTTCCGGTAACCTCCCGGTACTCCGAAAAAATGCCCGAACCACTCGGAACCATTTCGATGTCCAAATGCAACCTTCCAATATATGAATCTTTACCTCTCAACCATTTTGAGACTCCTCGTCATGTCCGTGATCTCATCCGGGACTCCGAACAAACTTTGGTACATCAAATCACATAACTCATAATACAAATCGTCATCGAATGTTAAGTGTGCGGACCCTATGGGTTCGAGAACTATGTAGACATGACCGAGACACATCTCCGGTCAATAACCAATAGTGGAACCTGGATGCTCATATTGGCTCCTACATATTCTACGAAGATCTTTATCGGTCAAACCGCATAACAACATACGTTGTTCCCTTTGTCGTCGGTATGTTACTTGCCCGAGATTCGATCGTCGATATCATCATACCTAGTTCAATCTCGTTACTAGCAAGTCTTTTTACTCATTCCGTAATGCATCATCCCACAAATAAATCATTAGTCACATTGCTTGCAAGGCTTATAGTGATGTGCATTACCGAGAGGGCCCAGAGATACCTCTCCAAAACACAAAGTGACAAATCCTAATCTCGATCTATGCCAACCCAACAAACACCTTCGGAGACACCTGTAGAGAATCTTTATAATCACCCAGTTACGTTGTGACGTTTGATAGCACACAAGGTGTTCCTCCGGTATTCGGGAGTTACATAATCTCATAGTCAGAGGAACATGTATAAGTCATGAAGAAAGCAGTAGCAATAAAATTAAATGGTCATTTATGCCAAGCTGGCGGATGGGTGTTGTCCATCACATTATTCTCCTAATGATGTGATCCCGTTGATCAAATGACAACACATGTCTATAGTCAGGAAATATGACCATCTTTGATAAACAAGCTAGTCAAGTAGAGGCATACTAGGGACACTCTATTTCGTCTATGTATTCACACATGTACTAAGTTTCCGGTTAATACAATTCTAGCATGAATAATAAACATTTATCATGATGTAAGGAAATAAATAATAACTTAATTATTGCCTCTAGGGTATATTTCCTTCAGTCTCCCACTTGCACTAGAGTCAATAATCTAGTTCACATTGCCATGTGATTTAACACCAATAGTTCACATCATTATGTGATTAACATCCATAGTTCACATCTCCATGTGACCAACACTCAAAGGGTTTACTAGAGTCAATAAGCTAGTTCACATTGTTAATGTGATTAACACCCAAGAGTAATAAGGTGTGATCATGTTTTGCTTGTGAGAGAAGTTTTAGTCTACGGGTCTGCCACATTCAGATCTTTAAGTATTTTACAAATTTGTATGTCTACAATGCTCTACACGGAGCTACTTTAGCTAATTGCTCCCACTTTCAATATGTATCCAGATTGAGACACAGAGTCATCTTTGATCGGTGTAAAAGTTTGCATTGACGTAACTCTTTACGACGAACTCTTTGTTATCTCCATAATCGAGAAATATTTCCTTAGTCTTCTAAGGATAATTTTGACCGCTGTCCAGTGATCCACTCCTGGGTCACTATTGTACCCTCTTGTGAAACTCATGGTGAGGTACACAATAGGTCTGGTACACAGCATAGCATACTTTATGGAACCTATGACTAAGGCATAGGGAATGACTTTCATTCTCTTTCTATTTTCTGCCATGGTCGGATTTTGAGTCTTACTCAACTTCACACTTTGCAACACAGGCAAGAACTCCTTCTTTGATTGTTCCATTTTGAACTACTTCAAAATCTTGTCAAGGTATGTACTGATGTCTACTACACAATCTTCTTCTTATAGACGTTGTTGGGCCTCCAAGTGCAGAGGTTTGTAGGACAGTAGCAAATTTCCCTCAAGTGGATGACCTAAGGTTTATCAATCTGAGGGAGGCGTAGGATGAAGATGGTCTCTCCCAAACGACCCTGCAACCAAATAACAAAGAGTCTCTTGTGTCCCCAACACACCCAATACAATGGTAAATTGTATAGGTGCACTAGTTCATGAAGAGATGGTGATACAAGTGCAATATGGATGGTAGATATAGGTTTTTGTAATCTGAAAATATAAAAACAGCAAGGTAACTAATGACAAAAGTGAGCACAAACGGTATTGCAATGCTAGGAAACAAGGCCAAGGGTTCATACTTTCACTAGTGCAAGTTCTCTCAACAATAATGACATAATTGGATCATATAACTATCCCTCAACATGGAACAAAGAGTCACTCAAAAGTCACTAATAGCGGAGAACAAACGAAGAGATTATTGTAGGGTACGAAACTACCTCAAAGTTATCCTTTCTGATCGATCTATTCAAGAGTCCGTAGTAAAATAACACAAAGCTATTCTTTCCATTCAATCTATCATAGAGGTCGTACTTGACTAACACCTTAAGACACAAATCAACTAAAACCCTGATGTCACCTAGATACTCCAATGTCACCTCAAGTATCCGTGGGTATGATTATACGATATGCATCACACAATCTCAGATTCATCTATTCAACCAACACAAAGAACTTCAAAGAGTTCCCCAAAGTTTCTACCGGAGAGTCAAGACGAAAACGTGTGCCAACCCCTATGCATAGGTTCATGGGCGGAACCCGCAAGTTGATCACCAAAACATACATCAAGTGGATCACGTGATATCCCATTGTCACCACAGATAAGCACGGCAAGACATACATCAAGTGCTCTCAAATCCTTAAAGACTCAATCCGATAAGATAAATTCAAAGGGAAAACTCAATCCATTACAAGAGAGTAGAGGGGGAGAAACATCATAAGATCCAACTATAATAGCAAAGCTCGCGATACGTCAAGATCGTGCCAAATCAAGAACACGAGAGAGATAGATCAAACACATAGCTACTGGTACATACCCTCAGCCCCAAGGGTGAACTACTCCCTCCTCATCATGGAGAGCGCCGGGATGATGAAGATGGCCACCGGTGAGGGATCCCGCCTCCGGCAGGGTGCCGGAACAAGGTCCCGATTGGTTTTTGGTGTCTACAGAGGCTTGCGGTGGCGGAACTCCCGATCTATTCTGTTCCCCGAAGTTTTTAGGGTATATGGATATATATAGGCAAAAGAAGTCGGTCAGGGGAGCCACGAGGGGCCCACGAGGGTGGAGGGTGTGCCCAGGGGGTAGGCGCGCCCCCCTGTCTCGTGCTCTCCTTGTTGATTCCCTTACGTACACTCCAAGTCTTCTGGGTTGCTTCCGTTCCAAAAATAACTCTCCCGAAGGTTTCACTCCGTTTGGACTCCGTTTGATATTCCTTTTCTTCGAAACACTGAAACAAGGTAAAACACAGGAACTGGCACTGGGCTTTGGGTTAATAGGTTAGTCCCAAAAATAATAGAAAAGTGTTTAGTAAAGCCCATAAACATCCAAAACAGATAATATAATAGCATGAATACTTCCTAAATTATAGATACGTTGGAGACGTATCAGCATCCCGAAGCTTAATTCCTGCTCGTCCTCGAGTAGGTAAATGATAAAAGAAAGAATTTACGAAGTGTGAATGCTACCTAACATAGTTCTCAATATAATCTTTATTGTGGCAAGAAATTCAGATCCATAAGATTCAAAACAAAATTTTAATATTGACATGAAAACAATAATACTTCAAGCATACTAACGAAGCAATCATGTCTTCTCAAAATTACATGGCCAAAGCAAGCTATCCCTACAAAATCATATAGCCTGGCTATGCTCTATCTTCATCACACAAAATATTTAAATCGTGCACAACCCCGATGACAAGCCAAGCTATTATTTCATACTTTTGATGTTCTCAAACTTTTTCAATCTTCACGCAATACATGAGTGTGAGCCATGGACATAGCACTATAGGTGGAATAGAATGGTGGTTGTGGAGAAGAAAAAAAGGAGAAGATAGTCTCACATCAACTAGGAGTATCAACGGGTTATGGAGATGCCCATCAATAGATATCAATGTGAGTTAGTAGGGATTGCCATGCAACGGATGCACTAGAGCTATAAGTTTATGAAAGCTCAAAAAGAAACTAAGTGGGTGTGCATCCAACTCGCTTGCTCACGAAGACCTAGGGCATTTTGAGGAAGCCCATCATTGGAATATACAAGCCAAGTTCTATAATGAAAAATTCCCACTAGTATATGGAAGTGACAACATAGGAGACTCTCTATCATGAAGATTATGGTGCTACTTTGAAGCACAAGTGTGGTAAAAGGATAGTAGCATTGTCCCTTCTCTCTTTCTCTCTCTTTTTTGGCCTTTTCTTTTTTTTATGGCCTTTCTCTCTCTTTTTTTTGTTTAGTCTGGAGTCTCATCCCGACTTATGGGGGAATCATAGTCTCCATCATCGTTTCCTCACTGGGACAATGCTCTATTAATGATGATCATCACACTTTTATTTACTTATAACTCAAGAATTACAACTCGATACTTAGAACAAAATATGACTATGTGAATGCCTCCGGCGGTGTACTGGGATGTGCAATGACTCATGAGTGACATGTATGAAAGAATTAAGAACGGTGCTTTGCCACAAATACGATGTCAACTACATGATCATGCAAAGCAATATGACAATGATGGAGCGTGTCATAATAAACAGAACGGTGGAAATTTGCATGGCAATATATCTCGGAATGGCTATGGAAATGCCATAATAGGGAGGTATGGTGGCTGTTTTGAGGAAGGTATATGGTGGGTGTATGATACCGGCGAAAGGTTCACGGTATTAGAGAGGCTAGCAATGGTGGAAGGATGAGAGTGCATATAATCCATGGACTCAACATTAGTCATAAAGAACTCATATACTTGTTTCAAAAATCTACAAGTTATCAAAGCAAAGTATTACGCGCATGCTCCTAGGGGGATAGATTGGTAGGAAAAGACCATCGCTTGTCCCCGACCGCCACTCATAAGGAATACAATCAATAAATAAATCATGCTCCGACTTCATCACATAACGGTTCACCATACGTGCATGCTATGGGAATCACAAACATTAACACAAGTATTTCTCAAATTCACAACTACTCAACTAGCATGACTCTAATATCACCATCTTCATATCTCAAAACAATTATCAAGTATCAAACTTCACATAGTATTCAATGCACTTTATATGAAAGTTTTTTATTATACCCATCTTGGATGCCCATCATATTAGGACTAATTTCATAACCAAAGAAAATTACCATGCTATTTAGGACTCTAAAAATAATATAAGTGAAGCACGAGAGTTCATCTATTTCTTCAAAATAAAACCACCGCCGTGCTCTAAAAGGATGTAAGTGAAGCACCGGAGCAAATGACAAACTACTCCGAAAGATATAAGTGAAGATCAATGAGTAGTTGAATAATTACGTAACTACGTGAAGACTCTCTCTCATTTAAGAATTTCAGATCTTGGTATTTTATTCATACATCAAGCAAAACAAAAGAAAATAAAATGACGCTCCAAGCAAAACACATATCATGTGGTGAATAAAAATATAGCTCCAAGTAAAGTTACTGATGAACAAAGACGAAAGAGGGGATGCCATCCGGGGCATCCCCAAGCTTAGGCTTTTGGTTGTCCTTGATATTACCTTGGGGTGCCTTGGGCATCCCCAAGCTTAGGCCCTTGCCACTCCATATTCCATAGTCCATCGAATCTTTAACCAAAACTTGAAAACTTCACAACACAAAACTTAACAGAAAACTCGTAAACTCCGTTAGTATAAGAAAATAAAACCACCACTTAGGTACTGTTGTGAACTCATTATTTATTTATATTGGTTTCCACTGTATTCCAACTTCTCTATGGTTCATACCCTCCGCTACTACTCATAGATTCATCAAAATAAGCAAACAACACATAGAAAACAGAATCTGTCAAAAACAGAAAAGTCTGTAGTAATCTGTATCAAACGTATACTTATGGAACTCCAAAAATTCTGAAATAAATTGGTGGACCTGAGGAATTTGTCTAGTAATCATCTGCAAAAAGAATCAACTAAATAGCACTCTCCAGTAAAAAGTTTTAGCTAATCTCGTGAGCGCTAAAGTTTCTGTTTTTTACAGCAAGATCATAAAGACTTCACCCAAGTCTTCCCAAAGGTTCTACTTGGCACAAACACTAAATAAAACATAAAACCACATCTAACCAGAGGCTAGATGGATTATTTATTACTAAAAATAACCAAAAAGCAAGAAACTAAAATAAAATTGGGTTCCTCCCAACAAGCGCTAACGTTTAACGCCCCTAGCTAGGCATGATGATTTCAATGATGCTCACATAAAAGATAAGAATTGAAACATAAAGAGAGCATCATGAAGAATATGACTAGCACATTTAAGTCTAACCCACTTCCTATGCATAGGGATTTTGTGATCAAACAATTTATGGGAACAATAATCAACTAGCATAGGAAGGCAAAACAAGCATAACTTCAAAACTTTAAGCACATAGAGAGGAAACTTGATATTATTGCAATTCCTACAAGTATATATTCCTCCCTCATAATAATTTTCAGTAGAATCATGAATGAATTCAACAATATAACCATCACATAAAGAATTCTTTTCATGATCTACAGGCATATAATTTTTATTACTCTCCACATAAGCAAATTTATTCTCATGAATAGTAGTGGGAGAAAACTCAACAAAATAACTATCATATGATTCAAAATTAAGATCAAGATGACAAGTTTCATGGTTATAATTATTTTTTAAAGCATACGTGTCATCACAATAATCATCATAGATAGGAGGCATGCTTTCATCATAGTAAATTTGCTCGTCAAAGCTTGGGAGACAAAAAATATCATCTTCATCAAACATAGCTTCCCCAAGCTTGTGGCTTTGCATATCATTAGCATCATGGATATTCAAGGAATTCATACTAACAACATTGCAATCATGCTCATCATTCAAAGATTTAGTGCCAAACATTTTAATGCATTCTTCTTCTAACACTTTGGCACAATTTTCCTTTCCATCGTACTCACAAAAGATATTAAAAAGATGAAGCGTATGAGGCAAACTCAATTCCATTTTTTGTAGTTTTCTTTTATAGACTAAACTAGTGATAAAACAAGAAACTAAAAGATTCGATTGCAAGATCTAAAGATATACCTTCAAGCACTCACCTCCCCGGCAACGGCACCAGAAAAGATCTTGATGTCTACTACACAACCTTCTTCTTGTAGACGTTGTTGCGCCTCCAAGTGCATAGGTTTGTAGGACAGTAGAAAATTTCCCTCAAGTGGATGACCTAAGGTTTATCAATCCGTGGGAGGGATAGGATGAATATGGTCTCTCTCAAACAACCCTGCAACCAAATAACAAAGAGTCTCTTGTGTCCCCAACACACCCAATACAATGGTAAATTGTATAGGTGCACTAGTTCATGAAGAGATGGTGATACAAGTGCAATATGGATGGTAGATATAGGTTTTTGTAATCTGAAAATATAAAAACAGCAAGGTAACTAATGATAAAAGTGAGCACAAACGGTATTCAATGCTAGGAAACAAGGCCTAGGGTTCATACTTTCACTAGTGCAAGTTCTCTCAACAATAATAACATAATTGGATCATATAACTGTCCCTCAACATGCAACAAAGAGTCACTCCAAAGTCACTAATAGCGGAGAACAAACGAAGAGATTATTGTAGGGTATGAAACCACCTCAAAGTTATCCTTTCTGATCGATCTATTCAAGAGTCCGTAGTAAAATAACACAAAGCTATTCTTTCCATTCAATCTATCATAGAGGTCGTACTTGAATAACACCTTAAGACACAAATCAACTAAAACCCTGATGTCACCTAGATACTCCAATGTCACCTCAAGTATCCGTGGGTATGATTATACGATATGCATCACACGATCTCAGATTCATCTATTCAACCAACACAAAGAACTTCAAAGAGTGCCCCAAAGTGTCTACCGGAGAGTCAAGACGAAAACGTGTGCCAACCCCTATGCATAGGTTCATGGGCGG
The DNA here is from genome assembly GCA_021605145.1 of Aegilops bicornis. Classification (NCBI taxonomy): domain Eukaryota; kingdom Viridiplantae; phylum Streptophyta; class Magnoliopsida; order Poales; family Poaceae; genus Aegilops; species Aegilops bicornis. The sequence continues at coordinate 634,194,940 of CM038670.1, forward strand.
AACCCGCAAGTTGATCACCAAAACATACATCAAGTGGATCACGTGATATCCCATTGTCACCACAGATAAGCATGGCAAGACATACATCAAGTGTTCTCAAGTCCTTAAAGACACAATCCAATAAGATAACTTCAAAGGGAAAACTCAATCCATTACAAGAGAGTAGAGGGGGAGAAACATCATAAGATCCAACTATAATAGCAAAGCTCGCGATACATCAAGATCGTGCCAAATCAAGAATACGAGAGAGAGAGAGAGAGAGAGAGAGAGAGAGATCAAACACATAGCTACTGGTACATACCCTCAGCCCCGAGGGTGAACTACTCCCTCCTCGTCATAGAGAGCGTCGGGATGATGAAGATGGCCACCAGTGAGGGATCCCCCCTCCGACAGGGTGCCGGAACATGGTCCCGATTGGTTTTTGGTGGCTACATAGGCTTGCGGCGGCGGAACTCCCGATCTATTCTGTTCCCCAAAGTTTTAAGGGTATATGGATATATATATATATATATATATATATATATATATATATATATATATATATATATAGGCGAAAGAAGTCGGTCAGGGGAGCCACGAGGGTGGAGGGCATGCCCAGGGGGGTAGGCGTGCCCCCCCTGCCTCATGCTCTCCTCGTTGATTCCCTTACGTACACTCCAAGTCTTCTGGGTTGCTTCCATTCCAAAAATAACTCTCCCGAAGGTTTCATTCCGTTTGGACTCCGTTTGATATTCCTTTTCTTCGAAACATTGAAACAAGGGAAAAAAACAGGAACTGGCACTGGGCTTTGGGTTAATAGGTTAGTCCCAAAAATAATATAAAAGTGTTTAGTAAAGCTCATAAACATCCAAAAGAGATAATATAATAGCATGAATACTTCATAAATTATAAGATACGTTGGAGACGTATCATGTACTCATTGAAAAATCTTATCAAGCGTCTTGATCTATTGCTCAATCTGTAAGAAGCTTCACGGAGGTCTTTCTTTGAAAAACTACTTTCAAACACTCCTTTATGCTTTCCAGAAAATTCTACATTACTTCCAATCAACAATATGTCACTCACATATACTTATCAGAAAGGCTGTAGTGCTCCCACTCACTTTCTTGTAAATACAGCCTTCAACGCAAGTCTGTATAAAACTATATGATTTGATCAACTCATCAAAGCGTACATTCCAACTCCGAGATGCTTGCGCTTGCACATTTGTTAGCATCTTTAGGATTGACAAAACCTTATGGTTGCATCATATACAACTCTTCTTTATGAAATCCATTCAGGAATGCGGTTTTTGACTTCCATTTGCGAGATTTCATACAATGTGGCAATTGCTAACATGATTTGGACAGACTTAAGCATCGATACGAGTGAGAAAATCTCATCGTAGTCAACATCTTGAACTTGTCGAAAACCTTTTGCGACAATTCGAGCTTTGTAGATAGTAACACTACTATCAGTGCCCGTCTTCCTCTTGAAGATCCATTTATTCTCTATTGCTTGCCGATCATCGGGCAAGTCAACCAAAGTCCATACTTTGTTCTTATACATGAATCCCATCTGAGATTTCATGGCCTCAAGCCATTTCGCGGCATCTGGGCTCATCATCGCTTCCTCATAGTACGTAGGTTCGTCATGGTCAAGTAACATGACTTCCAGAACAGGATTACCATACCACTCTGGTGCGGATCTTACTCTGGTTCACCTACGAGGTTCGGTAGTAACTTGATCTGAAGTTTCATGATCACTATCATTAGCTTCCTAACTGATTGGTGTAGGAATCACTAGAACTGATTTCTGTGATGAATTACTTTCCAATTCGGGAGAAGGTACAATTACCTCATCAAGTTCTACTTTCCTCCCACTCACTTCTTTCGAGAGAAACTCATTCTCTAGAAAGGATCCAGTCTTAGCAACGAATATCTTGCCTTTGGATCTGTGATAGAAGGTGTACCCAACAGTCTCCTTTGGGTATCCTATGAAGACACATTTCTCTGATTTGGGTTCGAGCTTATCAGGTTGAAACTTTTTCACATAAGCATCGCCACCCCAAACTTTAAGAAACGACAGCTTAGGTTTCTTGCCAAACCATAGTTCATATGGTGTCATCTCAATGGATTTAGATGGTGCCCTATTTAATGTGAATGCAGTTGTCTCTAATGCATAACCCAAAAACAATAGTGGTAAATCGGTAAGAGACATCTTAGATCGCACCATATCTAGTAAAGTATGGTTACGATGTTCGGACACACCATTACGCTGTGGTGTTCCAGGTGGCATGAGTTTGTGAAACTATTCCACATTGTTTTAATTGAAGGCCAAACCCGTAACTCAAATATTCGCCTCCGTGATCAGATCGTAGAAACTTTATTTTCTTGTCACGATGATTTTCCACTTCACTCTGAAATTCTTTGTACTTTTCAAATGTTTCAGACTTATGTTTCATCAAGTAGATATACCCATATCTGCTCAAATCATCTGTGAAGGTTAGAAAATAATGATACCCGCTGCGAGCCTCAACACTCATCGGACCGCATACATCAGTATGTATTATTTCCAATAAGTCAGTTGCTCGCTCCATTGTTTCGGAGAACGGAGTCTTAGTCATCTTGCCCATGAGTCATGGTTCGCAAGCATCAACTGATTCATAATCAAGTGATTCCAAAAGTCCATCAGCATGGAGTTTCTTCATGCGCTTTACACCAATATGACCTAAACGGCAGTGCCACAAATAAGTTGCACTATCATTATTAACTTTGCATCTTTTGGCTTCAATATAATGAATATGTATATCACTACGATCAAGATTCAATAAACCATTTATATTGAGTGTATGACCATAGAAGGTTTTTATTCATTAAAATAGAACAAAAATTATTCTTTGACTTAAATGAATAACCGTATTGCAATAAACATGATCCAATCATATTCACTCTCAATGCAAACAACAAATAACATTTATTTTAGGTTCAACACTAATCCCGAAGGTAAAGGGAGTGTGCGATGGTGATCTTATCAACCTTGGAATCACTTCCAACACACTGAAGGAAATATGCCCTAGAGGCAATAATAAAGTTATTATTTATTTCCTTACATCATGATAAATGTTTATTATTCATGCTAGAATTGTATTAACCGGAAACATAATACATGTGTGAATATATAGACAAACAGAGTGTCACTAGTATGCCTCTACTTGACTAGCTCGTTAATCGAAGATGGTTATGTTTCCTAACCATAGACATGAGTTGTCATTTGATTAACGGGATCACATCATTAGTTGAATGATGTGATTGACATGACCCATTCCGTTAGCCTAGCACTTGATCGTTTAGTATGTTGCTATTGCTTTCTTCATGACTTATACATGTTCCTGTAACTATGAGATTATGCAACTCCCGTTTACCGGAGGAACACTTTGGTGCTACCAAACGTCACAACGTAATCGGGTGATTATAAAGGAGTACTACAGGTGTCTCCAAAGGTACTTGTTGGGTTGGCGTATTTCGAGATTAGGTTTTTGTCACTCCGATTGCCTGGAGAGGTATCTCTGGGCCTTCTCGGTAATGCACATCACTATAAGCCTTGCAAGCAATGTAGCTAATGAGTTAGTTACGGAATGATGCATTACGTAACGAGTAAAGAGACTTGCCAGAACGAGATTGAACTAGGTATTGGATACCGACGATCGAATCTCGGGCAAGTAACATACCGATGACAAAGGGAACAACGTATGTTGTTATGCGGTTTGACCGATAAAGATCTTCGTAGAATATGTAGGAGCCAATATGGGCATCCAGGTTCCGCTATTGGTTATTGACCGAGAATAGTTCTAGGTCATGTCTACATAGTTCTCGAACCCGTAGGGTCCGCACGCTAACGTTCACGATGACAGTTTTATTATGAGTTTATGAGTTTTGATGTACCGAAGGAGTTCGAGTCCCGGATGAGATCGGGGACATGACGAGGAGTCTCGAAATGGTCGAGACGTAAAGATCGATATATTGGGCGACTATATTCGAGGTCGGAAAGGTTCCGAATCATTCGGTATTTTTCGAGTACCGAGAGTTACGGGAATTCGCCGGGAGAAGTATTGGGCCTTATTGGGCCCTGCGGGAAAGAGAGAGGGCTGCCTAGGGCAGGCCGCGCGCCCAAGGCCTAGTCCGAATTGGACTAGGGGAGGGGCCGCACCCTTCCTCCCTTCCCCTTCCTTCTCTCCTACTCCTACTAGGAAAGGGGGAATCCTACTCCCGGTGGGAGTAGGACTCCCCATGGCGCGCCCCTACTAGGGCCGGCCTCCTCCTCCCTCCCTCCTTTATATACGAGGGCAGGGGGCACCCCATGAACACACAAGTTGATCCTTGAGATCGTTCCTTAGCCGTGTGCGGTGCCCCCCTCCACCATATTCCACCTCGGTCATATCGTAGCGGTGCTTAGGCGAAGCCCTGCGTCGGTGGAGCATCATCATCGTCACCACGCCGTCGTCTTGTGGAACTCATCCCCGACGCTTTGCTGGATCGGAGCCCGGGGATCGTCATCGAGCTGAACGTGTGCAGAACTCGGAGGTGCTGTGCGTTCGGTACTTGGATCGGTCGGATCGTGAAGACATACGACTACATCAACCGCGTTGTTATAACGCTTCCGCTTACGGTCTACGAGGGTACGTGGACATACACTCTCCCCTCTCGTTGCTATGCATCACCATGATCTTGCGTGTGCGTAGGAAATTTTTTGAAATTACTACGTTCCCCAACAGTGGTATCAGAGCCTAGGTTTTTATGGTTTGATGTTTTGCACGAGTAGAACACAAGTGAGTTATGGGCGATACAAGTCATACCGCCTACCAAAGATGTCATACTTTGGTTCAGCGGTATTGTGAGATGAAGCGGCCCGGACCGACATTACGCCAGACGCTTACGCGAGACTGGTTTCACCGTTACGAGCACTCGTGCTTAAAGGTGGCTGGCGGGTGTCTGTCTCTCTCACTTTAGTTGAACTGAAAAGTGTGGCTACGCCCGGTCCTTGAGAAGGTTAAAACGGAGTCTATTTGACGAAGTATCGTTGTGGTCTTGATGCGTAGGTGAGACTGGTTCTTGCTTAAGCCCGTAGCAGCCACGTAAAATTTGCAACAACAAAGTAGAGGACGTCTAACTTGTTTTTGCAGGCATGTTGTGATGTGATATGGTCAAGACGTGATGCTATATTTTATTGTATAAGATGATCATGTTTTGTAACCGGTTATCGACAATCGGCTGGAGCCATATGGTTGTCGCTTATTGTATGAAATGCGAACGCATGTAATTGCTTTACTTTATCACTAAGCGGTAGCGATAGTCGAGAAGCAATAGATGGCGTAAACGACAACGATGCTACGATGGAGATCAAGGTGTCGCGCGGTGACGATGGTGATCACGACGGTGCTTCGAGATGGAGATCACAAGCACAAGATGATGATGGCCATATCATATCACTTATATTGATTGCATGTGATGTTTATCCTTTATGCATCTTATTTTGCTTTGATTGACGGTAGCATTTTAAGATGATCTCTCACTAAAATTATCAAGTAGTGTTCTCCCTGAGTATGCACTGTTGCCAAAGTTCGTCGTGCCGAGACACCACGTGATGATCGGGTGTGATAAGCTCTACGTCCATCTACAACGGGTGCAAGCCAGTTTTGCACACGCAGAATACTCGGGTTAAACTTGACGAGCCTAGCATATGCAGATATGGCCTCGGAACACGGAGACCGAAAGGTCGAAAGCGTGAATCATATAGTAGATATGATCAACATAGTGATGTTCACCATTGAAAACTACTCCATCTCACGTGATGATCGGTTATGGTTTAGTTGATTTGGATCACGTGATCACTTAGATGACTAGAGAGATGTCTGTCTAAGTGGGAGTTCTTAAGTAATATGATTAATTGAACCTAAATTTATCATGTACTTAGTCCTGGTAGTATTTTGCAAATTATGTTGTAGATCAATAGCTCGCGTTGTTGCTTCCCTATGTTTTTATATATGTTCCTAGAGAAAATTGTATTGAAAAATGTTAGTAGCAATGATGCGGATTGGATCCGTGATCTGAGGTTTATCCTCATTGCTGCCTGTAAGAATTATGTCCTTAATGCACCGCTAGGTGACAGACCTATTGCAGGAGCAAATGCGTACGTTATGAACGTTTGGCTAGCTCAATATGATGACTACTTGATAGTTTAGTGCACCATACTTAACGGCTTAGAATCGGGACTTCAAAAGCGTTTTGAACGTCATGGACCATATGAGATGTTCCAGAGTTGAAGTTAATATTTCAAGCAAATACCCGAGTTGAGAGATATGAAGTCTTCAACAAGTTCTATAGCTAAAAGATGGGGAGAATCGCTCAACTAGTGAGCATGTGCTCGATAGTCCGGGTACTTTAATCGCTTGAATCAAGTGGGAGTTAATCTTCCGGATAAGATAGTGATTGACAGAATTCTCTAGTCACCATCACTAAGTTACTAGAACTTCGTGATGAACTACAAGATGCAAGGGATGACGAAAATAATTCCCAAGCTCTTTGCGATGCTAAAATCGTGAAGGTAGAAATCAAGAAAAACATCAAGTGTTGATGGTTGACAAGACCACTAGTCTCAAGGAAAAGGGCAAAGGGAAGAAGGGGAACTTCAAGAAGAACGGCAAGCAAGTTGCTACTCGAGTGAAGAAGCCCAAGTCTGGACCTAAGCCTGAGACTAAGTGCTTTTGCTGCAATGGAACTAGTCACTAGAAGCGGAACTATCCCAAGTATTTGGCGGATAAGAAGGATGGCGAAGTGAACAAAGGTATATTTGATATACGGATTATTGATGTGTATTTTACTAGTGTTCGTAGCAACCCCTCAGTATTTGATACTGGTTCAGTTGCTAAGAGTAGTAACTCGAAACGGGAGTTGCAGAATGAACAGAAACTGGTTGAAGGGGAAGTGACGATGAGTGTTGGAAATAGTTCCAAGATTGATATGATCGTCATCGCACGCTCCCTATAAATTCGGGATTGGTGTTGAACCTAAATAAGTATTATTTGGTGTTTGCGTTGAGCATGAATATGATTTGATCATGTTTATTGCAATACGGTTATTCATTTAAGTTAGAGAACAATTGTTGTTCTGTTTACATGAGTAAAACCTTCTATGGTCATACACACCAACGAAAATGGTTTGTTGGATCTCGATCGTAGTGATACACATATTCATAATATTGAAGCCAAAAGATGCAAAGTTAATAATGATAGTGCAACTTGTTTGTGGCACTGCCGTTTAAGTCATATCGGTGTAAAGCGCATGAAGAAACTCCATGCTGATGGACTTTCGGAATCACTTGGTTATGAATCATTTGATGCTTGTGAACCGTGCCGTTTGGGCAAGATGACTAAAACTCCGTTCTCCGGAACAATGGGACAAGCTACTGACTTATTGGAAATAATACATACCGATGTATGCGATCCAATGAGTGTTGATGCTCGTGGCAAGTATCGTTATTTTCTGACCTTCACAAGATGATTTGAGCAGATATGGTATATCTACTTGATGAAACATAAGTCTGAAATAGTTGAAAGGTTCAAAGAATTTCAGAGTGAAGTGGAAAATCATAACAAGAAAATAAAATTTCTGCGATCTGATCGTGGAGATGAATATTTGAGTTACGAGTTTGGTCTTCATTTGAAACAATGTGAAATAGTTTCGCAACTCACGCCATATGGAACACCACAGCATAATGGTGTGTCCGAAAGTCGTAACCGCACTTTATTGGATATGGTGCGATCTATGATATCTCTTATCGGTTTACCACTATCATTTTGGGGTTATGCATTAGAGACAGCTGCATTCACGTTTAATAGGGCACCATCTAAATCCGTTGAGGCGACACCGTATGAACTATGGTTTAACAGTAAACCTAAGCCGTCGTTTCTTAAAATTTGGAGTTGTGATGCTTATGTGAAAAAGTTTTCACCGATAAGCTCGAACCCAAATCGGAGAAGTGCGTCTTCATAGAATACCCAAAGGTAACTATTGGGTACACCTTCTATCACAGATCCGAAGGCAAGTTATTCGTTGTTAAGATGGATCCTTTCTAGAGAAGAAGTTTCTCTCGAAAGAAGTGAGTGGGAGGAAAGTAGAACTTGATGAGGTAATTGTACCTTCTCCCTTATTGGAAAGTAGTTCATCACAGAAATCAGTTCCAAAGTGATTCCTACACCAATTAGTAAGGAAGTTAATGATGATGATCATGAAACTTCAGATCAAGTTGCTACCAAACCTCGTAGGTCTTCCGGAGTAAGATCCGCACCATAGTTGTACGGTAATCATGTTCTGTAAGTCATGTTACTAGACCATGATGAACCTACGAACTATGAGGAAGCGATGATGAGCCCAGATTCCGCGAAATGGCTTGAGGCCATGAAATCTGAGATAGGATCCATGTATGAGAACAAAGTATGGACTTTGGTTGACCTGCTCGATGATCAGCAAGTCATGTTAAATGAATGGATCTTTAAGAGGAAGACGGACACTGATAGTAGTGTTACTATCTACAAAGCTCGACTTGTCGCAGAAAGGTTTTCGACAAGTTCAAGGTGTTGACTACAATGAGATTTTCTCAACTGTAGCGATGCTTAAGTCTGTCCGAATCATGTTAGCAATTGCCACATTTTATGAAATCTGGCAAATGGATGTCAAAACTACATTCTTTAATGGATTTATTAAAGAAGAGTTGTATATGATGCAACCGTAAGGTTTTGTCAATCCTAAAGGAGCTAACAAAATGCGCAAGCTCCAGCCGATCCATCTATGGACTGGTGCAAGCATCTCGAGTTGGAATAAACGCTTTGATAGTGTGATCAAAGCATATGGTTTTATATGCACTTTTGCGTAAGCCTCAGATTTACAAGAAAGTGAGTGGGAGCACTACAAAGATTTACGATAAGTATATGTGAATGACATATTGTTGATCGAAAATAATGTAGAATTATTCTACAAAGCATAAAGGAGTGTTTGAAAGGAGTTTTTCAAAGAAAGACCTCGTTGAAGCTGCTTACATATTGAGCATCAAGATCTATAGAGATAGATCAAGACGCTTGATAAGTTTTTCAATGAATACATACCTTGACAAGATTTTGAAGTAGTTCAAATGGAACAGTCAAAGAAAGAGTTCTTGCCTGTGTTACAAGGTGTGAGATTGAGTAAGACTCAAAACCCGACCACGGCAGAAGATAGAAAGAGAATGAAAGTCATTCCCTATGCATCAGCCATAGGTTCTATAAAGTATGTCATGTCAGGTACTGCATCTATTGCATACCCTACCACTAAGCTTGGCAAGGGAGTGCAATAGTGATCTAGGAGTAGATCAATGGACAGCGGTCAAAATTATCCTTAGTAGAATAAGGAAATATTTCTCGATTATGGAGGTGATAAAAGAGCCCGTCGTAAAGAGTTACATCGATGCAAGCTTTTTACACCCGATCCGTATGACTCTAAGTCTCAATCTGGATACATATTGAAAGTGGGAGCAATTAGCTAGAGTAGCTCCGCAAGAGCATTGTAGACATAGAATATTTGCAAAAATACATACGGCTCTGAATATGACAGCACTGCTGACTAAGATTCTCTCACGAGCAAAACATGATCATACCTTAGTACTCTTTGGGTGTTAATCACATAGCGATGTGAACTAGATTACTGACTCTAGTAAACCCTTTGGGTGTTGGTCACATGACGATGTGAACTATGGGTGTTAATCACATACAGATGTGAATATTAGTGTTGAATCACATGATGATGTGAACTAGATTATTGACTCTAGTGCAAGTGGGAGACTCAAGGAAATATGCCCTAGAGGCAATAATAAAGTTATTATTTATTTCCTTACATCATGATAAATGTTTATTATTCATGCTAGAATTGTATTAACCGGAAACATAATACATGTGTGAATATATAGACAAACAGAGTGTCACTAGTATGCCTCTACTTGACTAGCTCGTTAATCGAAGATGGTTATGTTTCATAACCATAGACATGAGTTGTCATTTGATTAATGGGATCACATCATTAGTTGAATGATGTGATTGACATGACCCATTCCGTTAGCCTAGCACTTGATCGTTTAGTATGTTGCTATTGCTTTCTTCATGACTTATACATGTTCCTCGTAACTATGAGATTATGCAACTCCCGCTACCGGAGGAACACTTTGGTGCTACCAAACGTCACAACGTGAATCGGGTGATTATAAAGGAGTACTACAGGTGTCTCCAAAGGTACTTGTTGGGTTGGCGTATTTCGAGATTAGGTTTTTGTCACTCCGATTGTCGGAGAGGTATCTCTGGGCCTTCTCGGTAATGCACATCACTATAAGCCTTGCAAGCAATGTAGCTAATGAGTTAGTTACGGAATGATGCATTACGTAACGAGTAAAGAGACTTGCCAAGAACGAGATTGAACTAGGTATTGGATACCGACGATCGAATCTCGCAAGTAACATACCGATGACAAAGGGAACAACGATGTTGTTATGCGGTTTGACCGATAAAGATCTTCGTAGAATATGTAGGAGCCAATATGGGCATCCAGGTTCCGCTATTGGTTATTGACCGAGAATAGTTCTAGGTCATGTCTACATAGTTCTCGAACCCGTAGGGTCCGCACGCTTAACGTTACGATGACAGTTTTATTATGAGTTTATGAGTTTTGATGTACCGAAGGAGTTCGGAGTCCCGGATGAGATCGGGGACATGACGAGGAGTCTCGAAATGGTCGAGACGTAAAGATCGATATATTGGACGACTATATTCGGAGGTCGGAAAGGTTCCGAATCATTCGGGTATTTTTCGGAGTACCGGAGAGTTACGGGAATTCGCCGGGGAGAAGTATTGGGCCTTATTGGGCCCTGCGGGAAAGAGAGAGGGGCTGCCTAGGGCAGGCCGCGCGCCCCCCCAAGGCCTAGTCCGAATTGGACTAGGGGGAGGGGCCGCACCCCTTCCTCCCTTCCCCTTCCTTCTCTCCTACTCCTACTAGGAAAGGGGGAATCCTACTCCCGGTGGGAGTAGGACTCCCCATGGCGCGCCCCTACTAGGGCCGGCCTCCTCCTCCCTCCCTCCTTTATATACGGGGGCAGGGGGCACCCCATGAACACACAAGTTGATCCTTGAGATCGTTCCTTAGCCGTGTGCGGTGCCCCCCTCCACCATATTCCACCTCGGTCATATCGTAGCGGTGCTTAGGCGAAGCCTGCGCCGGTGGAGCATCATCATCGCCACCACGCCGTCAGGTCGACGGAACTCATCCCCGACGCTTTGCTGGATCGGAGCCCGGGGATCGTCATCGAGCTGAACGTGTGCAGAACTCGGAGGTGCCGTGCGTTCGGTACTTGGATCGGTCGGATCGTGAAGACATACGACTACATCAACCGCGTTGTTATAACGCTTCAGCTTTCGGTCTACGAGGGTACGTGGACATACACTCTCCCCTCTCGTTGCTATGCATCACCATGATCTTGCGTGTGCGTAGGAAATTTTTTGAAATTACTACGTTCCCCAACACACACATCATCACCTCACCCTTAACTAGTCTATGTTTATTTTGCAACTCCCGTTTTGAGTTACTACTCATAGCAACTGAACCAGTATCAAATACCGAGGGGTTGCTATAAACACTAGTAAAGTACACATCAATAACATGTATATCAAGTATACCTTTGTTCACTTTGCCATCCTTCTTATCCGCCAAGTATCTAGGGCAGTTCCACTTCCAGTGACCAATTCCTTTGTAGTAGAAGCACTCAGTTTCAGGCTTGGGTCTAGCTTTGGGCTTCTTCACGGGAGTGACAACTTGTTTGTTATTCTTCTTGAAGTTCCCTTTCTATCCCTTTGCCCTTTTCTTGAAACTAGTGGTCTTGTTAACCATCAACACTTGATGCTTTTCTTGATTTCTACCTTCGCCGATTTTAGCATCGCAAAGAGCTTGGGAATTGTTTTCATTATCCCTTGCATATTATCATCACGAAGTTCTAGTAACTTGGTGATAGTGACTAGAGAACTTTGTCAATTACTATCTTATCTGGAAGATTAACTCCCACTTGATTCAAGCAGTTGTAGTACCCAGACAATCTGAGCACATGCTCACTGGTTAAGCTATTCTCCTCCATCTTGTAGGCAAAGTACTGTCAGAGGTCTCATACCTCTTGACACGGGCTGAGTATGAAATACCAATTTCAACTCTTGGAACATCTTATATGCTCCGTGGCGTTCAAAACATTTTGAAGTCCCGGTTCTAAGCCGTAAAGCATGATGCACTAAACTATCAAGTACTCATCATACCGAGCTTGTCAAAATGTTCATAACATCTGCATGTGCTCCTGCAATAGTTCTGTCACCTAGCGGTGCATCAAGGACATAATTTTTTCTGTGCAGGAATGAGGAAAATACTCAGATCACGGACCAAGTCCGCATCATTGCTACTATCATCTTTCAACTTAGCTTTCTCTAGGAATGCATTAAAATTCAACGGAACAGTAGCACGGGCCATTTATCTACAACAACATAGACATGCAAAATACTATCAGGTACTAAGTTCATGATAAATTAAAGTTCAATTAATCATATTACTTAAGAACTCCCACTTAGATAGACATCTCTCTAATCATCTAAGTGATCACGTGATCCAAATCAACTAAACCATGTCCGATCATTACGTGAGATGGAGTAGTTTTCAATGGTGAACATCACTATGTTGATCATACCTACTATATGATTCACGCTCGACCTTTCAGTCTCAATGTTCCGAGGCCATATCTGCATATTCTTGGCTCGTCAAGTTTAACCCGAGTATTCTGCGTGTGCAAAACTGGCTTGCACCCATTGTATGTGAACGTAGAACTTATCACATCCGATCATCACGTGGTATCTAGGCACGACGAACTGTCGCAACGGTGCATACTCAGGGAGAACACTTATACCTTGAAATTTGGTGAGAGATCATCTTATAATGCTACCATCGAACTAAGCAAAATAAGATGCATAAAGGATAAACATCACATGCAATCAATATAAGTGATATGATATGGCCATCATCATCTTGTGCCTTTGATCTTCATCTCCAATGCACCGTCATGATCACCATCGCCACCGCGCCGACACCTTGATCTCAATCGTAGCATCGTTGTCGTCTCGCCAACTATTGCTTCTACGACTATCGCTACTGCTTAGTGATAAAATAAAAACAATTACATGGTGATTGCATTGCATACAATAAAGTGACAACCATATGGCTCCTGCCAGTTGCCGATAACTCTGTTACAAAACATGATCATCTCATACAATAAAATATAGCATCATGTCTTGACCATATCACAGCACAACATGCCCTGCAAAAAGAAGTTAGACGTCCTCTACTTTGTTGTTGCAAGTTCTACGTGGCTGCTATGGGCTTAGCAAGAACCGTTCTTACCTACGCATAAAAAAACCACAATGATTTTTCATCAAGTGTGCTGTTTTAACCTTCAACAAGGACCGGGCGTAGCCACACTCGATTCAACTAAAGTTGGAGAAACAGACACCCACTAGCCACCTGTGTGCGAAGCACGTTGGTAGAACCAGTCTCGCGTAAGCGTACGCGTAATGTCGGTCTGGGCCGCTTCATCCAACAATACCGCCGAATCAAAGTATGACATGCTGGTAAGCAGTATGACTATTATCGCCCACAACTCTTTGTGTTCTACTCGTGCATATAACATCTACGCATAAACTTGGCTCGGATGCCACTGTTGGGGAACGGAGTAATTTAAAAAAAATCCTACGATCATGCAAGCTAGATCTATCTATGAAAAGCATAGCAACGAGCCGGGAGAGTGTGTCCATGTACCCTCGTAGACCGAAAGTGGAAGCGTTTTATCAACGCGGTTGATGTAATCGTACGTATTCACGATCCGACCGATCCTAGCACCGAACATACGGAACCTCCGTGTTCAGCACACGTCCAGCTTGATGACGTCCCTCGTACTCTTGATCCAGTTGAGGCCGGGGGAGAGTTTCATCGGCACGACGGCGTGGCGACGGTGATGATGGAGTTACCGGCGCAGGGCTTCGCCTAAGCACTACGACGATATGACCGAGGTGTGTAACTGTGGAGGGGGGCACCGCACACGGCTAAGAGATTGTCTGTTGTGCTATTGGGGTGCCCCTGGCCATGTATATAAAGGAGGGAGGGAGATAGGAGGCCGGTCAGGTTTGGGCGCGCCGGGGGGAGTCCTACTTGGACTCCTAGTCCAAGTAGGATTCACCCCCCCCCCCTTTCCTTTCTTCCACCGGGGGGAAAGGTAAGGGAGAGAGAGGGGAAAGGAAAGAGGGGGCCAGCCCCCTCCCCTAGTCCAATTCGGTTTGGGCAAGGGAAGGAGCGCCCCTGTCGGTGTCAAAACCGGCGGATCTCGGGTAGGGGGTCCCGAACTGTGCGTCTAGGCGGATGGTAACAGGAGACAAGGGACACGATGTTTACCCAGGTTCGGGCCCTCTTGATGGAGGTAAAACCCTACGTCTGCTTGATTGATATTGATATTGTGGATGTTTACAAGAGTGGATCTACCACGAGATCAAGGAGGCTAAACCCTAGAAGCTAGCCTATGGTATGATTGTAAGGGTTGTTGTGATTGTAGTCCTACGGACTAAAGCCATCCGGTTTATATAGACATGGGAGAGGGCTAGGGTTACATAGAGTCGGTTACAATGGTAGGAGATCTACATATCCGTATCGCCAAGCTTGCCTTCCACGCCAAGGAAAGTCCCATCCGGACACGGGGTGAAGTCTTCAATCTTGTATCTTCATAGTCTTGGAGTCCGGTCGATGATGATAGTCCGCAAATGATAGTTTGGTGATGATGGTAGTCCGCTATCCGGACACCCCTAATCCAGACTCCTCGGAGCTCCCCTGAACCAGGCTTCAATGACGATAAGTCCGGGCGTGTATATTGCTTGGCATTGCAAGGCGGGTTCCTCCTCCAAATGATAGAAGATTGTGAACACCAGATAGTGTCCGCTCGCAAAATAAATTCCACATTCCACCGTAGAGAATAATAATATATACACAAGTTCAATCTGCCGACGCTTCCGTGGCATGACGTCACACCACTACCAAGCCATTACTCAATTGTTTTTTACTTTACCACCTCGGCGCATTTAGCGAAGCGGTTTCCTTGGCACGCCTTGTCGAGCGGATCGTGTTTCCCCTTAATCCGGGATTCTCATCAATACGGGCGTGGGTAACCCAACCGCGTCATTGATGGTGACGCTTGGGAGATAAGCGAGTTTTACCAGGCCGGTGGGGGACGCTAAGACTTCGCCCGCCCATATAAGGGATAAGGATTCACCTTCTCACCTCCACCTTCTTCCTCCTTTGCTTATCCATCTCCGCGCACTCGAGCTCTAGCGCCCAAGTTCACGCATCTCGTCTCAACCTTCTCCGACCATGTCCGGAGCGGGAGGTAAATGGTTGGCCTCCACCGTTAAGGAGGAGCAATCGCCAAACTCAAGGGCGCCGATACCTTTCCGGCGACATCGCTGCACCGGCCCGACGAGGGCAGCTCATCCCCACCCCTGTGCCCCATGAGAGGGTTGTCTTTCTTTCCCACTTCCTCCGCTGGATCGGGCTTTCCACTTCACCCCTTTGTCCGGGGCTCATGTTCTACTACGGCCTGGATTTCCATGATCCGCGCCAACTTCATCCTCAACATCTCGGTGTTTATCGTCAGTGCGAGGCCTTCCTTCGCATCCAGCCCCACTTCGCTTGTGGCTCAAGACCTTCAATGTCAAGCCGAAGGTAGTGAAGGGCATTCAAGCGGAGTGCGGAGGCGCCATGTTGGGCAAGATGCCCAACGCCCTTTGGTTCGACGGGCCTTCGTGGAATCCGTCAAGGTGGCAATCGGGTGGTTCTATATCACCGAGCCGCGTGACCCTAAATGGGCGGCGGCCCCGAAGTTTAGATCGGGTATCCCCACAGCTCACCTCCGGAAAGAGAAGGGCTTGCGTGGGGTAGTTTGAAGGAGCCGACGGGACTCCAAGCCCGTATCAAGAAGCCGTGAAGAAGCTCAGCTGGTTAACGTGGTCCAAGTCATGCTCGTCCACCGGATTCTCCCATGCCAAGAGCGGGCATTCAATCTATGGGAGTTCGATCCGGAACAGCACCAGTCTTGAACAAGCTCTTCGACACAACGTCACGAAGGCGCTCGAAGGTGCTGTTCAAGGGCGCCAAGTTTCGCATCCGCCGATCAAGATCGCGATTTCGCCAGCAGCGCCAGTCGACGAGGTAAGTGATTCTACCCTTTACGGGACACTTGTTTTCCATAGTTTGACTCTATGCGGTTTTAATTTCCTTTTCCTTTGACAGATCGATGAAGAAGGCGGAGCAGATTACCTGTCGGCTCCTATGCCGGAAAATCCGAGACGCTCGTCTAGCGAGGCTTTGGTTCCGCACCGCTCGTGGTGCCGGAGAAGAAGGCCAAGAAGGAGGCCACGGGTGCTCGAAAGAGTGCCCGTTTTCAGGTGTCCGACGACTCCGGGGCGGACTCCTCCCCCGAAAATGAGGAGGAGGAAGAGGACTCTCTCCCAGAGGAGGGAGAGAGGAAGAGGAAGGCCTCCCAAACAGGGGAGGCCAGAGGGTCCAAGAGGGGAAGGACTATTCCCCCGGACAGCTCTGCCAACATCAACGTTGGCGAGGAAGAATGGCCTTCGAGGGCCAGGCCTTCGGCGAGATCGTAAGTATCCGGATTCCTGAATGATTTATAATTTCTTTTTCTGCGTCACATAGTGTCATTCTAATGCCGCATACTGCCTGTAGTCCGGCCAGTGATGATCTCCCCGCTTCATCGAGCGGGTCGTTGGCTTCGTCGGATGTAGACTCCATCCCGACCGCCTCCACCCCTCGCGACACCGAGGACGCCGAGGTGGGATCCCCAGAAGGGACCCATCAGGGGGAGGCTCCGGAGGCGCCACAAGGCGTCCTCCCGGACTTTGCACCGGACTCCACAACAGAACCCGCAGTGGTTTCGGAGTCCGGCCGGCGGCCCCTTCGATCGGCGGCAAGACTGCGGACGCCGGGCGTAAGCCTGGCCCAATCGGAGGCGCCGGGCAATTTGTTGAGGCGCCGCAGCGCTTCCATCGAGGAAGAGCACCGCACTATTATGAGTGCGGTGATTCGAAGGTGCAGCTTCGCCAAAGGCGGGCTGACCGAAGCTCGCAATAGCCTTCTATCGTGCTTTGAGGTAAGAAGTTAAAATATGCAATGTAATACCGCATACACAAGAGCTCCCCGATGCTCGGTTCGGTGTTCGGAAAGAAAAGCCGGACTGAGGATCTTAAAAAAGATATACGCAGGGTTGCTAAAAAAGTATGTCAATATGGGTTACAGGCTGCGCTGCTGACCTCTGCCGCACTGACTGTGGAGGTCGGTGTGTTGAAGCAGGAGCTCGAGCGGTCCGGGCAAGAGCTCGGCCGCGCCAGGAAGCAGCTCCAAGACAAAGAAGGTGAGTAACACCACTTTGAATTTGTACCTTCATGAGAAAAGGATTTAGGTTATACAAAAATAACAAGGATAACATAGGTACCGCAGGGCCACGAACGAGGTGGCGGCCTGAAGGAGCCGTGTCCGCGTCAACGCAATGCGGCCACGGAACGGGCAGAGCGAGAAAGCAGGAGGCGCGGGTGGCGGTGGTTCGGCAAGAGCTCCAGGCTCTCATGGAGAAGCATGAGAGTTTGGAGCGTGACTCAAAGACTCGAGAGTCCGAGCTTGCCTCGGCTCTCGAAAGTGCCAAAACCGCCAAGGCCGAGGCCCATAAGTCCCTTCGGAGGTTGAATTGATGAAGAAGATAGCGGCGGGTAACGCATTTTTCATGCAAAGCAAGCATGTGAATGTAAATTACGTGTTACTTACCCGGATTCGGAGCTCTCCAGGGGCGTTTGCAGATCTGCCTCGCAGCATGTCTGATGCCGCCGCATTCTACCGAGCCGAGGAGGGGAGCTCAACAGAGAAGGACTTCGGTCTCAAGATGCCGAGGCCGCCATCCGGTGCCCCTAGCGACCGGTAGCCGGCAATGGTCGAACTTCACAAGGTGGCCGAAAGCAGCCATGAAGGGCCTCATAGTCCCGTGGCCTGGAGAGGCCATGCCTGGGAGCTACTTCGGCCTCGTGCGATGGCTGGTGGATGCGTGCCCCTGGGTGGAGGTTATCAAGCGCTCCGCCTGTATTGAAGGTGCTCGTCGGGCCCTTGCCCGCGCAAAGGTGCATTGGGGCAAGCTGGATGCGGAGAAGCTAATCACTGACGCGCCACCAGCGGGCAAGGAACATCGTATGACCGAAATTTACTATAAGGCTGTCCTGAAGGGTGCCCGCAAGATTGCGGATGAGTGCCCCAGGGATGTAATTTTTGAGTGAATTCGCAATGTGTTATCCTGTGCGCTGAAAACTTTGTTCATATGCGCTAAGCAACGCTTGTTTAATTTAAAATATTACCTTTTGTGCGGCCGTTTATTAAATCTGAGAGATGGCAAGTCGTCGGCTTCAGCCCCCATGCCACGAAAGTGCCGGGTGTTCGGGATAAACTTGAGCACTCTTGTTTCCATTTTTGGGTCCATCTAGGGAGGCGCTCAACACAACGTAACAAGGCAACCGGACTTATAGTGCTTGAACACTCTCACTTAGCCATAGAATTCTATAATTTTAAATTTCGGCGAAGCCCTAGTATTCGGAAGACCGAATTGGGGCGCTTATCCACGCCTTCATCGGACATAATCCGAACTTCGCTCAAGCGGCGAGGGTCTTTAAGGACCCGAAAGGACCTCTCGAACAGCGACCAGTCTCGCCTTATCATGCCGGTCAGTTTTAGCTTTCTCCATCGAGGCGTTAACCCGGCTCAACCGGGCGCAATCGCAGTGGTTCTCCCAAAGTGCTACCTTAGCCGATAGAACGGAACGTAAGGTGTCGAACATGGGAGCCGGGCAAACCCAACTATTGACCCAAGGCATGATTCGAGCTGATTCATATAATGCTATAAGTTCGGGTGCCGACTTGTGAAAGTAAAGCGGACTTTATCACACCATAAAGCGGAGGACATAAGCCCCTGGTGTGTTTGGCCGTACCAAGATGCACGGGTGCAACATGTCGTAAATGAACATATATATATATATATAAAGTAATGCAATTATAGGCAAAAAGTGCTCCATGTTATTCGAGAAGATATGCTATCAGTGCGGAATGATACAAATAGTGCGGAAAGCAAGGGATTGGACGAATTAAAGGCGTCTCTCCGTGGGTAGGCCATGGAATGTTGTATTTTAACAAATTTAATGCTCGTGATGGAGACCACCGAGTGTTCGCCATGACCTTTGTCCGTCCCTGGCTGTTGCATCATGAGTTCGGCAGGTTCGCCGCCGGACTGAGTTCTATACAAAAAAGAGAAAAATAAAACAAAAAGGAGCGACACACTTGGGAGCCCCTGGTGTGGTCGAACCGCACTCTGGGTCTGTTGTGGTTGTGCCCTTCCCCCTATGCCCATGGTATCTCCGTATGTAATTATGTACGCGGAGAGTTTGTCTTGCAATTTTGCGAGGGCTGGGGTTGGGGCCTCATTGCTACGCGTGCACGGAACGTGCCAAGTGGTCTTGGTTGATGTTGCTCCGGGCGCGTCTGGTCGTGTCCGGTCGTTTAACGGCTGGACTAGAGAATTGCCTTAAAAGACTGCTATGTACTTCTGTCGCGAGAGCTGCTGTATGTTCCTCCGTTCGGAGGGAGCGTTCCGTGTTTCCATTGACCGTGATGACTCCACGAGGGCCTGGCATCTTGAGCTTAAGGTATGCATAATGCGGCACCGCGTTGAATTTTGCAAACGCGGTTCGTCCGAGCAGAGCGTGATAGCCGCTGAACGGGACTATGTCGAAGATTAACTCCTCGCTTCAAAATTATCCGGGATCCAAGACCACTTCCGATGTAATCGAGCCTGCATAATTGGCCTCGACACCTGGTATGATGCCTTTGAAGGTAAATGCGTTGTAGGTTTAATCCTTGAAGGGTCTATGCCCATCTTGCGACCGTATCCTCGATAAAGCGAGGTTCAGGCATCGCCGCCGCCCATCAGGACTCTCGTGAGGTGAAATCCATCAATGATTGGGTCTAAAACCAATGCGACGAATCCGCCATGGCGGATACTGGTCGGATGGTCTCTTCGATCGAAAGTGATCGGGCAAGAGGACCATGGGTTGAATTTTGGGGCGACTGGCTCCATCGCGTATACGTCCCTTAGTGCACGCTTCCGCTCCCTCTTGGGAATATGCGTTGCGTATATCATGTTTACCGTCCGAACTTGAGGAGGGATCCCTTTTATCCTCTGTTGTTCGGCGGCCGGGTCTCCTCCTCGTCATCGCTGTGTAGCCCCTTGTCACTGTTTTCGGCGATTAATTTGCCTGCCTGCTTGAATACCCAACAATCTCTGTTGGTATGGTTAGCTGGATTTCGGGGGTTCCATGTATTTGACAAGAGCGGTCGAGTATTCGGTCCAAATTGGACGGGCCCGGAGTGGTTCTTTTGAATGGCTTCTTCCGTTGACTGGTTTGGAGCCTCGGAATCCGGCGTTGACCGCCGTATCCTCATTGCTGCCGCCAAGCACGCGGGCGTTTGTTTTGTTTCGACGCAACCTGCCATTGCGGTCCTTGGTATCCGGACTGCCAGCGTTTTTGCCGAGGTTGTTATCGCGAGCGAGCCAGCTATCCTCTCCCGCACGTAAGCGGGTCATGAGGGATGTGAGGGCTGCCATGGATTTCGCTTCTCCCGCCCTAGGTGTCGGGCCAGCCACTCGTCAGCCGATGTTATGTTTGAAGGCAGCGAGTGCCTCTCGCATCCGGACGGTCGACGATTTGATTTTTCTTTGTTAAGAACCGTGTCCGTAATTGCCCGGCCGATTCGTCTGGGTCTGGATTATGTGGCTTAGGTCATCTGCGTCCGGTGGTCGCACGACGCGTCTCCGGAAGTTGTCGAGGAATGCGGCTTCCGTGTCTTCCCAAAGATCAAATTGACTCTGCGGGCAGGCTGTTAAGCCAATGCCGAGCTGGTCCTTTAAGCTTGAGCGGGAGATATTTGATGGCGTGAAGATCGCCGTCATGGGCCATGTGTATATGGAGGAGATAATCCTCAATCCGCACCGCTGGGTCTGTTGTGCCATCGTAGGATTCGATATTAACGGGTTTGAACCCTTCAGGATTTGATGATCCATTACTTCGCCGCTGAAGCATAGTGGGTGTGCGGCGCCTCAGATTGAGCAATATCGCGGCGTAGCTCGAGAGAGCGTTGTTCCGCTGTGTTCGCCCGGCCGAGTAGTTGTATCCGGTGCGACGGTATTCGGGTGGGTCGGGGCGTCCACGTGATCCATAGATAGATCTGGATTGTCTTGCCTTGTCCTCCAATATATCTCGCAAGTCCGCGCGTTCCCCGTGGCTTCCTGCTTTTAGAGCGATGCCGGGTACGGTTTTGGTGGAGGGCTTGCACGCCTCTCTATCGCGCCACGAGGTGGTCGGTCTGCCAGACAGCGCTGGTGATGCTGCCTCCTCTAATCGGGGAGCAACTTGCGTTTGGGTAACTTTTGGAGGGGCGTTCGAGTTCATACTCTTCGCCGCGAGGACCTCGGTCCATCCGTCGGCCAAGAGGTCTTGATCAGCTTGAAGTCGTTGTTGCTTTTCTTTAGGCTGTTTGCCGTGGCCATTAGCCCGGCTCAAACGCTCTTGTTTGACGGGATCCTCGTGCACGACGAATTAAATGCCGCCGAGGCTTGCCTCGCCTTCGGAGGGAGGTAAATAATTGTCGCCCTCGACCTCTTCGCCCCGCCGCCTCTCTTGAGGGCTTGCTTCGCCTCCTCCTGGCTGGATCGTGCCGGAGGGAGTTGTCTTCGCACTTTCTGGGTTGTTATTATCTCATGTGCCGGAATCTCCATTCTTGCTGTGGCGGGATTTAGAACGGCGCTGCTGACGTCGGCGCTTGGGCTATTTCTTTAAGGAATCGGCCTCCGCTGCTTCTTCGTCATCCCCATCTTTTGGGGTGTCCACCATGTATATGTCGTATGACAGCAGGTGGTCTTCCAAAGGTCCTGTAGGCACCGGGTTCTTGGTAGTCTCCGCATCGTCGCCCATACCGTCGATGTCTTCGGAGTCGTAGTCGAGTACGTCGGTTAAATCGTCGACGGTGGCTACGAAGTGGGTGGTGGGTGGGATCTGAATTTATTCGTCGTCCGCGTCCCACCCGTCCTGGCCGTAGTTCGGCCAGGGCTCTCCGGATAGCGAGAGATGCTTCAATGAATTTATGATATCGCCAAAGGGCGAGTGCTGAAAGATGTCCGCAGCGGTGAATTCCACGATCGGCGCCCAATCGGATTCGACCGGGTAGGCGCAGGAGGTGCGGAGTCCGCAGGAGTCCGGCACCGGAGTCATGGGCTTTACGTGGGACAAGGTAAGTGTTCGCTCCATCGCCAGAGGAATTGCGGCTCCCGAGGCGGTGTCCAGCCATCCGCCCTCGATTCGAGCGATCGGCTCGACTATGAGTCGGAGCGGATCCGGTGCGACCTCCAAGGTGATGTCCGCGGCGAGTTAGGTCATGCCCATCGTGACAGCCGCGGCATGCTCGGCTGTGGCTCGATCCATCGAGGATCAAGTCCCCGGATATCGGCCGTGAAGTTTAGGCTTCCAAACCTGACTCGACGGCCAGGGCGTAGCTTTCAATCTGCTCTAGATGGCCAAGTGAGTTGGCCCGCGGTCAACCGCCCGAATCTGAAGATCTGTCCGGGAGAAAGGTCTCACCCGGACTGCGCCGTTGTTGATTGAAGAGGCCATCAAGCCTATCGGTGACGCATACGTAGGAACTCTCAATGAAAGCACCAATGTCGGTGTCAAAACCGAGGGATCTCGGGTAGGGGGTCCCGAATCGTGCGTCTAGGCGGATGGTAACAGGAGACAAGGGACACGATGTTTACCTGTGTTCGGTCCATCTTGATGGAGGTAAAACACTACGTCGTGCTTGATTGATAGTTATATTTTGGATGTTTACAAGAGTGGATCTACCACGAGATCAAGGAGGCTAAACCCTAGACTCTAGCCTATGGTTTGATTGTAAGGGTTGTTAGTGATTGTAGTCCCACGGACTAAAGCCATCCGGTTTATATAGACACCGGAGAGGGCTAGGGTTACATAGAGTCGGTTACAATGGTAGGAGATCTACATATCCAGACGCCAAGCTTGCCTTCCACGCCAAGGAAAGTCCCATCCGGACACGGGTGAAGTCTTCAATCTTGTATCTTCATAGTCTTGGAGTCCGGTTGATGATGATAGTCCTGCAAATGATAGTTCGGCTGATGATGGTAGTCCGGCTATCCGGACACCCCCTAATCCAGGACTCCCTCAGCCCCTCTCACATGGCCCTTTCTCCTCTCCTCCAATAAGGTCCACTAGGCCCAATACTTCTCCCGGGGGGTTCCGGTAACCTCCCAGTACTCCGGAAAAATGCCCGAACCACTCGCAACCATTCCGATGTCCAAATGCAACCTTCCAATATATGAATCTTTACATCTCGACCATTTCGAGACTCCTCGTCATGTCCGTGATCTCATCCGGGACTCCGAACAAACTTCGGTACATCAAATCACATAACTCATAATACAAATCATCATCGAACATTAAGCGTGCGGACCCTACGGGTTCGAGAACTATGTAGACATGACGGAGACACATCTCCGGTCAATAACCAATAGCGGAACCTGGATGCTCATATTGGCTCCTACATATTCTACGAAGATCTTTATCGGTCAAACCGCATAACAACACACGTTGTTCCCTTTGTCATCGGTATGTTACTTGCCCGAGATTATTATACCTAGTTCAATCTCGTTACCGGCAAGTCTCTTTACTTGTCTGTAATGCATCATCCCGCAACTAATTCATTAGTCACATTGCTTGCAAGGCTTATAGTGATGTGCATTATCGAGAGGGCCCAGCGATACCTCTCTGAAACACGGAGTGACAAATCCTAATCTCAATCTATGCCAACCCAACAAACACCTTCGGAGACACCTATAGAGCATCTTTATAATCAGCCAGTTACGTTGTGACGTTTGATAGCACACAAGGTGTTCCTCCGGTATTTGGGAGTTGCATAATCTCATAGTCAGAGGAACATGTATAAGTCATGAAGAAAGCAGTAGCAATAAAACTAAACGATCATTTATGCCAAGCTAACGGATGAGTCTTCTCCATCACATCATTCTCCTAATGATGTGATCCCATTGATCAAATGACAACACATGTCTATAGTCAGGAAACATGACCATCTTTGATAAACAAGCTAGTCAAGTAGAGCATACTAGGGACACTCTATTTTGTCTATGTATTCACACATGTACTAAGTTTCCGGTTAATACAATTCTAGCATGAATAATAAACATTTATCATGATGTAAGGAAATAAATAATAATTTTATTATTGCCTCTAGGGAATATTTCCTTCAACGACATCTCTGGCGAGGATCGAGACCGATGGTGAGGATTGGGAGCGAGGGTGGAGGATAGTGAGGGTTCGAGCGCGGGAAAGGTTGGAGGGCAGCGGGAGGAGGAGGGAGAGTTTGGTGGATTTGGTGCAATTTATGGTGGGGTCGAGCTGTCGGGTCCGATATGGCGGGCGTGCCCGAGTGCCCCCATATCCGCCCCATATTTGGGCTGGATATGAGGGGTGCCGATCAGCCCAAGCATTTGAGGTGCATTTAAGGAGCTCATCTGGGTCCGAAAAATCGTGACCGGTCAGTGACCGGACGGCCTGCCCGGCCGTATGAGACGGGTTTGAGGCGTCCGCTGTAGATGCTCTTATCTTCCACAAGGTTATGATCCTTCAAGGATCATAAGAATTTATCTTGCAGAAAGAAAAAAAGATTATGATCCTTCAAGGCGTTTGGCAGCAAAAAAGGAACTACATGTATTGAGAGTCATGAGGATCCTAGGTTCAGAGTTCTTGCATTTAACACTAGCTACAAGAGACTAGTTGATAGAACATGTAAGTGTAACAAATTCCAGCAGTGTCTCAAGATGAGCCTATCCAGCAACACGATCACCCAACACAAGGTCTACATTAATCAATAAAAGCCTCTTAAGAAAACATCAACAATAAAACATGTTTTTTCTTGAATACGCACGAGTGTGCGTACTATATATTAAAGGAGAAGGAGGGGTAAAGAGCCCTCAAACAACCATTCGGTATTTACATCGCTTCAAAAACAACGACCACTGCACCCACGCAACACAGATAACTCCTCCCATCTGCCCACCTGGACAACGCTACGAAGAACGCCGAAGTGTTACATTTGAAGAGCCCGGCCGTCTTCCAAGTCCGCCCTTCATCTCTTACGCACTGAAATACATGCTGTAGGGAGGGAGTTGCGCCATCAAACACGGTAGCATTTCTGTGCTTCCAGAGTTCCCACATAACTAGAAGGAATAGAGTCCGGATGTCCTCCTTGGCCGCCTTGATTCCAGTCTTGTCAGAGCACCAAACCTGGAGCGAGGTCCCCAATGTCGGCGCCCATTCAGGCCTGCCCAAGGCCCGGCACACACCAGACCAGATTTCATGCGCAAAAACACAATCCAGCAGGATATGGTCAATTGATTCCTCCGCTTGGTCACAAAATGGGCAGGCCTCCTGGTGATCTAGCCCACACCTCGCCAATCTGTCAGAGGTCCAGCACATGTTCTTGATTGCCAACCAAGCGAATAAGCGGCATCGAAGCAGCGCGCCGGAGTTCCACGTGAAATCAGCCGTTGGGATAATCTCACATCCCCAGAATTTAGCATCATAAGCCGATCGCGTTGAGTGTTGGCCGCTTCTCTCCCAGCTCCAACAGACAGTGTCACAAACTCCGGGCCGGAGCTGGATGGGCTGGACAAAGGACCAAAGATGCAGATACTCCAGGAGCGTGTGTTCCGTAAGCTCAGGCCCAAGATCCGTAGCCCACGAGCCCTCCAAAAGGGCATGCTGAACCATGCGCGAAGCCCGAGTGCCCTTGGCCACCATGTTATACAGGTTGGGAGCGATCTCCTGAACCCGGAATCCATTCAACCAGCGATCCTCCCATAAGAGAGTTAATCTGCCATCCCCCACAGTAGATCTGGCTGCAGCACGGAAAAGTTGCATGGCCTCAACCGGAACCTTAATTTTGAATTCTGCCCAAGGCCTAGAAGGGTCAGATCTTTGTAGCCACGGCCAACGAGACTGCACTGCCTTGTTCAACCATCTCAAGTTTGGTATACCAAGACCCCCTGCCCACTTTGGCGAGCACACCTGCTCCCACGCCACCTTGCACTGGCCACCATTAGCTTCAGTCTTAGCACACCAGAGAAAACCTCTACAGAATTTGTTCATTGCCGCAATAGTCTTAGGAGGTATGTCGAGAGCCATCGTAGAGTGAATTGGCATAGCACACATGACGGACTGAACAAGGGTCATCCGACCACTCTTGGGCATGAATGCGGCCTTCCAATTAGGGAGCTGATTTGCTAGCTTGTCCACCAGCCCACGCAACTGTCCAGAAGTTAGCTTGCGAATGGCCATAGGCAGGCCAAGGTATTTGCATGGATACATCCCCGTCGGGCACCCCAGGACACGAGTCACCCTCTCTAGAATCTTAGGGGAACAGAGAATAGGCAAGGCGGCACTCTTGGCCAGGTTAACCTGCAGGCCCGAAGCCTCCCCAGACATGCGCAGGAGCGAGGCACACACCTGGAGATCCAAGATGTTAGGCTTGAGGAACACCATGACATCATCGGCAAACATCGAAACCCGATGTTTCATCCCCACTGTAGCCAACGGAGCAAGCACGCCCCTAGCAATGCCAGCTCGGTCAAATGCAAAGGTTCCATAGCCAGGATAAAGAGCATAGGGGAAACCGGATCACCTTGTCTGAGGCCCTTCTGGTAGAATATTGGTTTACCCGGAGTGCCATTCACTAAGATTCTCGTGCTAGAGTTGGCAAGCATACCACACACTCAAGCAATCCATCTGTTTCCAAAACCCATTTGCTTGAGGACTTCCACAAGGAACGACCACTTCACCGAATCAAAAGCCTCGGAAATATCCAATTTGAGCATGATCGTAGTTTCCCGAAGGGCATGTAAATGACGCGCCATGCACTAAACAAGCGTGAAATTATCTTGGATGGACCTGCCCTTGATGAACGCACTCTGATGCCTCCCCACTAGCCTTGGAAGATCAGGGGCTAATCTGGCCGACAGAGTTTTCTCAAAGATCTTAACCGCTCCATGAACAAGACTGAGAGGTCTGAAATCTTTTATGTCCACATCACCATCGAACTTGGGAAGGAGAGTAATTATGGCCTTGTTAATCGCCGGCAGTCCACGCATGTCACCCCGATGGAAAGCGTCGAAAGCTCTCATGAGATCGCCCTTGATGATGGGCCAGCATGTAGCATAGAAACAGCCCGTGAAGCCGTCCGGGCCGGGCGCTTTGTCCAAGGGCATAGACTTGACAATCTTCTCCACTTCCTCCTCCGAGAACTGAACTTCAAGGTGGGATAGATCAAGGGTCGGCAGTTGCAGTTTGTCAAGCGCGATGGAGTAATCTCTTGGGGAAACGGACTCAAACAGCTCAGAGTAAAAGGAATCCACCGCCTCACCAATCTCATCCTGCCCAGACGCGATCATCATACCATAGTGCAAAGTCGAAATAACATTTCTCCTTTGCCGATGACAAGCTTGGTGATGGAAAAAGGCAGTACTTGCGTCCCCCTCCAGCAGCTGTAGAATTCGTGATCTCTGACGCGCAACTGAGCGTTCGAGCGAGCAAAGTCCGAGAAGCTTTTTCTTTAGCAGTTTCCGCAGCTCGCGCTCCTGAGTGGACAGAACTCTAGAGTCCATGGCTTTTTCCAGCCTTGCAATAACCTCAAGCGCAATGGAGATTTGAAGTTTAGTGTTACCAATCCATCTGCAGCTCCATCTTTTCAGAGACTTTGTCGTTGCTTGCAGCTTCTTGTCCAAGATGATGAACGGGTTTCCGACGCTCGGAACCGAGCTCCAAGCAGCAGAAACAGTGTCAGCAAAGCCATCCACTGAAGGAAATGTGCCCAAGAGGCAATAATAAAGTTATTATTTATTTCCTTATATCATGATAAATATTTATTATTCATGCTAGAATTGTATTGACCGGAAACATAATACATGTGTGAATATATAGACAAACAGAGTGTCACTAGTATGCCTCTACTAGACTAGCTCGTTGATCAAAGATGGTTATGTTTCCTAGCCATAGACATGAGTTGTCATTTGATTAACGGGATCGCATCATTAGGAGAATGATGTGATTGACATGACCCATTCCGTTAGCTTAGCACATGATCGTTTAGTATGTTTCTATTGCTTTCTTCATGACTTATACATGTTCCTATGACTATGAGATTATGCAACTCCCGTTTATCGGAGGAACACTTTGTGTGCTACCAAACGTCACAACGTAACTGGGTGATTATAAAGGTTCTCTACAGGTGTCTCCGAAGGTACTTGTTGGGTTGGCGTATTTCGAGATTAGGATTTGTCACTTCAATCGTCGGAGAGGTATCTCTGGGCCCTCTCGGTAATGCACATCACTTAAGCCTTGCAAGCATAGCAACTAATGAGTTAGTTGCGGGATGATGTATTACGGAATGAGTAAAGAGACTTACCGGTAACGAGATTGAACTAGGTATTGAGATACCGACGATCGAATCTCGGGCAAGTAAACATACCGATGACAAAGCGAACAAAGTATGTTGTTATGCGGTCTAACCGATAAAGATCTTCGTAGAATATGTGGGAGCCAATATGAGTATTCAGGTTCCGCTATTGGTTATTGACCGGAGACGTGTCTCGGTCATGTCTACATAGTTCTCGAACCCGTAGGGTCCGCACGCTTAACGTTACGATGACAGTTATAATATGAGTTTATATGTTTTGATGTACCGAAGGTTGTTCGGAGTCCCGGATGTGATCACGGACATGACAAGGAGTCTCGAAATGGTCGAGACATGAAGATTGATATATTGGAAGCCTATGTTTGGATATCGGAAGTGTTCCGGGTGAAATCGGGATTTTAGCGGAGTACCGGGAGGTTACCGGAACCCCCCGGTAACTTAATGGGCCTTAGTGGGCCTAGATGGAAGAGAGGAGAGGTGGCTAGGGCTGGGTCGCGCGCCCCTCCCCCCCCCCCCCAGTCCGAATAGGACAAGGAGAGGGGGTGGCGCCCCCCCTTCCTTCTTTCCTCCACTCTTTACCCCTCCCAAGTCCTAATCCAACTAGAAAAGGGGGGGAGTCCTACTCCCGGTGGGAGTAGGACTCCTCCCGGCGCGCCCTCTCCCTGGCCGGCCGCACCCCCCTCCCCCCGTTGCTCCTTTATATACGGGGGCAGGGGGCACCCTAGAGACACAACAATTGATCGTTTGATCTTTTAGCCGTGTGCGGTGCCCCCCTCCACCATAGTCCACCTCGATAATACTATAGCGATGCTTAGGCGAAGCCCTTCGTTGGTAGAACATCAACATCGTCACCACGCCGTCGTGCTGACGAAACTCTCCCTCAACACTCGGCTGAATCGGATTTCGAGGAACGTCATCGGGCAGAACGTGTGCTGAACTCAGAGGTGTCGTACGTTCGGTACTTGATCGGTCGGATCGTGAAGACGTACGACTACATCAACCGCTACAGTTAACGCTTCCGCTTTCGGTCTACGAGGGTACGTGGACAACACTCTCCCCTCTCATTGCTATGCATCACCATGATCTTGCTGTGCGTAGGATTTTTCTTGAAATTACTACGTTCCCCAACAGTGGCATCCGAGGCAGGTTTTATGCGTTGATGTTATATGCACGAGTAGAACACAGGTGAGTTGTGGGCGATATAAGTCATACTGCTTACCAGCATGTCATACTTTGGTTCGGCGGTATTGTTGGATGAAGCGGCCCGGACCGACATTACGCCAGACGCTTACGCGAGACTGGTTCTACCGATGTGCTTTGCACACAGGTGGCTGGCGGGTGTCAGTTTCTTCAACTTTAGTTGAATCGAGTGTGGCTACGCCCGGTCCTTGCGAAGGTTAAAACAGCACCAACTTGACAAACTATCATTTGTGGTTTTGATGCGTAGGTAAGAACGGTTCTTGCTAAGCCCGTAGCAGCCACGTAAAACTTGCAACAACAAAGAAGAGGACGTCTAACTTGTTTTTGCAGGGCATGTTGTGATGTGATATGGTCAAGACATGATGCTAAATTTTATTGTATGAGATGATCATGTTTTGTAACCGAGTTATCGGCAACTGGCAGGGGCCATATGGTTGTCACTTTATTGTATGCAATACAATCGCCATGTAATGCTTTACTTTATCACTAAGCGGTAGCGATAGTCGTAGAAGCATAAGATTGGCGAGACGACAACGATGCTACGATGGAGATCAAGGTGTCGCGCCGGTAACGATGGCGATCATGGAGGTGCTTCGGAGATGGAAATCACAAGCACAAGATGATGATGGCCATATCATATCACTTATATTGATTGCATGTGATGTTTATCTTTTATGCATCTTATCTTGCTTTGATTGATGGTAGCATTATAAGATGATCTCTCACTAAATTTCAAGATAAAAGTGTTCTCCCGAGTATGCACCATTGCCAAAGTTCGTCGTGCCTGCACACCACGTGATGATCGGGTGTGATAAGCTCTACGTCCATCTACAACGGGTGCAAGACAGT
Organism: Aegilops bicornis; assembly: GCA_021605145.1. Lineage (NCBI taxonomy): Eukaryota > Viridiplantae > Streptophyta > Magnoliopsida > Poales > Poaceae > Aegilops > Aegilops bicornis. The sequence continues at coordinate 634,225,763 of CM038670.1, forward strand.
TTTGCACACGCAGAATACTCAGGTTAAACTTGACGAGCCTAGCATATGCTGCCTCGGAACACTGAGACCGAAAGGTCGAGCGTGAATCATATAGTAGATATGATCAACATAGTGATGTTCACCATTGAAAACTACTCCATTTCACGTGATGATCGGTTATGGTTTAGTCACGTGATCACTTAGAGGATTAGAGGGATGTCTTTCTAAGTGGGAGTTCTTAAGTAATATGATTAATTGAACTTAAATTTATCACGAACTTAGTACCTGATAGTATCTTGCTTGTCCATGTTGATTGTAGATAGATGGCACGTGCTGTTGTTCCGTTGAATTTTAATGCGTTCCTTGAGAAAGCAAAGTTGAAAGATGATGGTAGCAATTACACGGACTGGGTCCGTAACTTGAGGATTATCCTCATTGTCGCATGTAAGAATTACGTCCCGGAAGCACCGCTGGGTGCCAGGCCTGCTGCAGGAGCAACACCAGATGTTATAAACGTCTGGCACAGCAAAGCTGATGACTACTCAATAGTTCCATGTGCCATGCTTTACGGCTTAGAACCGGGTCTTCAACGATGTTTTGAACGTCATGGAGCATATGAGATGTTCCAGGAGTTGAAGTTAATATTTCAAGCAAATGCCCGGATTGAGAGATATGAAGTCTCCAATAAGTTCTATAGCTGCAAGATGGAGGAGAATAGTTCTGCCAGTGAGCATATACTCAAGATGTCTGGGTATAATAATCACTTAATTCAACCGGGAGTTCATCTTCCGGATGATAAGCGTCATTGATGTAATTCTCCAATCACTGCCACCAAGCTACAAGAGCTTCGTGATGAACTATAACATGCAAGGGATGGATAAGACGATTCTCGAGCTCTTCGCAATGCTAAAGGCTGCGGAGGTAGAAATCAAGAAGGAGCATCAAGTGTTGATGGTCAACAAGACCACCAGTTTCAAGAAAAAGGGTAAAGGGAAGAAGAAGGAACTTCAAGAAGAACAGCAAGCAAGTTGTCGCTCAGAGAAGAAACCCAAGTCTGGACCTAAGCCTGAGACTCAGTGCTTCTACTGCAAGCAGACTGGTCACTGGAAGCGGAACTGCCCCAAGTATTTGGCGGATAAGAAGGATGACAAGGTGAACAAAGGTATATGTGATATACATGTTATTGATGTGTACCTTACTAGAGCTCGCAGTAGCACCTGGGTATTTGATACTGGTTCTGCTAATATTTGCAACTCGAAACAGGGGACTACGGATTGCTTAACACCGGCCAAGGACGAGGTGACGACGTGGAAATGGTTCCAAAGTCGATGTGATCGCGGTCGGCACGCTACCTCTACATCTACCTTCGGATTAGTTTTAGACCTAAATAATTGTTATTTGGTGCCGCCGTTGAGCATGAACATTATATCTGGATCTTGTTTGATGCGAGACGGTTATTCATTTAAATCAGAGAATAATGGTTGTTCTATTTATATGAGTAATATATTTTATGGTCATGCACCCTTGAAGAGTGGTCTACTTTTGATGAATCTCGATAGTAGTGATACACATATTCATAATGTTGAAGCCAAAAGATGCAGAGTTGATAATGATAGTGCAACTTATTTGTGGCACTGCCATTTAGGTCATATCGGTGTAAAGCGCATGAAGAAACTCCATACTGGTGAACTTTTGGAACCACTTGATTATGAATCACTTGGTACTTGCGAACCGTGCCTCATGGGCAAGATGACTAAAATGCCATTCTCCTAAGATTATGGAGAGAGCAACAGATTTGTTGGAAATCATACATACAGATGTATGTGGTCCGATGAATGTTGAGGCTCGTGGCGGATATCGTTATTTTCTTACCTTCACAGATGATTTAAGCAGATATGGGTATATCTACTTAATGAAGCATAAGTCTGAAACATTTGAAAAGTTCAAATAATTTCAGAGTGAAGTTGAAAATCATCGTAACAAGAAAATAAAGTTTCTACGATCTGATCGTGGAGGAGAATATTTGAGTTACGAGTTTGGTCTACATTTGAAACAATGCGGAATAGTTTCGCAACTCACGTCACCCGGAACACCACAGCGTAATGGTATGTTCGAACGTCGTAATGGTACTTTACTAGATATGGTGCGATCTATGATGTCTCTTACTGATTTACCGCTATCATTTTGGGGTTATGCTCTAGAGACGGTCGCATTCACATTAAATAGGGCACCATCGAAATTCGTTGAGACGACGCCTTATGAACTATGGTTTGGCAAGAAACCAAAGTTGTCATTTCTAAAAGTTTGGGGCTGTGATGCTTATGTGAAAAAGCTTCAACCTGATAAGCTGGAACCCAAATCGAAGAAATGTGTCTTCATAGGATACCCAAAGGAGACTGTTGGGTACACCTTCTATCACAGATCCGAAGGCAAGACATTCGTTGCTAAGAATGGATCTTTTCTAGAGAAGGAGTTTCTCTCGAAAGAAGTGAGTGGGAGGAAAGTAGAACTTGATGAGGTAACTGTACCAGCTCCCTTATTGGAAAGTAGTTCATCATAGAAACCGATTTCGGTGACACCTACACCAATTAGTGAGGAAGTTAATGATGATGATCATGGAACTTCAGATCAAGTTATTACTGAACCTCGTAGATCAACCAGACTAAGATCCGCACCAGAGTGGTACGGTAATCCTGTTCTGGAAGTCATACTACTAGATCATGATGAACCTACGAACTATGAAGAAGCGATGGTGAGCCTAGATTCCACAAAATGGCTTGAGACCATGAAATCTGAGATGGGATCCATGTATGAGAACAAAGTGTGGACTTTGGTTGACTTGCCCGATGATCGGCAAGCAATTGAGAATAAATGGATCTTCAAGAAGAAGACCTGACGCCGACGGTAATGTTATCGTTTACAAAGCTCGACTTGTTGCGAAAGGTTTTCGACAAGTTCAAGGGATTGACTACGATGAGACCTTCTCACCCGTAGCGATGCTTAAGTCTGTCTGAATCATATTAGCAATTGCCGCGTTTTATGATTATGAAATATGGCAAATGGATGTCAAAACTGCATTGCTGAATGGATTTCTGGAAGAAGAGTTGTATATGATGCAACCGGAAGTCTTTGTCGATCCAAAGGGAGCTAACAAAGTGTGCAAGCTCCAGCGATCCATTTATGGACTGGTGCGAGCCTCTCAGAGTTGGAATAAACGCTTTGATAGTGTGATCAAAGCATTTGGTTTTGTACAGACTTTTGGAGAAGCCTATATTTATAAGAAAGTGAGTGGGAGCTCTGTAGCATTTCTGATATATTATATGTGGATGACATATTGTTGATTGGAAATGATATAGAATTTCTGGATAGCATAAAGGGATACTTGAATAAGAGTTTTTCAATGAAAGACCTCGGTGAAGCTGCTTACATATTGGGCATTAAGATCTATAGAGATAAATCAAGACGGTTAATTGGACTTTCACAAAGCACATACCTTGACAAAGTTTTGAAGAAGTTCAAAATGGATCAAGCAAAGAAAGGGTTCTTGCCTGTGTTACAAGGTGTGAAGTTGAGTAAGACTCAATGTCCGACCACTGCAGAAGATATAGAGAAGATGAAAGATGTTCCTATGCTTCAGCCATAGGCTCTATCATGTATGCAATGCTGTGTACCGCACCTGATGTGTGCCTTGCTATAAGTCCGGCAGGAGGTACCAAAGTAATCCAGAGTGGATCATCGACAGCGGTCAAGAACATCCTGAAGTACCGAAAAGGACTAAGGATATGTTTCTCGTTTATGGAGGTGACAAAGAGCTTATCGTAAATGGTTACATTGATGCAAGCTTTGACACTGATCCGGACGATTCTAAATCGCAAACCGGATACGTGTTTACATTGAACGTGGAGCTGTCAGTTGGTGCAGTTCTAAACAAAGCGTCGTGGCGGGATCTACGTGTGAAGCGGAGTACATAGCTGCTTCGGAAGCAGCAAATGAAGGAGTCTGGATGAAAGAGTTCATATCCGATCTAGGTGTCATACCTAGTGCATCGGGTCCAATGAAAATCTTTTGTGACAATACTGGAGCAATTGCCTTGGCGAAGGAATCCAGATTTCACAAGAGAACCAAGCACATCAAGAGACGCTTCAACTCCATCCGGGATCTAGTCCAGGTGGGAGACATAGAAATTTGCAAGATACATACGGATCTGAATATTCCAGACCCGTTGACTAAGCCTCTTCCACGAGCAAAACATGATCAGCACCAAGGCTCCATGGGTGTTAGAATCATTACAGTGTAATCTAGATTATTGACTCTAGTGCAAGTGGGAGATCAAGGAAATATGCCCTAGAGGCAATAATAAAGTTATTATTTATTTCCTTATATCATGATAAATGTTTATTATTCATGCTAGAATTGTATTAACCGGAAACATAATACATGTGTGAATATATAGACAAACAGAGTGTCACTAGTATGCCTCTACTAGACTAGCTCGTTGATCAAAGATGGTTATGTTTCCTAGCCATAGACATGAGTTGTCATTTGATTAATGGGATCACATCATTAGGATAATGATGTGATTGACATGACCCATTCCGTTAGCTTAGCACACGATCGTTTAGTATGTTGCTATTGCTTTCTTCATGACTTATACATGTTCCTATGACTATGAGATTATGCAACTCCGTTTACGGAGGAACACTTTGTGAGCTATCAAACGTCACAACGTAATCGGGTGATTATAAAGGTGCTCTACGGTGTCTCCGAAGGTACTTGTTGGGTTGGCGTATTTCGAGATTAGGATTTGTCACTCCGATCGTCGGAGAGGTATCTCTGGGCCCTCTCGGTTATGCACATCACTTAAGCCTTGCAAGCATTGCAACTAATGAGTTAGTTGCGGGATGATGTATTACGGAACGAGTAAAGATACTTGCCGGTAACGAGATTGAACTAGGTATTGAGATACCGACGATCGAATCTCGGGCAAGTAAACATAGCGATGACAAAGGGAACAACGTATGTTGTTATGCGGTCTGACCGATAAAGATCTTCGTAGAATATGTGGGAGCCAATATGAGCATCCAGGTTCCGCTATTGGTTATTGACCGCAGACGTGTCTCGGTCATGTCTACATAGTTCTCGAACCCGTAGGGTCCGCACGCTTAACGTTACGATGACAGTTATATTATGAGTTTATATGTTTTGATGTACCGAAGGTTGTTCGGAGTCCCGGATGTGATCACGGACATGACGAGGAGTCTCGAAATGGTCGAGACATGAAGATTGATATATTGGAAGCCTATGTTTGGATATCGGAAGTGTTCCGGGTGAAAGCGGGATTTTACCGGAGTACCGGGAGGTTACCGGAACCCCGCGGCAACTTAATGGGCCTTAGTGGGCCTAGGTGGAAAGAGGAGAGGCGGCTAGGGCTGGGCCGCGCCCCCTCCCCCCAGTCCGAATAGGACAAGGAGAGGCGGCGCCCCCTTCCTTCTTCTCCTCCACTCTTTCCCCTCCCAAGTCCTAATCCAACTAGGAAGGGAGTCCTACTCCGGTGGGAGTAGGACTCCTCAGCCGCCTCTCTCCCGGCCTGGCCGCACCCCCCTTGCTCCTTTATATACGGGGGCAGGGGGCACCCTCGAGAAACAACAATTGATCGTTTGCCTTTTAGCCGTGTGCGGTGCCCCCCCCCCCCTCCACCATAGTCCACCTCGATAATACTGTAGCGGTGCTTAGGCGAAGCTTCTGCGTCGGTAGAACATCAACATCGTCACCACGCCGTCGTCTTTGTGAAACTCTCCCTCAAAAATCGGCTGGATCGGAGTTCGAGGGACGTCATCGGGCTGAACGTGTGCTGAACTCGGAGGTGCCGTACGTTCGATACTTGATCAGTCGGATCGTGAAGACGTATGACTACATCAACCGAGTTGTGCTAACGCTTCCGCTTTCAGTCTATGAGGGTACGTGGACAACACTCTTCACTCTCGTTGCTATGCATCACCATGATCTTGCGTGTGCGTAGGAATTTTTTTTTAAATTACTACGTTCCCCAACATCCACCTTAGGCCAAAAGGCTTCGAACTTGAAACGGTGCCCCATACCAAGCGCGGCCCTCAAGTCGAGCAACAGAGGGCAGTGGTTCAAAAGGGCAGAACCCAATGCAATGAGCTGACAAGTTGGGTGCAGTTCTTCCCAAGACGTGGTGCAGAAGACGTGATCGATCTTTTCTAAGGTGGGATTGTCCCTTTCATTGGACCAAGTGTACATGCGTCCGTTCAGATAAACCTCTTTGAGTTCCAGGGCATTAAGCTTAGCTCTGAATCTAGCCAACATTCTCCGGTTGATTCTGTGGTTACTCTTGTCTTCAGGGTCCACCAAGAGATTGAAGTCTCCTGTAGCCATCCACGGACCCGCATGAAGGTCACGGATTTCACCAAGTTCCTCGAGGAACTCCAACTTCTCCTGATCTTCCTGCGGGCCATAAACGCCCGTCACCCACCAGAGCGCCTCCGGATCATCCACCGGCCGGGCGGGGGTCGTGACAGTGTTCGAGGTGTAATGTGGGCTCGACAACCCGACCACCGAAGCGTTCCACGCCAAAAGGATCCCACCGCGAGTGCCCCTAGCAGGCAGAAAGTAAAAGACTCAAATTTATTCCTGAGGCAGTGCCGGACAACATCAGGCGTTACAACTTCCATCTTGGTCTCCTGGAAACAGACAATAGTCGGCTTTGCCGCGTCCACGACTTGTGAGATAACATTGCAACGTGCCGGATTGTTCAAACCGCGCACATTCCACACCAGCATTTTGAAAGGTGTCGAACACATGTCGAAAGCCTACACAGCAGCGCCTAGCAACGCGGGATAAAAGCCCGTCTGCTACCACCCCATCTTGCGCCATCAGGGGGAGCACAGCGGGGTCCCACCCGAACAAGGCCAGAATAGCACTAATGTGCAAGTCGGACAGCGGCTTCTCGAAGAGCTTCACATAGGCTTGGAGCACGGTGTCGCTGATCTGCTCCCCTTCATTCGCTAGGCACAACTTGCGGATCAGAACGTTTTGTTGCTTAGAGGCGTGGCCCCCGCGCCCAGCTCCACTGGCCAGCCTCACACTCCTTTGTGGGTTTGAAACTGGGGCTCTCCGTTGCCGAGGACGGCGCTTAGCGCCAACATTCGTTTGGCCAGGGAGGAGGGCCAGAACCGGGGAGATAGCCTTTCTGATTTCGTCACAAAGCGCCTGCATCTGGCTACGTACCGGCGTGCATGGGGTGCATGGGGCTCCCCCACTCTGAACAGGACAGATGTCCTCGTCTGGCCCAGCCGACAGGCTAACCAAAAACAAATCGCCCTGGGAACCATCCACTCCCCCCTTGGATCTTCACCGATTCTTCACCGTTTTGGCGGATCGAGATGGCCCCGAGGAGAGAACCGTAAGCTCCTCCGATCCCTCCAATTAGTTTTTGCAAACTTGCTACCGATTCGACGCATTATTTGCTTGAAATCCCTCATGTTTTTGAACTTAGATTTATTTTTTTTCACCTAAGATTGATTGTAGTTGTAGTTCTTAGTTCTTTAGTAAGTAGTGGTATTGGATATGTACTCTAATCAATAGTTCATATGTTAGTGTGAAGATGAACCCTAGTTCATAATTTTTCTTGTTAAAAAAATTATGATGTATTGTTGATAAAGGGATGAACCCTAGTTTGATGATGCATGTTGATATGATGATATGCTCTAGTGTGAAGATGAACCCTAGTTTGATGATGCATGTTGATATGATGATATCAGGATATTGTTTGGAAAATTTTGTTTAAAAATATGAAGCTATGATGTATGTTGGAGGGTTTTTATATGATGCATGTTGATATGATTTGATCCATCATGTGTAGTAGATGTTGTTGGAGGAATATGCTTAAAATTTGATCTTGATATGATTTGAGTTCATTGTTTGTTTATGTATGCTTATGCTTATGGTGCTTTTGTTTATGAAACTCTATTAAGGCGGCCACCTCTTGCGGACAACATCGCCCACGGCATCAAGATAGTTGGATCGGGCATTCGACAAGGGTCATCATGCCCGTTTCATAGAGAACGGAGAGGTAAGTGATATGAAAGAAATTTTGATCAAAGTTCTCGGATTGATGAAAATGATTTCCTAACTTTTTGGCGTTCACTTTTAACAGACGCCCACCATCGCGCATGAGGGGTCACGGGGTTCATGGGCATATGGACTACGACGAGCGCCACGCTACCGTTCTTCAAGAGAGCCCGTATGTTGGGTTTCATGCTGCAGTTCAAGCGTCCACCGCCGACGCTTGTCCACGCGGCTCTCACAGCTCGATTGACCGTTGGAGACCGGAGACCCATTCTTTCCATCTGCCATGCGGGCGATGACGGTGACCCTAGAGGATCGGGGATGATTAATGCAATGCCGATCGAGGGTCATGCACTCACCGGTCGAGTGGAGAGGGCCAATCGGGCAGAGAGGGTCACCACCCTCATCGGCGATCGCCCTGTGCCAAGAGTAACCGTGACATCCGGTGTGTCGTTGCCTGGCTCTCGAGCACCGGAGGACATGCCCCAAGGCGCAGATGAGGCGATCGTGGAGTTGTACGCGAGGGCCTATCTGTGGTATATTCTTTCGGAGGTCGTGTTTCCGCATAGCTCAGAACTCTCGCCAACTGGCGTATCTGTTCTTCCTAGCGGACCGGGATGCAGGGTACAGTTGGGGGACGGCATCTCTCGCCTACCTATACCGTTCGGTAAGAGAGTGTCTAATTGCGTACCTACCTACGAAAGTGTGTCCATGACATTTTCTTATATCTGATCCTCATTTGGTGTTTTGCAGCTTGACGACGCAACGCAGAGGACGGGAGACAAGTCCAATATGGGTGGCTTTGTTTGGGCCTTCTCCATTTGGATGTGGGAGCGGCTGCCGGCGGGGCGTCCGGAGAAGTTGCCAAGACGCCCATGGGAAGACTATGGCGAAGAAGGCGACGAGACTCGAAACCCCACCGTAGCTTACGAGTGGGACGTTGTCAAACTCTACACGGGCCTAAACAAGACTTCGTGACAAGACCTACACCAACGAAAGTTAGACGCTTTGACGACACGCAGTATATGAACTCGCCCAACACCTTTCTCTTTGATTCCGCTATTGACCGAGAGTGCAAACTTACCAAGGTATATGTAATAGGTAATCTGGTGGCCGATCGACAAGAACGAGTGGGACTTTGATCTGAAAGTGATGTGCGATGCGGACCGTGGTCTCTGGCGGTGCATCGTGCCCATGATCCGTGTGTGTACGCCGTCGAAAGTGGCATTTGCCACAACGCGGGCCACGCAGTTTGGGATTTATCAAGATACCCCACCGGGCCAGCTCACCGATACCGCGGCCACGCGCTCCACTGTGAGCTCTTTGTTCTCCGTGAGATTATCATGTTTCTTGTTGCTTATGATGATCTCATTGCGCTTATGATGATTCTTGTTGCTTATGCCTTGCAAAGATGAGCCGGTAAGAATCACCGATCCTGATCGGGAGAGGAGCATAAGACTCATGTGACGGAGTGGAATCGACGGAGGTGGCGTAAAGACGTGGAGAGGAGAGTGACTAATCGGGATGATTACCGGGCCGACTCATGAGGTGGTACGATGATGGCGAAGCACCGTCTTCGTCTCGAGCCTCGATGGACGGCGGAAGACATCGCGAGCTGGAGTGGGTGACCCCGATGAACAGGCATACCGGGCACGGCATCGAGACATGCACGGTGGATTTAGGGAGTTTGCACCCTCATCAACAGAGTGGTACGTTTGAACCGACGGTCGTATTTAAAATATTTTATTCACAACGTGATCGACTTATGCCGTTGCAGTCCGGTGAGTGAACAGATGCATCTTTGAAGCCTCGGATGCACTAGGTCATCTTCCCGGAGCGCATAACTGAGACCAGAGTCGTGGGGACGATGAAGGTACAATTTCAGTCTCCTCGAACAGATGCATCTTGTTCACTTGCAACAATCGATCTGAACTTATTATGACCTTGCTTCATTGTGAGTGCAGAAGTTCGTGCGGCTGTTGCCATAGTCGGTAGGGCTGCTTGGGTGTGTCTTTGGACTGGGTCGATTGAAGCTCATCGACTGTAGCCACACACGGTATCATCGGCTCATCGAGCCATGCTCCCTCGTCGTCTAGGTTGGTTGGAGAGGAGGAGGAGGAGGAGGAGGAGGCCATATATGAAGAAGGGGAGGAGGAGGATGAGAGCAACGGGGAGGAGTACGATGAAGATTATGGACCTCCAAAGAACTCAAACGCGTCTCAAGCATCTCATTTGCCAAGAAGAGGAATCAAGAAGAAGGATTTGTCGAGTCCCACCCTTTCCAGAGACCGTTCCTCGACGGCCCAAGAAGAAGACCGAAGAGAATCGTTCAAAGAGTAACGAGGACCGTACCTCCAAGAGGGAAGGAGCAATCGATTATGCTCTTCGATAGTTGGCTCTTTTAGTTTCGTTGAACTTCGTTTGATTGAAATATTCTGGTTATGAAGCTACATGGAACTATGTGTTTGCTATTTGTGGATCTATGTGTTTGCTATTTGTGAAACTATGTGGAACTCCGTTTACTAATTAGTTGAAGTTCGCTTGAAATGTTCTATGCACTTCAAATTTGTTAATGTGTATGTGATGCCCAAGTTTAATTGTTTGAGATCCGTGATATTGTTGTCATATTTGTGAAAATTGCTATAATATTATTGTCATATTGAATTTGAAAAGAAGCAAGCAAATGAACTTAAATTCATAAAACACAGGACCTCTACCGCCAAGGCCCCTAGCGGTAGGGTCGACAATTACCGCCAGGCAACTCAATTCTTCGTTCACGTAATCGTTACATTTGAAAAAACAAAACCCTACATCAAGGCGCTGGTCGATGACCATGGCCAGGCAACTCAATTCTTCGTTCTGAGAATCGTTACATCGAGACAGACCCTACCGCCAGTGCTCTGGTAGGTTTGAACAGCCTACCGCCAGAGCCTCCCGGCGGTAGGTACTTATCCACATCAAGCCAATAAACGGCCGTCCTCCTCCGTCGCACCCCTACCGTCATGGGCCGTGGCGGTAGACTATCTAACCCTACCGCCGTAGACCCTGGCGGTAGCAAAAGGGTCAAATCTCGAAAAAATTACAAACATAGTCAGATCCTGAAATCCTTTCAAAACACGAAATTCGGCCGCGACCCCGCACCACCCCGATTGGCCTGGCTCGGATGACGCGGGGCCACCGAGGCAGGAGAATCCTGCCCGATCCTGCTGCCAAACGACCGGCTAGGCAGCGAGCCAACACCCAAACAGGAGGCACGGCTTTCTTGAACTGCCAGGCTGGACCGCGCCAAGCCAGACCTATGGTCAGTCAAACGGTCGTCCCTGGCCTCCACCGATTGGGCCACGCAACTTTGCCCGTCAAAAGCCGAGCCGCTGACGGCCTCCGCCCTGACACCACGATCATCCCTGGACCCACACGCGTCAGGCGCATCCCGCGTACCTCCACGCTCCACCCGCCCGGCCGCCTGCCTCGCCGGCGGAGCCGAACCCACCGACGACGACGCCAAGCCAGCCTCGCTCGAATCCAAGCTACGGGCGGCCCGACCTGGCGGCGCCCATCCTGGCCACCACCACCCTCCTGGTTTTCCGGCCCCGGCGGCGAGCGAGGCGGAGGAGGAGGAGGAGGAGGCGGACCCGCACCCCCGGAAGGTTCAAACCGCACCGGAGGTGCCAGCACGGAGATGGCAATGGGGTACCACATAGCAGTAGGCAGTTCGGAGACGCTAGCGCGTCGCCCAAGCGTCGGCTCCTCGATGAACAGCCTCCTGCGCGCGGGAATCCTCTCCGGAGAGTCCGTGCGCAACCAAACATGAAATCCAGCCATGTCAAACATGTGCGCCGTGCGCTCCGCTACTTGAACTACGAAGCCGAAGCCCCGCTGGATCACCTCCGCCGTCTTGCGCGTCCAAGCATGCGCCGACACCCCAACAAGGCGTAAAGGCACCAGAAAGGGCAGGCTTGCGGCCGTCGCCTGGGCTTGCCGGAGCCAAGGACGAAGAGAGAAGTCGAACCACCCCGAGGAGGCATGGCCACGGTCCACCATCAGATGACGGATGATTGGATGCTTGCAGATGATCAGGAAATCCTCTGGGAAGAAAGGTCTGATGGACATGTCGTTGGGGCCAATGCCGAATTCTGCATGGAGCGCCTCAGCCGCAGCGGCCATGTCCACGGGCGGCCTGGTGCCCGTGACGGTGGCCACCACAGAAAGGGACAGATCGGCCTCCATACGCCGCAGCTCGTCCGAGTCCTCCAAGAAACAACGGTCATCTTCCACCTCGGGCCAAGCCAAAGAATCCACCGCCGCACCAGCGAAGGGAACCGAGAAACCCGGCCCTTGGACGCTGCCCACCGAGTCCAGGGCCGCGACCTCACGCCATGAGCGCTCCAACCGCACGACGCCATGAGGAGGAGGGCCAGGCGGTGGGGGCGGGAGCACCGACGGCGAGCGCGGGGAAGGCGCGGGCACAAGCGACGGGAAGTTGCCAGCTTGCGGAGCAGGGGAAACCTCAACCCGGGGCGGGGCAGGCGGGCGGCGCGACGGGCCTTCCCCGGGCGAAGCACTTCGCCTCCACGAGCACTCCTTGGCAATGTGTCCCTCGCCCCCGCACCGGAGCAGATGGTCGGGTTGTGGCAGTCTCGCGAGATGTGCCGGTCATCACCGCAGTTGTAGCAACAGCCATGGAGGCACGCCGGGATCCGGGTCCGCGGCGGCCTCGTGGAGGGGAGTAGGCGAGAGGCGGCGCCGCGGGGCGCGCGGCGGCGGCGACGACGCCGGGCTCCGAGGGCGGCGGGAGGTCTTGGTCCGCCACTCCCCGCCGGCAGCCCCCCCACCCCCCACAGGAAGACGAGCGACGGCGGCGACCGAGCCGCCCTGGACGATCGGGCCAAAAGCCGTCCCAAGCACCTCGGGCCCGACGATAACAGATCTGAGGGGCGGAGCAGGCGGAGGCGGCGAGGGCGAGCCAGACGAAGAGGAAGACGCGGAGAGGGAAACCTGAGAGGCCATCCGCACCGGGTGGACGCCGATGCCGGAGTGGCAGCCGGCGAGGGAGGTGGCCGCCGGAGCCGGAGTGGCCGGCGCGCGTGGAGGGAACCAGCAGCTCCGGCCGTCCAACCCAATAAAACATGTTTACTGATCAATACATGCTCGGATTTACATACTTGCTCTATACACAAATGCACAAATAGACCATTAAGAAGTAGGAAGATAGCACAGAAAGAGTCATACAAATAAGTCACTTCTCACCAACCAATGTATAGCTAATTCAAGGAATGAAACAACCCTTCGTCCATGTAGTAAGATAAACAAACTCCACAATGCAACAATTCCATATGGTTATGTGTGTAAATTATACCTAAGTATACATGCTTGCTGCCAAAATAATGGGTGTACATTTGTACACCAAATGTACACCCTTATTTGGGATCGCCCATGCCACCAGGCGGCTGAACCTTGCCTATTATGTGGGCATGTGTCACCAGGGCCCATACGAGTGTTATAAACTCCCCGCCGGTTGCCATCCTGGTGGCATGTGCCACTGCTCTGTCCGACGGGGCAATATACAGCATCATGTTCGCCCAGAATACGGCAAGCAGCCTCCATCGTTCCTCCACGTCCACAAACCTGTCAATGAAGTAAACAGCGATCCTTGACCCCTCAGACAGCAAGCCGACCTCGTAGTCTGTGGATTTTGAACTCCCTAACTTGATCAGTTTCTTGTACTTCTCTTCGTTGGACTTGCATTTGCCAAGGTACTCACGGGCGTTGTGCAGCGTGCCCCGGGCAATCAACAAGCTCCTATAATTGTCAGGTCCGATTTGAAGGCCAGCAGATACGCACAGTACCCAGACAGCTTAGTGGCGACCACATAATTCCTCACGAACTCTTCGCTGGCATTCTCCTTGATCGGCACGGTCAGGCCGATGCTGCAGATGCTTGTGGCTATGTGCCATGTCATGATGTAGCGGGCATACGTCTGGCCGTAAAAGATGTCGTGGTCGAGATCCAGGTCGGTGACACCCATCTCACACAGCCACATCCTTCCGACAGTGATCTTGCCCTTGATGTCCTTGAGTTGGCGGAGGACAGCTTGCCTCACTTGCGGTGGCAAGCTGATGGACTTGGTCATCAGTGACGAGTCCAGGGTCTCGAGCGATATCCATGATAGGAAGGATGGACATTCTCGAAGACGAAGTACTGGCCGATGCTTCCCTTCCAGTACTTTGTGAAGGTGAAATGGCACATGAACTTGAGTGGGATCTCCACGAGCGCCCTGTGCCATGACTCCTTTCGCACATATCAAGACAAAGATCTTCACCTTGTGCCAGTCGGAGAAGATGAACAACGAAAGGAATTGGTACGACTCAAGAAGGATGTACCAAACGATGACCAACCGAGTGACGAGAAGATCAAGATTGAAGCCATGGATAAAGATGTTTGCACTAAACCCTGTAGGCCGGTGCTTGAGGTCTGGGCAGAAGAGAGTAAATATGCTGGTTGCAAGGATCGCAGCATATACAATCAAATCGGGAGCTAGGGTGTCTTTGATTGACGGGTACCGAGCGTAGAAGAAATCAAAGAGGAAACCGAGCTCTGCCTCGACTACCCGAAATGCTCTGTCAAGGTCTTCATCATCCGAGAGGAGCCCTTTGGAACGAAATCTCGACACTTGTCCTCCCCGAAGTCTATATTGCCGACATGATCAGTTGCAAACCTTAGCCTGAGAATCTTGAAGAAAGCAAAGGAGAGACACAGGTCCCTCCGCCTCGAAGCGCCTTGATCGCTGCCGCTCCATTGCAGCAACTTCCCTTTGCATTGCCAGATTCTGAAGATGTCCACTGTTTTTTTTGGCGGCGGGATCCACCGTCTCGGTTCCAGCGGCATCCGCCATTTCAATTTGGGCGACATCCACCACCGTTTTGTTTCCAGCGACATTCACCGTTTCAATTTCGGCGACGTTCACTGTTTCGATTTCAGCGACGTCCACCCTTTGCGGCACGTGGTAAGCCACGCGTATGTGTTGAATAAACAGCAATTGTATTCTCAGGAGGGCCAAAGGCCAATATATATACAAGTGTGTGGTAAAGTACAAGAGACCCCTTATACAATGGGGATGAACCGAAAAGGGGTTATACACATCTAACACCCCCCCTCAAACTCATGGTGGGTCGACAACACTGAGTTTGAAGAGAAAAAAACTATGCTGCGCTCGAATCTGTGCCTTCGTGAAGAAGTCTGCCAACTGTACCTCAGAGGGCACATAGTGAAGAGCGAGAGTCTGATCCTGCACAGCAGCACGCACAAAGTGGGCATCCACACCAATGTGCTTGGTGAGCTCATGCTTCACCGGGTCACGCGCAATGCTGATAGCACCAGTACTGTCTGACAATAAAGGAGTCGATGTAGTAGCAAACACACCAAAATCCTCAAGTAGCCAGCGTAACCAGATCACCTCACCGTCACAAGATAGCCATGGCTCGCAACTCACCTCTGACTCGAAAGCGAGAAACTGCAGCTGCTTTTGTCTTCCGTGCAATAAGAGAGCCACCAAGAAAGACACAATAAGCAGACAGTGAGCGTCGATCAAAGGGATCACTAGCCCGGGTAGCATCGGAGTAGGCCTGGAGCTCAAGAGAGCTGGAGCGGGGAAAGAAAAGGCGCTGAGAGATCGTGCCACGAAGATATCGTAGAACACAGAGGAGATGACTGTAGTGGACAGAGGTGGGGGTTGAGACAAACTGACTTAGAATATGGACAGGATAGGAGATGTCAGGACGCGTAACAGCAAGATAGACAAGACTGCCAACAAGATGACGATAGCGAGTGGGATTAGGGAAAGGGTCACCATCAGAGGCACGAAGCTGAACATTGAGCTCCATGGGAGTGACAACAGTGCGCTCATCATCGAGAGCAGGGCGAGCAAGAAGATCCTGAATATATTTTTCTTGGGAGACGTAGAAGCCAGCAGGAGTCGAAGAGATCTCAATCCCAAGAAAATAGCGAAGTGGACCAAGATCAGTCATGAGAAACTGGTCGTGAAGACGAGCCTTAACAAAGGCAATGTAATCAGAGTCGTCACCAGTGATGATCATGTCATCAACATTAAGAAGGAGAAGAGTCCGACCACGAGAAGACGTGTGAACAAACAACGCTGGATCATGATTACTGGGCAAAAAACCAGCGGCAGTCACCACAGAGTAAAGCGCCAAACCAGCGCGAGGGGCCTGTTTGAGACCATATAGGAGCGCGAAGTCTCTGCACCATACCATCAGGAGAATAGTACCCCGGTGGTGGCTGCATATAAACCTCCTCACGCAACTCACCATTGAGAAAAGCGTTCTGAACATCAAGTTGAGAGATGGAGCACTGACGAACAGAAGCCACGGCAAGAAGAGTGCGAACAGTGGTCATGTGGGCCACAGGAGCGAATGTCTCAGCATAATCGCGCCCCTGCTCTTGCTGAAAACCACGGGCCACAAGACGAGCTTTGTAGCGCTCAAGGGAACCATCGGAGCGAGTCTTAATCTTGTAGACCCACTTGCAGGTGATGGGACGGACACCGGAAGGAAGGGGAACCAGATCCCATGTGCCAGAGCGCTCAAGGGCAGCAAGCTCTTCGGCCATCGCAAGTTCCCATTCAAGCTGAGTCATGGCAGTCCGATAGGAAGTGGGCTCAAGAATAACAGAGAGACCGCACTGATCGGGGAGTAGCCATCGCGGAGGGCGAGGCCGAGCACGGAGGTTGTGAACCGGGGAGGCGTGAGAGGTGCAAAGAGAGGTGGAAGGCTCGTCAGAGGAGACATCCTCAGTACGAGGGCGACGAGTATAGTGGAGAGGAAACGGGGAGAGAGGACGACGGACTGGAGATGATGGTGGAGAGGTGGAGGAGGATGAGGGAGAAGACGGGGTCGGTGGTGAATGAGAAGGAATGAGAGGTGCCAGAGGAAGAGGTGACACAGGAGGCACGAGCGGGCGACAGAAGAAGAAGGAAGGAAAGGTCGTCGACAGAGAAACTCGAGGAAGAAGAACGTGGGTAGTAAGAACGAGACTCGTCAAAAGTCACATCACGCGAGATGCGCAAGCGACGAGCCACAGGATCCCAACATCGATAGCCCTTGTGCTCATCATCAGAAGCTAAGGAAAACACACTCAACCGATCGAAAGCCGCTTTGCGCGCTCGGGGCAAGAAGAACATAGCACACACATCCAAACATACGAAGAGCCGAGTAGTCGGGAGAGCGACCAAAGGAGACACTCCATAGGAATGCCACCTCAAGAGCAAATGATGGTCGAATGTTGATGAGATAGGTGGATGCGAAACAGCCTCAAATTTCAAAAATGGGGTGGAAGGAAGCAGCAATCATGAGCGCACGAGCCGCTTTCAAGCAAATGACGATGCTTATGCTCGCAACGCCATTCTCGAGCATGAGCCCCGGGACATGAGAACTGGGCAAGAGTACCTTGTTCCGCTTAGAAAACCACGCAATACCGAGAGATATACTCCCCAAAGCAGAGTCGACGAAAAGTACGAATGGGCGTGGCAAACCGAAAGTGTGAACCATGGCAGCAAAACGTTTGTATATAGAGAGAACCTCGCTCACGAGATTTCATGAAGTAGAGCCAAGTGTAGCGAGAGAAATCATCAATAAATGTAACATAGTAGCGATGACCACCTTTCGAATCGAGGGGCAGGACCCCGTACATCGAATGAACTAAGTCAAACGGATGTTGAGATACCGACTCACTAGTAGGATAAGGTAACCCAGTCTGCTTGCCAAGTCTGCAACCATTACAATGTAAGGAGACATCTCCGGATACATGCACCCTAAGAGGCCCCTGATGAACTAAAGAAGACAAGCGAGAGCCACAGATGTGACCAAGGCGATGATGCCACCGCCGGAAGGACGCAGATTTAAGAGGCAACAAGAGCGTGGGAGTCAAGTGTAAGTGGTGGCAGCGGAAGGAACACAAAGCCAGCCAACCTCCCAAAGGCCCTCCGACTCACGGCGCCGAGGGCCAGACCAACCAAAGCCTTGGTGCGACGATCCTGAATGGAGCAAGAGTCGGTATCAAGAATGACACGACAACCGTAATCAAGAAGTTGGGCAAAGGAAAAAGATTCATGGTAAGACGAGGAACATGTGAAACACTCGAATGTAAAAGGACGGAGTGGAAAGAATACCACGACTAGCAACAGGAAGAGATGTGCCATCGGCAGTAAGAACATTAAGAGGCGAATCAAGAGGTCGGAGAGAAGACAACGCGGAAGAATCAGAAGACATATGAAAGGAGGCTCCAGAATCTAGAACCCACGAGGATGTACCTGACTGTGTAGATGCCGGTGATGGTGAGGAAGGGGATGCAGTCACAGCAGCAGCGCAGCCAGTCGATGAGGAGCCCGAGGAGGCAAGGAGACGCTTGAGGCGAGCAATGTCCTGGTCAGTGAGTGACAGAGTCGAGGAAGACACATGAGTCCCGCTGAAGGAGGAGCGCCTCTGGTCTTGCTTCTTCCGGGCGACAATCGACTGGGTGACTCGGCCAGAGCGGTAACTACGACATGTTGTCACGTTGCAACATGCCTTCTCAAAGATAAGGAGGACGGCTCACCCTCCCGGAGGAGTAGGTAGGAGCCGAGCAAAGGAGGCGAGCAGACGAGGCAGAGCCCGAGCAGGCATCGACGGAACTGTATAAGCAACCCAGCAGAGCGAAGGCGGGTCTCCTCGACACGAAGCTCAGCAAGTATCTCTAAGATAGGAACACGACCACGAGCAAGCAAGTGAGCATGGCGAGGCTCAAACTCAGACCGGAGGCGAGATAAGAACTCATGGACCCGCTGAAACTCCAGATCAAACCGAGTAGTCTGACAGCAATGACAGGTTCCGCAAACAACTGTCCGAAGAGAGTCAAGCTAGCGCCAGATGGCAGAGCACTGAGAATAGAACTCATCAACAAAAGAATCACCTTGCTGAAGTGCGTGCTCCTGACGCACCACAGATAGGTAGAGAGCATCACCAGAGGGCTGATAGCGCTGACAGAGATAAGATCACATCGCTGCAACTGTGCCAAGTCCCATGAACTCGGAAGCAAATCGAGGAGGACACTCGCCGTGAGAACAAAGAGCAGCTCGAGCATCATCATTGCACCACCGAGTGTAAGCGCATCGGAGCATCCCGGTACGTAGAGAGCATCCGAATAAGCGGATACCGCTGATTATAAGCCTCAACCGCAAAGATCATCCGTAGCCTTGGCAACATCCCGGTCACCTGAGAAGCTTCAAGAAGAAGGACCGCGGCACCGGTGGGATTGGGGCCCACGCGCACAGGCATGGCGGACGGGGACCTCGCCGTAAAGAACACCCCTACGTAAGAAGTCCACGCATATGAATGCGCATGAAGCCTGCAAACTCGGCATAGTTGGTGCCATCAAAGATCACCGAGCATCGAGGAACAACCACATAGCCTGAAGATGACATACTGAGATGTCCCCCTTTTTATCTCTATCTCTCTCCTTCCTCTTTTTTTTTTGGTCAACAGACAGAAGGGACCCGATCTAGATCGAGCCAAGGCGCACGCGAGCACAAACCACGAGCAGACGAGCCTCTCGATCCAGAAGCAGAGCGAGGCAAGAGGGCCTCGATCCAGAGGGAGAGAGCAAGCCGGACGGGGGCGACGGGCGACGGGCGACGGGCGCGAAGCCGAGGCGGCGGGCGCGGGCCAGCGCAGTCGAGGTGACGGCGGCCCGGCGCAGTCGAGGTGACGGGCGCAGGCAGCCCCGGCGGCGGCCAAAGGCTGCTGAGGCGGCGGCAATGGATGGCGCAAGGAGCCGACGACAACAAGGCGGCACGGGCCGAAGAAGCTGGCGGGGCGGCGTGGGACGACGCCTACAGGCGGCTGCGGGCACGAGCTCGAAGCGGGTGGCTAGGTCCGCGGCGAGGAGATCCGCGAGGAGAGCCGGGTTGGCTGGATCCACAGCGAGGGGAGCCGGCAGTGGATGGATCGGGGGAGGAGCTAGGGGAGCCGGCAGTGGATGGATCGAGGGAGGAGCTAGCACGAAGTTGCAGCGTGCGGGGGAGAGGAAAACCTAACATCTGATACCATGTTGGATAAACAGCAACTGTATTCTCAGGAGGGCCAAAGGCCAATACATATACAAGTGTGTGGTAAAGTGCAAGAGACTCCTTATACAATGGGGATAAACCGAAAAGGGGCTATACACATCTAACAGTATGATCTCATCCCCTAACTTCACCTCCTTCACTTCCTTGCCGTCGACAAGATAGATGTACCCCTCCATGGTTTCTGGGTTGTAGGCACCATCTTGGAGAAAGTGGCTGTTCAATGGCTCGTACAGCATGTACTCGAACATGACCTGGTTTTCCCTAATTAGCCCACGGGACCGGCACGTTGACCGGTAGGCCTTACCCCTCAGGCCTAGCCTTAAAACGCTTAAGCCCCGGAGCAGAAACAAACTGATGAGGAAGTTGCTGGCGAGCTGACCTTTGTAGTAGAGAATGAGAAACAAACTGATGAGGAAGTTGCTGGCGAGCTGACCTTTGTAGTAGAGAATGAGAAACAGCAGGTAGATAATGTGCAGGCCCTGGTGCATCATGGATCTTGTCTGCTGGCTGTTGTCGTTGAAGCTGAACGCCGTCATGGTGTCGGCGCTGCCGAGGAGGAGGAGGAGGAGGAGGAGGAAGGAGGCCCACACGACGAAGAGCTCGTTCTGGATGGACGACGACTGACAGGGTCAGGCCGATGGTGTAGGAGATCACCGGGAAGTTGAACATGAAGGCACCCCAGACGACGAGCCTGGCCAAGGAACGGCCATCATGGCGTCGCCTCGAGTTGGAAACGACAAGGATGCCGACGAGGATGCAGCCCACAGTCACCAGGCCCTCAATCCTTGCTAGCTGCCCGGCGGAGCTTGAGGCGAATCCCTTTGCATGGAGGTGGGTTGCATTTCTCACTCTATCAATTTGTTCCATGGAGAAGCAAAGCACAGGGGCGGAGCAGATCTGTGGAGAATGAAGATAGGGTGGGGGCGCGGTTGAAGGAGAAGACCTGAACCTATAACAATGTCTGATGAACGCTTGGTGGTTCAAGGACAAGACCTTGTCATAAAACAAGACTGTATGTAAGTCGATGTCTAAGCATTTGCGCTGGCCTGATGGGCTCTACTCCTGTGCACACGCATATGGCAGCAGCCCACTGACCAGCTGGGGCCATTGAGGTAATTAAGAGTGGGCTCTGCTGGTTAAATCCTCACAAGTGGAATCTGAATAAAACTAGACGCAGTACAAGATAACGTTGGCCCTGTTTGGTTCAACTGTGGATTTTTAAAAGCAGCTGTGAAAAATCTGTTGTGGAAAAACAGCTGTGGAAAATCTGATGTGAAAAAGATGTAGGTCATTTGGCAAACCAAATCTGACTTTTTCAGATTTTTGGCCCAATGAATCAGATTTTGGAAAGCACGTCTGGCTGCTTCCGCTTTTGGTTCAGATTTTGGCGTGGATTTAATCGGATTATCTTTGGGTTCGCCCTTTGGTTCAGATTCTACTTGTGATGAATCCGTTGATAAAAGCTGAACCAAACAGGGCCAACATGTATATTTCTCTTTTTACTCACATCATTGCACATGAAATTACAGATAAAAAGAAATCGCCAACTTATTTATTGACACCTGACCAATCTCATTGTCAATAAGTCATACACAATTCCATCTCACTCACTCACGTCATGTCAAGTTGGCAAGTGCAGATATTATATAACTTAAAACAATTATGGTGAAAAATGTCATGATCTGGATAAAACTAGCTAAGACCCTGACCAAGCTCATGGTCATACACAAATTCATCTTCGTCCACATGGCAAGTGTACATAATAAAACTAGCTAAGACCCTGATCAAGTTCATCTTGGTCAATGTCTAAGAATTAATTTGCGCTAACCTGATGGGAACTGCTCCTATGCCCACACATATGGCAGCAGCCCACTGACCTGCTGGGACCATTGAGGTAAGAGTGGGCCCTGGTGATTAAGTTGTCACAAGTGGAATCTTCTACAGCTTGCAACTTCTTCAACCGAACACAGATAGAACTAGACAAGTAGACAAATAGGCGACTAACAGTTTGATTGATCTGTGCTGTATCCGACAGGCTGTTTGCTCTTTGTTTGTGTAGCTATCAACTGCCTCCTATAGTTACCTAATACGACATGCTAGCAGGATGGCAGTTTTGAAATTTTTATAAGTTCATAAAGCATCTAAGGCAACAACAGTTGTAAAACAGGACAGTTGCATACTTGTTCAAACCATATCACTTTCCACCATGCTAACAAACATGTGAAATAACAGGGATAAAAAGATATAGAAAACAGACTGGATTTTGTCTTGAAATTGCATGAGGAATAGCTTGGCCATCAGACGGTAATCAGTGCATCAAATTTGCTAATCTCTGTCAATGCTTCTTTTGGAAATTGAAATGCTCTGGCCTTCAACGAACCAAAACTGAATCACAATGGACTTTAATATTCTATCAAATGGGCAAACTGGCAACATCCTATGGAGAAAAATAACAAATGTTTAAAAAGACATCTACAAGAACATGGCATTTTAAAAAAAAAGTTTAGCATGTTAGTGAGGTAGGCATCAAGGTGCTAAAGAATGAATGGCAATTGGAGTGAAATTGTGACCTATAAGCAGAATCAAACCGAGAGAGAATTTAGTTATGGGTCGAATGTGTCATCGTCACACAAAATGAGAACTGCAAGTAGCACAAAGAATGAACTGTTGCCTTCTTGCATACCGGAGAAGCAGAGCAAACCACAAGGAATACATGCAAAACTCATTGGCATTGATCTTTCATATATGTATGTATATGCAATATTTATTCAGTTATACCACCTCCGTTCTAAAATATATGACATTTTGGTAGGCTAAACTAGCCTAGCAAAACGTCTAATATTTTGGAATGGAGGTAGTATGATTTTGTCATATTCACCTTCTGGCCACATGATTTTGGCATAAGTCAGCGAAAAATGAGTTACCTTCTGGTGTACTGGGAGTGTCAATAAAAAGTCCTGTAAAGCAGGGCACCAACATTTCCACAACAGCTTATACATAAATTCAGCACAACACAACTTAACAACTGCAAAGTGGACCTTTCATAAAAAAAATATCAGCAGTTCATATCGCACTCTAAAGAGTAAAGTCTAGTTTCAACCTTGAACTTGAAGACGGTCTGAAACAAACGCCTGAACTTCCAATTCTGGAATTTCAAACCCTGAACTTTTTTATCCTGGTTAATCCAGGTCCTTTTTCACTGAAATCATATTTGGCCCCTGAAACACGCGCAGGGCAGCACCATGCAGGCACGCTCACCGTGCTTCCACAGTCTCTTCTTTGTGTGCCCTGAATAGCGGTGTGAGTCAGCGATATCGGTCTTGGCCTGCGCCACGTCAGCAAATCCAGTTCCCAAAGTATGTTCTCTAAGTTGTTGAAGCTCTCCGCTCCCACATTTCAACCTGCCTAATTGAATTTTCTTTCCTCCGTTTCAGCATTGTGAGCTCCTGAGGGCTGAAAGGTGGGGGAAGATCACATGGACCTGAATCATGCGCAGACTTCACCATGGATTCCATAAGAAACTTCCTCTCAGTGCCTTCAGCTTGGCAGACCAAAGAGTCAGGACAGACCTCAACAGCTTCAGGTGGCTTAGTTGGCTTGAACTTTAGAAGCTTGGCATACTCGGTTAAAAGGTGAAGCATGTAATCATACACATGGTCCATATTAACCTCTTGTTGAACAAAATCGCTTGCTTGCTTTCCTATGCGCTGTGCCTATGGAGTAGATTTGTCAAGAAGAATGTAATAGACTAATAAACAGCATGGTTAAAATTCTCAATATTCAGGCTCAGTAACAGTCAGCTCTTATAATAAATTCAAATACTATATGGCAAACTCTAAATGGTTATTAGTAAAGAAAAGTGAATGCATCCTTAAACACCAGACATGCATTCAGCTTGGTCAAATTCAATTGAAGAACACAAAAGAAGTTTGGATGGAAATTTCACGTTACCAGGGCTTAACTGAAGTGCTCAAACATCAGCAAGTCAATGTTTGCTTTCATTTCATGTTTTGGTTATGGTTCACAGTTTACATCACATGTAATCTTGATGCTATGTACTTTTAACAGAAGGTAAGAAAATAATCCATGACACTCATTTCCATCAATAATGTTTAGCACTGAAAAACGTAATCACATGCTTATTTAAATGCTGATAGACGAAAAGTACCAATTGCTTGTGAGAGTTGCCCCAGTCAACAGCATATTGTATTGAGGCGCATTTATTGTCATCCCGAACTGGCCAATAATGCTGAAGCGGCATAAGAGACCTTGAAAAGAAATCATAGTATTTTGGTGTGACCAACAGTGTCATTGAATCACATGCTAGAATATATTTCTGACTGATAGACCATGCTGATCCTTCTATATAGATCTTGTACCTGTTGAATGTTCACAGTGTTAGGAACTTAACCACACAAAAATAACCTGTAAATCCTTGTTTTTTATCATCGAAAAACTAACAAGAACACAAAGTAAACCTGTGAGTGCACTGACTGCCCAAATCCGAGGTCTTATACCCTTCCTTGCTCTCTTTGAACCAGTCCTACAACCCAAACAACAAAGTGAAACCATAAGTGATGTTAACATTCACCACCAAAAACAAAGATATTTGCACAAGTCAGCATCCGCATGGCTGTGTGCAGCCTAACGATGCACTGACAACGAGATAAAAGAAAGAGAATAAAGTTTTTCTTTTCAAAAAAAGAAAAACAACAAGCAGAATTTGATGGTTTGAGTATGCCAAGTTAAACCATGTGTTTTAAGTATGCCAAATTAAACTATGTAGGTCCACATGAAAAGGGGGGAAAGGAGCTGATGTACTTTCTTCAAGGTTCGATAACTACATGAGTGACACCATTAACATGCGAGTTACCTGAGTGTAAATCCTTGCATTCCAATCTTGCGTGCTGGAGACATTACACTTAACCAATTCCTGCCGTGATGTCGCAACTGCTGCATTCCCTTTCCAGTAAGCATAAGGTTCTCTACTGAACCATCTTACCTTACTATTACCATCCTTCAAATCTTTATGCAGGGCATCCCATGGTTTTATGTTGATCTCCGGCCTGACATCCATGAAGAGGTACTATAGTGAGAGTTTATGTGCACAAGTGAGTATGCAGGGCTCAACTTTTAAGTTTTGGAAATTCCTAGACATTTGAAGTATTAGCAATACTCGAAAGTGTTTGCTAATACTAAGTTTACCAGAATGTGGATAAATGAGTGGATAATGCTTATCACAGCAGTAATGATTCATTAACAAAATTATGATTCGTTGTCCAAAATATCATAGGCAAACACAGAATCAACTTCACTGTCATCAAAGTACTGATACTCGGCTCTTCATTACTGTCTTCCATTTCAGACTCAATGTAGTCACATAGATAGACAGACAATTTCTATGTTATCTTCTTAATTACCAGTGATGAAGCATATGGAATTCAGTCATTAATCAAAGGAGCATTTTATACAGTTATTATAAAGTGAGAATGAAGAAGGCGAGCAAGCATAATTACCAGCCCCAGAATGACCAATCTGGGAAGACGATGTCCAGCGTTCTGTCATCCCCGCAGTACCGGAACAGCGGCGGCATGAAGGGGGCGTGCTCCCTGCGGTAGAGGTGCGCGCGGACGACGGGCCAGTCGACGCAGTCGAACATGAGGTCGAGGTCGGGGACGCGGCCGGGGTAGCGGCGGAGCAGCTGGAGAATCCCCCAGATGGTGAAGAGGTCGCGCGTCTGAAACGCCGGGCGGAACCGCTGCACGAAGGCGCGGCCCTGCAGCACGACGAGGCGGAAGCTGGCGGTGGCGCGGGCGCGCGCGAGCATGGCGCGGGTGACGCCCCCCGCCGCGCGTCATGGGCGGAGGTCCTCGTGGATGAAGCGGAAGTAGGATGGGCACGAGGAGTTGGAGGATGAGACGGCGGCGGTGGCGGTGGGCCGTGGGGTGTCGCGGGAGGAGTGGCAGGAGGACGAGGAGGAGAGCGCGAGGGCCAGGGTTTGGGAAGATTTGCTCGCTCTGGTGGTGTGGGAGATGTTGCGACGGAGGGAAGGGATGGGGCAAGAGATGGAGTAGGCGGCAGGTGGTGGTCTGGAGGTCGACTGCGGTGATGGGTTGGGGTGCTGTGTTTTGGGGTGGAGAACGGCGGCGGCGGCGGGAATGGCCGCGGTGGTGGGGAAGCTTGCCTGCAACTGCAAACACGAACGAGACGATCATTGCACAACGATCAAAAAGAAGTTGGAAGCAGGAAGAAAATGATCATTTAACCACACAAGGTAAAAAATGCAAATGGTAAATTGAACCAAGGTCTTCGATGCTCCCAAAGTAGTAGTAGTAGTATGTTTTTTTTATGAATTTGACCGCTTTTTTCAAAATGGAGTAAAATGCAAAAGGAAAACACCACATTTGTGGATCTAGATAAAAGAAGACATGCTTTGTTTTCTTTTTGCAAAAACCCGTCATCATTGTGCTGGCAGTTTGCAAAAAATGTTGATCGATCGATTAGAGCAGTTTGACTAAGACCAGACGGTGGTTCCTGCTGTAAGTGATGACATGGCACAAGAAAAATGGATGGACGTCAATCCCTCCTCTTCCTCCGTGAGTAGCATCGACATTTGCCGAACACCTAGCAGACACACATCACTTGTTCTACTTGGTTGCCACAGCCGCCGGTGAACGTGCCTGGGGTCGTGGGGCTTGCGTTCGGCGACCTAATCGCCTCTAGGAGCACCCAAGCACTGGCTAACGACGAGCTTGGATGGTGCTGCATGTGCATTGGAGAACGACGAGCTCGAACGGCGTCGGGAAGGCTAGCAACGAGACGGTGTTAAACGCACCCCAATGAGAACAGACGGCCGGGTCCAACAACGCTCGCCACGATGCGAGGGCTTCTCTCATGGGCGCGCCTCCAGTGGGAGGTTGGCGTGCTCCGATTTGATGAGCATATGAACCGGGCCCACGCGGTTGATGAGGAAGATGCCAGACAGCTTGATGAGCCCTGCTCCGTGAAGGCGTGTGGCTTGTACAATATACTAACCGGAGGAGCCTTCCTTCCCCGCTTCCAACGATGGTAGTTGTCGCCCAGCCTCGGACGATTTCAAGCTCCTTGCGCATCTCCATCCAATTTTACGCATCCTATATAGGGATGGAGATGAGGAGAGATAGACATAGATGAGTGAAACAATGACGGTGAACCTTTGTATAGTTTAACGGTCCAGTAAAAGTGTGAATTGACAACGGAACTTATCCATACGGGTTTCACTTTAAACTTTCGTAAACCATGAGCACAATGATGACGGGTTTTGCAAAAAAAAAAAAGACGTGATTTTTTTATCAAGAGTCCACTGACCATTCTGTTGGTTGGTAAATAGCAAAATCATTTCGAAAAATGAATCATCATAAAAGTCTGACAATCCTTAGCTCTTAGCTCCATCATTTTGAGTATACTATCAAACCTATTCTTCTTTTGGTAAGCACCAACATAACTCACATTATAAAAGAAATAACTTCATCTAAAGGCATCTCTAGGAGAATACATAAGATTCACTCCTATATGCAATGCAGTGAAGGGTGAGCCGCTATAATAGAGCATGCATCGTTTGTGTTCTCCTTCATTGGACTACCAATGACATCATTTATTTTATTTTATATATAGACAGTGACAAGTGGAGCCCGCCTCGTCAGTGGGTCATAACTTTATCCATCTCTCTTTCTTCGGGGCGGTCAAACACGAGCCCACAACATGCTGTGGAGGGTCGCAGAGGGCAGAGGCATGGACATTGCGGCGGAGGGTGGCAGCAACCATGACCTCCCGCTCAACAACGGCGTGGCAGAGGGTGAACCCCTAAGAAATATAGGGATTGAGCGTAAAATAGCTAATTTGTTAAAGTTTCTTTTTGTAGTTTATGACTTTAGAGATTAAGAATGGTATTTTTGAAATGCTCTATGTTGTGCGCCGATGACTCAACATGGGGAAAAATATAGAAAAAGATAGAAGGTTCCGTAAAACAACTGTGAGTCATAATTTTTAGAAACGACAACTATAAATCACCTACGAATGTAGGATTATTTTTTTCTAAAACATGTAAAGATTTGCCTCATTCATTAATTGAGCAGAGGATGTAGGATTATTGAATACACACACTCTCTCTTACCGCACGCAGGACCCTCCTAATCAAAATATCTCCCTATCCAAACCGAATCTCACAAGTCAAAGACTAATCGCCGTCTTCCTCCTTATTCCAACCTTTACTCGCCCGCAAAAAAAAAAAAGAATGAAAACCTTTACTAAACAAAGCTCACTGACGGACTGACCAACCGGAGAGGCATATGCGGCCGACCTCCAAAGTTCCAACGACCCGTGCACTCTCTCGTGAACCCTCCTTTCTTCTTGTCTTTCCCTTCGTCTTCTCCACCCTTTCTATGTGAAGGTTCGCGTTCTTATCAAATAATCGTTTTCAGTTTTTTCCTTTATCCCGTTCGTTTTCAGTTTTTCTTCAAAAAAGGAGGCGGCGTGGAGGAAGATGACCTCGCAGCCGATCCTCCGGGTTACACTGACCGAGGGGGGCTGCTACTTGCGCCCGTAATGTGGTACTGTGCGTAGTGCGTCCATGGGCACCGTGACGTGAAGGGCACAACGCAAAGCAGACACGAGAAAGGAAAAAACTAATACGGCAATACCTACCGGCTTTCAACGCCGTGGTCCATGCCGGCGGCCAACAGAAAAAATTCTGTGCGTACCGGGTGTAAACTGCTCTCTCTGCGTACCCTGTGTGAGATGACGCCACGTGGTCCACCTCGCCATCCGACGATCCCCTCTGATCCGCTCCCATGCGCAGGCTTCCTCGGCTCGAGCACCCCTTCTCGGCTCCAGGAAACAAGCCCGCAACTTCTCGAACTTCGGCTCGGCTGGACTGGGCACACGATGCCTACCCATCTGGACTAGAGTCAGATTCAGGCGCCGCCGCATCCCTTGGCGCAGTCGCCGCCGCCGCCGCCGCCGCCGCCGCAGTCGTCTCCGTCGTACGCCACCGGCTGATCATTCGCTTCCACCATCATCTGCTTCGTCCCCCGCCCGCCCTCGTCCTACACTGGATAGAGGGAGTGCGGCCGGCAGCTAGACGACGCAGGTACGCCTCGGATTCCCTTTCCCTTTCTCTTCTGCTCGCCGCTGCTCCCCTTGTCTCATGTTAATTGATTTTTGTTTCTAATGTCAAACTATTTCATTCAAAAAAAGAAGTCAATCTATTTCGTTCTAGCGGAAGTGGTCAGGAATAACATTTAATTAGTCAGTGTTTAGTACGTTAGCTGTCTGGAATCGTTGGTGTGAGCAGAACCACCTTGATGATGTGTGGCAACGCAAAGATTAATATTGTCTCACCCTGGACAAAGTCTCTTCCACGTTTGTCACTTGTGAAGCTGCGATGTCATGGATAGCACATCTGTATACTTCACTGTCTAACTGAACAAACTTACAAATTCATTTTTTGCAGAAAAAATTGGGAACCACTTCAGCATTGGAGAACAGGAGACTGACAGGAAACCAGAGATGATGCAATCTTTCCTGATTGCTTCTTGTTCGACTACATCCCCGAGGCGTGGGCTATGGTTTTGTCTAATTCACGGGGTGTGGGCTATGGTTTGATAATCTAAGATCACTTGGGATCTATACAAGCAGCCAGAAGGGCAAATGGAAATAGCATCAGATTGCTTGTCGCTGATCAACAAGATGAAGAGCGCAGAGCAAGACCGATCCCATACTAGCTAGCATTAGAACTGATGATATCATATATAAAACCGTGAAATTTGTTCTGTAGCTGTCGTCATGTAAATATGTCATGTACTGAAGGAGCTCATGTTTTGGCAAAATGAACCAAACATGATGTAGCTTCCTGCTTGTATAATGAGTACCCTGAGATTGTGAGGACCAATTCATGTAAACAACAGGATTTTAAATATCTATCTGATTTCTTGCCAAAAATCTGCATGTGTTATCTGATGTCGCCATAAATCTGTAGTTAACTTTTTTTATTGTTTCTCTAGTTTCTCTGATTTTCTATTCAACTGTAGCAAAGATGCTACCTCTTTTTGTGTAGGCCTAAACTTCATATGAAGTCAGGCTAATTTTTTACTATGAAACCTGAGAACTTTTTTAGCAAGGCAATTTGGAAAATACTTATATTGCAAATGAATCAGCAATCCCAAAAATTTGATACTTTACGACAGTTTTGCCTTTGAATAGATACAACTTTATAGTAGATGATGTTTGCAGGGAAAAACATATAGCTTATGAAAACCTTTGCAACAGGGAGGCTACTCAATCTTTCTGCGCGCAGTATGTTCAATAGCACTAAATTCCTGGTAGAAATCTTTGTCTTCCTTGGAGGCAATGGTGTCAGATTCCGCCATGGCCACTCCCAACCTTCTCCCCGGTAGTGCTGCTTCAGATTGCGGCAGAATGGCCCGTGTTGGCCGCGGCTGTCGCTCCGGCCCGAACTGATCATAGGATGGAGATGGAGAGGATGCTTTCGGACGCCCGGTCGAGATGTTTACCGTTCCGTCCGCTGCAGTAAGCGTTGAGCCGGCGAACTGGCCACTAGTTCCATCACGTAGATGTGTTTTGGTCGCTCGGCCATGAGAAATTCAGGATGGAATGGCTGCTTCCCTGGCTGCATCGAGGAAGCAGAAGCTAGCAATCTTCCATGCGTAACTGACAGGAGCCGGAATCGTACGTAGGAGTACATGGCAAGTTTTGGAGCCGAACGCAGGGGCTGCCGAGCCGAGAACCAACGAACCGAGCATCTGAGCAGTGAATCGTCGGATGGCGAGATGGACCACGTGGCGTCATCTCACGCAGGGTATGCACGGGGGGAGATTTACAGCCCGTACGCACGGAATTTTTTTCCACGGCCAACGGACTGGGATGGACGGAAGCTCCGTGTCGACACTCACAATGTTAAGTGAATCCCAAGACCTCAAAGTTGCATTCATGGCAGAGCGGCTATCACCGCCGTAGTCCTTGATAGAAGACTAGGAGTAGACAACTGTCGGCGTCGTCCCTCAAGTCAACCAAAGTACTCGTGTAACACGAGTACTTTTGCACGGCTAAGAACTCGATTCTTTGAGAAGGGAAGGGTCCAAGGGAAATTCTAGTCATTTGCATCAAGAAGCTGGGCTGCTGCTACCGATCATGCATGCAAAGAAAGCAGAGCCTTCCGGCATGGCAACCGGAGACACAAAATCAACCGAAGAATCGAAAAGCTTCAAGTAGCAACTCACAGTAGAGGTGGTGGTGGTGATCCAGCGAGTGGATACGGCGACCGCTTCGACGACGACGACGGAGAAGAAGAGGAAGGTCGCGCTCGTTCTCGACAACGCCGCGACGAGCTTGCTGGTTCGCCGTCCCTCCACGGCCCCAGCTGCTGCCACAGCCATCGCCATGGCAGCCGGGCTTCTTCGCCAATCGCTGGTGACCTCTATTGGCTCAGGTATACTACGCTGCAAGATGTTTCGGTGCTGCTTGAAGAGCAGCAGAGTGAGCGGGTGCTCTGTTTCCTTTCACGGGGCGCGCGGCTTCAAAGGGACAAATGTCCGGATTCCGTCCGTTTTTGACCCATCCCCAGCCTAAACTTGCGCTCGGTTTGGGATGAAACGGACGCGCGCGGACGGCCGCGACTCACGCCCTTGTCCCCCCCCCCCCCCCCCGTGGCCCGTCTGTTGGGGACACTATCAGTCCCTCCGCTTCCAACACTTCACCCTCTCTCCCCGCGACCGCCACGGGCGCCGCCCTATTCTCCGCCGCCTCCTCACCGCAGCCCCCGCCGTCCATACCAAACCATCGTCTCGACATGGCCGCCACCACGCCCAAGGCTTCGCCGTAGTTTTGGTCGCCTATCGGTGGAGGTTTGGCCGCGCCGCCCTTGCCGGTGGCGGAGGGGACACGATCGCCGCGACGGACCACGGAGGCCGAGGCAGATTCCGAGGAGAGCTCCAGAGCGGCGGTGGTCGGGCCGGCAACCACCCCCGCCAAGGCCGAGGTGATCATCGCGGCCTCTTCGCCACCACGACCGCAAGGTGTTCGACCTTTTGCCATCAAAGGTATGGACAGTGGAGACGAGTTTTTCTTTAATC
This sequence comes from Aegilops bicornis, assembly GCA_021605145.1. NCBI lineage: Eukaryota > Viridiplantae > Streptophyta > Magnoliopsida > Poales > Poaceae > Aegilops > Aegilops bicornis. The sequence continues at coordinate 634,258,079 of CM038670.1, forward strand.
ACTTCCTTTGTTCATCGGACGATTCATCGTCGGATGATGAAGATCTTGGGGTATCGTTCGAAACCCTGCACTGTCATGAGATGAAAGGAAGCTTTGGAAGGTGATGACTGCTTGTGTGATCATGCACAACATGATCGTCGAGGACGAGCGTGATGAGAGTATCTTCGACCAAGGATTTGATTATCAAGGTGAAAATATTAGGCCTCGCACCAAGACCCGCCACATTTGAACAGTTTGTCCAATTCCACCGTGAGATGCGTGATTGGCACACTCATTTGAATCTTCAAAATGACTTGGTTGAGCACGTGCAGGATCACATTGGCAACCAATAGATGTATTGGTTCATTTTATGTTCGTTGAAGATAATTTCGATTTGGTTGTAAAACTATTTTATTAGAGAAAATTTCGATTGGGTTGGAAAACTATTTTTATTTTCAGACAATTAATATTTGAACGTGCAAACTAGTTTTCATATGAATATATGGGCATTTTTAGCCCTGGCGGACAGGATGGGGCAAATGGATGCGATCGCGCGCTGGGCGCACGGCCACCGTATCCCAGGACAGGCCCGAACACGACCCCAAATCCCTACCCAAACGGACAGAATCCGGACAAAATGGACGTCCGTTTGAGGTCGCGCGGTGGAGTTGGCCTTAAGTTATGACGCTCCCAGCGGCACACAGGGACAGACAAGGACCCACAATTTATGACATCTCCACAGGCTAGTGCAGCAGCTACGTTGAACACGCCAAGGACTTTCCACAACGAGCAGATGACAATGAAAACACACACACACACACACAGCTCTTGAAAATCATGAAAGTAATTATAGTGGTAAATGTAAACCATGCAATCACACAAGAATCTGCAAGACTTCCCAAAAATTATGATTCTTTCTTTTTTGGATCCTACAGAAAAGAAAACTAAGTGAACTGTGGCTCAATCCGGTGGTCAGCAGGTGTTGATACCTTTTAGGTGAAAGGCATTAGCCCGACGTTATAATAAAGTCATCAGGCAGCATCCATCAACAACCGAAAAAGTAGCAACAACCACCAAACAGACAGACGAACGAAGTACTGATACAAGGCACCCAAGCCCAATAAGGCGCGCAGGCCAGAGAACACATGACACACCAAGGAAACCACCCGGCTCCACTAATCTCCTGATACTCTGCGCGCCAAGGAAGAAGCAGTTGCCCGAATCTTGGAAGACATCATGTTGAAGGCCTCGTGGTCAGCATCCTTAGTTAATGATCTCCACTGCTGCAAAAGTATGCCAGTTTTAAATAAGCAGTCAACAGGTTTAGCCGAGAAGGAATATTCGATAGTAAATTTGTTCCTCGTAGTCCACAGCGACCAACAGATCGCCGCGAACCCTACCCAAAAAACCCGTTTAGAGGTCCCCGACAAGCCTGTGGAAAGAGCCCTAAGATCAGCAAAGGAGTAGGGGTTCCACGAAACATGGAGCCAGGCTCGGATGCAGCACCACACAAATTTAGCCAGGGGACAATGAAATAAAATATGTTCCGTATCCTCAATTTTGCCACACAAAGCACATCTGTCAGAACCAGGCCCGTTTCTTTTGCGGATCTGGTCAGCCGCAGGCAACTTACCGTGAAAGGCTTGCCATAAAAAGATCTTTATCTTAGGAGGAACACGAACGCGCCATATGTTCTTAAACTTAGAGGTGGGGGATCCTGAGATCAGTTTTGAGTAAAGCGACTTGACATTGAATCTGCCAGAAGCAGAGTGGGGCCAAAGAATCGAGTCCTCACCCTCCGAGAGCACGGCCGGGAAAGAAGGCAACGAGGCGATGCCAGTCTTCCAACTGTGACTTTTCTGGTGCTCTTTTCTTATTGTTCGAATCCAGAGATCTCCATCTCTGAGCTCCCTGAGAATAACTGGGACCTGAACTTCCGCAAGTGTTGATACCTGCCCACCCGCCTGAGTTCAAATGTCCCTACTCGCATTCTCGGTGTTGTACACACCATTTGGCTTAATGAAACGTTCATGGACTGTCTAACCCGCGATCTGATTTTTAGAAGAAGAAAAAAGGTATCATTTCACACATTTTTCTTATAAAACCAGATTACATATAACTCGACTTTTTTTTTTACCTTGATGTGCTGGAGGTATGGCCTTATTTTGATTTTCTAAACCCTGTCCGATTAAACGGCTGGAAGCATCGATTTAGAGTTAAATAAGTAGAAAACGTGCCAGACTTACGGTTCTTTTTTCTTTTGTATCCCACAGAAAAGAAAAGTAAGTAAACTCAGCATTTGGCTTAATGAAACGTTCGTGAGCTGTCTAACCCGTGATCTGATTTTTTAGAAAAGGAAAAGTATATTTTTCATCCCTCTATTTTCTTAGTAGTATAGAAGTGGTCCCTTAACTTCAAAACCAGTAAAACTCAGTCCCTCAACTATCAAAACCAACAAAATTTAGTCCCTCAATTATCGAAACCAGATAAGTTTAGTCCTCATACGGTTGAGGGTGGTTTTCCGCCAACATGGAGTGGTATACTGTAAAAAAACTGAGGAGCGGGGGAAAGCTGCGCACAAGCAGAGCAGTAGCACCACGCGTCTGTCGAGCCGGCTGCGCCATATGCCTGTTAGACTTTGTCCATGGCGCGACCGTCCGGGTGCCGGCCTGATGGACGCCGAGAGGTGGAAGCAAAGCAAAGCAGACTGGTCTATTAGCAGAGTTAGCTCACGTACGCGAGTTAATTGATCTAGCTGATTGCTTCGGGGCCAAACGCACCGGCCAGAAGCGCATCAGGAGAGCTTTGCTTTATACGCGACCCGATTGATGAGCTAGCACGGGGCTAGCTTTGCACAACAAAATCACAGCAGGACGAACTACAGACGCGGCTAGCTTTGCACGGGGCTAGCTTTGCACAACAAAATCACAGCAGGACGAACTACAGACGCGGCTAGCTTTGCACGGGGCTAGCTAGTACACCAGCGACGGACATTGCTCACCCCACTCGTCATGCCGCGTAGCCAGTTACTGAGCTGCCGTCGCTCATGGTGGCACCGCGCTTCGTCCGGCCGAGTCGCCTGGAGACTAGCCGCTGCCTGCCACCGGCGCTGCTGCGTGATGACGGCTGCCATAAGAGGCAGAAAACACATATTTGACCCGTGAACAAAAATAATTTAAAAATTAAACTGTTTTCGAAAGAATTTCATGCTGTTGACCCTTTTGAGTGGCGCCCAACAACAAGGCGCCGCATCCTTGTCTTAGGCGTCGCACCTCCGGCCAGCGTGGCAGCCCGGCCCCACAGACAGCAGTGTATCGCCTAACCGATAGGCGCCACACAGTGTAATGTGCAGCGCCTATCGCTTGGGTGTTGCACTGTGACTTAAGCCGCATCGGCCAGCCCCTCCCAGTCAGTTCTTCCTCCTCTCCCAGGAAGTTGCTCTATGTACAGAGAGCAGCGGCGGCGCCCCCTTCGGATCCCCCCCCCCCCCTCACACCCCTCTCAGATCTGAAGATTTTAGCCCTGGATTCGATCTCCAATCCCTCCTACTAGGTAAACTCCTCCGTTCCCTTTTTTTTCCTCCGTAAATTCGTTGCAATTTTAGGGATTTGTCCAAGATTGGGTGGAACCCTTGATTTGTTTGGTTTGGATCTTTATTTGTCCAAGATTGGGTGTTGTGATGGAGGATGTGTAGTCATAGTGGTACTATATGATTCTTGTTAGTGAAACCTAGATTGTTTATTTTTTTAGATATATATGAGATGCCTAGTTTTGTAGATAATTATGAGATGTTGAGTTTTGTAGCTATATATATATATATATATATATATATATATATATATATATATATATATATATATATATATATATATATATGAGATGTTGAGTTTTTTAGATATATATTAGATGTTGAGTTTATTTGAAATATGAGATGTTGAGTTATTTGAACACATATGACATACGAGATATATATGAGAACTTACAATCATTTATTCAGTGTGTGAGAAGGAGATGTTGAAATTCTTGTAGATGAATACATATGAGATGTTTAGATGAGCACATATGAGATGTTTAGTGTATACTGATATTTGAGATGAACTCATATATGTTTATTGTTTGAACTTTGTAAGGATGGTTTGGCTTCTCAACGATGCCTATGACACACAACACCGAGCCTATATGATGCGCGAGAAGGGGCTGGTAATAATGAGTAATCTATATATTTAGCAAATTTGCCTTTAGTTGAAATTGACATGCCTTAAGATTTGTCATTACTTGTTTTTGCAGAAGCTTGAACCTCTGAAGATTCGGTATCACGGGGTCTCTGGTCCTCATGCCGTACGACGAGCGGTACACACCGTACATCCAGCAGGCAGGACTACTCCCGTGGATTCAGTTGGTCAGCCGGTCCACGCCGAAACTCAACGCTCCACTGGTGTTCGCTCTTGCTGATCGGTGGAGGCCGGAGACGCACAGTTTCCATCTTCGAACGGGGGAGATGACCGTGACGCTCGAGGATGTCTCCTTGATCACCAGTCTTGCTATCGACGGGAGGCCTCTCTGTATGAGCACCGATTCTAATGGGTGGCGCCAGCAGATGACTGCTCTTATCGGTATGGCTCCTACCGAGGCTGAGGCTGATGTAGAGGAGGGAGAAGAGAAGAAGAAGAAGAAGAAGGAAAGGAAAGCAGCCGGAGCTGCTTTCACGTGGATTCAAAGGAACTTTGTCAATTGCCCTGCGGATGCCACTGATGATGTGATCCAGACACATGCTCGTGTCTATATGTGGTAAGTTGTCTCGAGGACATTGTTTCCTGACTCCACGGGCAAGAACGCTCCATGGATGTGGCTGAAGGCATTGACCGTCTTCGGTAGCAGATGGAGCTGGGATTGAGCGACTCTTGCCTACTTGTACGGACAGGTAGTTCGTTTGTTTTGTTAGCAGCTCATTTCTTCATTAGCAATGCAACCTTGCTATCAAGTTAACATTGTTTTCTTTCATATGTAGCTGGATGATGTGTGTTGCAGGATCACAGATAGGGCAGGCATTGGTGGTAATCTGCTTCTACTTTCTGTATGGAGCTGGGAGCGTCTGCCTGTTGGACGCTCAAAGAGCGTCAAGTTTAATCCTTGGGATGAAGATGACGAATTACGGCGCCCCACTTGGGCTTACAAGTGGGATGTGGTTTCCGAGATGACAAACGATGTCAATCTCATGTACCAAAAGTACATTGCCGAGTTGGACACGATTACGTCTGAGCAGGTAACAAGGACATTATTTCAGTTATTTCTCATGTTTGCCTGAATATTGTCATCAATGTTGCATTGTTGTCCTATTTCATAGGTGCAATGGCAGCCATATGGCGCCAATGACACAGTAGGGCACACTCCAGAGTTTGCCATCAATCCGATGTGCTTGCGGGATAGGGAACTTTGGCTCATGCAGTGCCCACTGATATGCAACTGGGCGGTTGAGCTTCACTTGCCACATCGCGTGTATTGTTGGGGAACGTAGTAATTTCAAAAAAAATCCTACGCACACGCAAGATCATGGTGATGCATAGCAACGAGAGGGGAGAGTGTTGTCTACGCACTCGTGAGACCGAAAAGCGGAAGCGTTATGACAACGCTGATGGATGTAGTCGTGCGCCTTCACGATCGACCGATCCTCGCATCAACGCACGACACTTCCGCGTTTAGCACACGCTCATCTCGGTGACGCCCCGCAAACTCACGATCCAAAGAGAGCTTGGGGAAGAGCTTCACAAGACGACGGCGCGTGATGACGGTGATGATGAAGCTACTGGCGCAGGGCTTCGCCTAAGCACTACAACGATATGACCGAGGTGGATTATGGTGGAGGTGGGCATCACACACGGCTAAGAGATCAATGATCAACTTGTGTGTCTATGGGGTGCCCCCTGGCCACGTATCACTACAAAAAAATACACTTCCATGATGGTACGTGTTTGTCACAGTAGGTCGCGTTTTTTGTCATGCATGTACATCCATGACGATTTTATGACAGAATCAAGATAGTCATACATGTGCTGTCGTAGAAGTATTCCATGACATTACCAAAATTATCATCACGGAAGTGTCCACTTCCATGACGATAAATCGCGCGTCACAGAAGTGCTTTCGTCAAGGGTGACCGACACGTGGCATCCACCGTAACGGAACGCCGTTAAGCTATCGGGTCGGGTTTTGGATCCGATAACCCGTTAACAGCCCTGACCAATGGGGATTTTCCACGTGTAAAATCATCATTGGCTGGAGGAAACACGTGTCGGCTCATCGTTGGGACAGATGTCATCCACTCATTGGACAGAAGGCGCCTATGATACGTCGACACATGGCACGACCCAACAGAGGCCCATTCCTGTGAAAAGGCCGGCCCGTTTGACTTGGTCAAAAGGTGGCGGGCCGGCCCATGGAAAGCCTGTTAACGGCATGTTCGCATATAGCCCATTTACAACCCGCTAACCCAAGGCCCATTACGCCCTATCCGAATTAGGCCCGATGGCGTCATCCGGGCCATCCAATATGATTCCAAATTGCCACTTCCGCCCATGTATGGCCCATGACGCCTTTCGCCCATATGAGGCCCTATGTAACTCTTGGCCTATTAATGGCCCGTGGTGAAACTGGCCCGTAATGAACAGTGTATCACTTTACACCATTAACGGCCCGTGGTGAAACTGGCCCGTAATGAACAGTGTATCACTTTATACCCATTAACGACCCGTTATTCCATTGGGCAGTTTCCAGCCCAAGTTAACTTTTGGCCTTTTGAGGGCCCATTTATTCTTGGGCCCATTTGCAGCATTCGGTTACTTACGGCCCGTTACTGTCATTTTCTGCTTGTGGGCCAAATTCAGCCCGTGGTTACAGTCGGACCGTTTGTGGTCCGTTAATACGTTGGGCCATTTTCATAGCGTCATCAAATACAGCCTATTAACGATGGCCCGTTATGGTCGGCCCATGAACGGACGATTCCAACTCTAGCCCGTTTACGGCCATAATGCAGCCTGTTATTGGCCCATGTTTGGCCAAACGATCATACGGCCCGTATAAGGCCCATTGATGATATGGCCCGTAGAAGGCCCATTGTTTCTACGGCCCGTAGAAGGCCTACTGTTTCTACGGCCCGTAGAAGGCCCATCGCTTTCTACGGCCCGTAGGAGGCCCAAAGGTCACTACAATAAATATTAGCCCATGGTTATTGTGGCCTAGTTTTAAAAATAGGTTATTGCAGCCACTAGCAAACCGGAAAAAGAACTGCGCACCGACTACAAGCAAACAAATAAACAAGACAACAAGAAAATAAATAAGCAAGCAACTTATGCTAGGCTATCACGGCTATTACACATATTATATCCACTTTGGGCATCAAAGTTCGCCACCAAAGGCAAATATTGGGAACAAAGCGACATATAAACGCCAAGAAGAAACAAGTCCAGAATCGAAACCACTTTAAGAGTTCAAGAAAAAATATCCCGGTACCCATAATGTCGGCAAGATGCTTAGCAAGCTTATTAACTTTCTCTTGTTTGGCGCTTAAATCCTCCAAATATTGTCGTTGCACAAGAAAGCACGATCTGAATTCTCGCAGGACTTCCTCACCTTGACTTCTTGCCGCAAAGACACCGATCGATGCCTTTCAGCTTGTAGCCGAGCATCAAGAAGCCAAGTGATTCAGCAAATGAATTCGAAGAGCTTGTGCCGTGATGCTGCCAAGAACTCCGAACACTACATCAACGCAGGATCGTGGGGGTTTTCTCACTATCTACAAGATCGCTTTTTATCACCTTTCTTGGAGACCAACAGGTTGTCTCACTATCTTGAACCTTATCTGCATTACTTTCTCTACCATTGCATAGTGGGTGCTCTTCTCCAATATTCTGCTTGCATACTACAAGAGAAACAAGCGCATACATCACAGGTTTAGCTTGTAGTATACTGAAACTCATTTTGGTAAACCGGTTCAATAGTAAGGTGGACATGATAACAAAGATGAAACAAACATATATCTATGTACTATGGTCACCGTATTGTCCATATCATTCTAGTTTATGTTCCCTAATCAAGATAGAGACACGATTCAACTTATATATTTTTAAGACACAAAGACAGACAGATGTAATATAAGTGTGAGAAACTACATAGCATTGGCTACACTTGTAATGTGCATCACATGAGAACATAACTGTTTATACAACTTAAACTGAAATCAACATAGAGCAAGAAGTTAGAACAGCAATCCAGTTAAAGAAATAGGTTTAAAACATACCTGTTGCGCCATTGGAGTTTCAATTAGATCCTTCAAATTCGAAAGTAGTTGGTATGAGTAAATATAGTGATGCAACAAAGAAAGGAGTATGGACCATAGCTACGGAATCGACACGAGAACAGTTGCTCTTTCCGCTTTAAACGTGGAGTTTGGGTTAGCTGTGGTGGTCTTCGTGCTTTGGGCACCGCAAAGAGCTTTACAAACTGCTTTCGTGTGGGGGTACTCTGTGGTGGACATGGTGCTTTGTCAACTATAAGTGGGTTACTATCCCGGGTTGCGGTTAGATGGGTTGTAGCTGGTTCTCTGCCCAACGGTGTAAGTGTGCAATCTGGAGGAGTCTCGATTATGTGTGGTGGGGCTAGTTTGTGTGCCAGTACAACCATGGTTCTATCTGCATCGACGGGTAGCACTGTCTTTTGTGAAGAATGGGTTTTTGCTCGCTTAGATACTGCCATCACCCCCTCCAATTCAAATGGCTGATAAACAAGAAAAGAAATTGAACGTACAGTTGTATGATAGACAGATGTGGTAATTCACATATATGTTGTCTAACCAAACAGGACAGCATGACACAATTTCACATATATGATGCCTAACTAAACAGAATAGCATGACACAGTTTCAGATATATGATGGATAACTTAACAGGATATAATGGCATAATTCAACATAAGATGAGTACCTAAACAGGATGACATGACAAAACTATATGATGTCTTTCTAAAATAGGTTGGGATGAAATAATTCACATATATGTTGTCAAAGTATACAAGATGGCATGATATAATATACTAAGCAGCTGGCACTCGCATGTATGATCTCTAAACTAAGCAGATAGAATTCAATATTGTGCATATGATGTCTAAACTAAGCAATGCAAGACATCATATGCATCATATGAGAAATATAAACATTGCAACTTAGAGCATACACCTCAGGTGGGATATAGTACTGGTCATTTGTCTCTCAATCCTCCTCTCGAGGGGCTCCTGTAACCATCGACATATATGCTTCAACAGTACCATTGCACGCTCAAGACCTTGTTTTCACTCCATTTTTCCATAACCGGCTCAAATGGCTGATACACATGAAGAGTAGTTCAATATACACAAATTGTCGACAAATGGAATACGTAATGAAAAAAAAGATGGCATGAGATAATTCACATATATGATGCCTGGCTCCATGGCGGTGCATAATTCACATATATGATAACCGCGTAAAACATGGCATTGCATAATTCACATATCGATATAGAAAGCAAACAAGAGGCATTCACACAAAGCATGTCTAATCTAAGCAGATGGTATGGCAATGCAAGACACCATATGCATGATATGAGCAATATAACCCAGCCAAGTTAGAGCATGCACCTCGGGGATACGATCGTCATCTGTCTCTCAATCCTCCTCTCGAGGAGCTATCTGTAACCAAGAAGAAATCTGCATCGACATGTAGCACTGACTGCTCAGAAGACCTTGTTTCCACTCCAGATTTTCCCATGACCGACTCAAATGGCTGATGCACAGGAAGAGTAGATGAATGTATAAACATTGTTGACAAATGGAATACATTATGGAAAAAAATATGGCACGATACAATTCACATATACGATGACAGGCTAAACAGGATGGCATTGCATGATTCATGTATATGATGCCTGGCTAAAGAAGATGGCATTGCATAATTCCCATTATTTCTCCGTTTCCTAAATATTTGTCTATTTAGAGATTTCAAATGGACTACCACATAGGGATGTATATAGACATATTTTAGAGTGTAGATTCACTCATTTTGTTCCGTATGTAGTCACTTGTTGAAATCTTTAAAAAGACAAATATTTAGGAATGGTGGGAGTATGATATAGAAACCAAACAGGTGGCATTCACACAAAGCAAATCTAAACTAAGCTGTATAATGTAAGATGTATAATGTAAGCAATGCTTACATTATACATATAAGATGTATAATGTAAGCAATGCAAGGCGCCATATGCATGATATGACCAACATCAGCATGCCAGGTTAGAGCAAACACCTCAGGTGGTAAACAGGCGTGGTCGGCTCCTTCTGAATCTCCATCTGAACAGTTATCTTCCTTTGGAATACAATCTGGTAATGCAAGAGGGGGGGCCACTTCGCCCACCATGGAGCGGCGTCTGCATGACATTATATTTGCACGCAACGGTCTTCTCTTTTTCTCTACATGTTTAGTACGATTGTGTACAATATCTGACATGCATAAAAAAATAGTTAGATTTTGTAAGGCCTAAGGGGTGCATGCAAAAATCAAGACTGATGGTAGAAAACGAGTGGATGGATCCAAACCTAATGATAGCAGGTAGATTATAGCTTCATTTTAAAAAGATAGAGAATGGATCATCTATTGTTTGTTGCCCACCCAACATGAACCACATAGAAGACCCCAGATGAACCAGATAGTAGATAAATACTATTAGTTGCTGGCTCGATATGAGACCCATGGGCAATTCAAAACTCAAGATTGAACGATAAAGTAGCAGGTAATAATAACCGATGTATAACATAAGCAAACACGAAAGATCATGACCTCTCTTCCTAACTGTAGTCCTTAGGTTCATCTGCTCTGTCGATGGTGGTAATGCAGTTGGCATGGCTGCCAGCAACGGGGAAGATGATTTGAGGCGGCGAAAGAAAGTCTGCAGGGGAGATCTCTGCTGCAGTGAACGCTTCTGCCGATGGTGCACCTCAGGTGGGGTGGATGACGGCACGTCAGGAGCAGGACATAACACACAGAGTTTTCTTTGACGCCTATCTGAAAATGAAGTAAATCTGTAAGGGCTCCTTAGAATTGGAGGATTCTATAAACGCAAGGACAGGAAAAACACAGGAATAGGATAGGAATGCACGTGCAAAACAAAGCATTTGGAGACATAGGATTTTAGTCAACCTGGGTGTTTGGCTCACATGAATTGGAAGAACAGAGGAATGGAGAAACAAAGTGATGCGACGAGTGTACAACCTCTTTGGCATAGCCTTGTGGACCTCAGCATTATTGGGTTGGACGTGGATGATGGTGATGATGTGGTGTGACTATCGGAGGCGGGAAGAAGATCCGAGGCCTCCGGAAACGGGCGCCGAGGGTATCGCTCCGCTGTGATGGACGGTTACTCGTTGCTGGAGCAGCTCCGCTAAGGTGTACGGCAACGAGGCTGAAGCATGACAAGATGCATAATGTTAATCTGAAGTGGGACCCTAATATCATCTCGCAATAGATGATGTAAAATACATCACCAAAAGTGCTAGATGTAAACGCATCAACAAGCGCCACGGCCGCCCGACAGATCTTTGTAAGTACTGCTCACTCTGAACTTAACTGAAGAAAATGAACTTCACAGTCGAAACTAAATTTTATTGTCAAAACTGATTGAACTAGTAACAGAGCATTGCAATAGATGTTTAGGGCGTTCGAGCACTAGTAGCAGAGAAGCAGTGATCTAAATTAGCAGACGCTCAAGCAGGGAACGCACTAGCAGAGAGCAAGTCGTGCAAGAGCACCATGAGTGAGTGCTAAAGCAGCAACTCCTCAGAGTCGTTTGAGGTCGTGGCAGCAGCAGAGCAGGCAAGCGAGAGCAAGAGCAGAGCAGCACGAACGAAAGTAGGAGCAAAGTGGCAAAGAAGCGATCGATAGCAAGAACAGAGCCGCAACGTGAGCGAGAGCCGAGCAGCCGCAGCTAGTGTCATGGAAGTCGCCGCCAAGGAAGCAACGACATGGGGAGAGACGCCATGGATGATGTGGCGGCGATGGCGCTGTCGATGGAGACACGCCATGTTCCGCTTTCGATATCGAGCACCGGCAGCCCCGTGAGATCGAATAAAACATAAAATGCAGTGGTGAGTGCAGAACCTCCTTGGTGGCGCCGAGTTGGCCTCGGCTTCATCGGAGGAATTGGTGAGGGTGCTGCGGTTCTGGTGGGGCAGGTCAAGACGACGCTGTGGGGATTGAGGTGGCGCGATAGACGAGGCGAACATCGGGGCAGCTCCTTGGAGGTGGAGGATGGGGCGGCTGATCCGGCGGGACGACGAGATCGATAACGGATCCTCATCCAGTGCGGTGGATGAAGGACGGCGAGCTGTTGCGATGGACGACGTAGTCGGGGAAGAGTCTCCGACTGGGCGGCGGTCGGGAGGCCGACGGAGGAGCGTGGGGTTTCGCGGGTTTTGGCTGCCTCGGTGTACGAATGGGGGGGGGCGAAGGGGGAGGGGGAGCCAAGCTTAGGGACGCACTTGTCCGAAAAGTAGGGTAAGTCACCAGCGTACCCCCACCGGTTTTGACACCGCGATGTGGAGCTTCATTTCCGGCTGAGGGGTAGAAGGGGGATTTCGCGTGTCTGGGCTGCGGGAGCGATTTTGGATGAGGAGGGAGTTCTCGCGCGCGTCCAAATTTCGGGAGAACAAGCTGCGGATTCCTTGTTCAGGAGAACAAACTTAACGTGTAAAAAAAACAATTCATACAAGACACAAGAGAGTCATGTCCCCTTTTACTATATTGCTATAGATGCCATTGAAAAAACTACAAGAAAAATGTAAAAAAATCGGAGAACAAGATTACCTCAAGACAAGACCAAATCGATTCGCACTTCCCTCAACAACAACAAAAAACAAATCAATTCCCACCAAGGAAAGAGTAATGTCCCTTTTTATATGATTACAGATGCCATGTTCTCGAATTTCAGTTTTTGAATCCATGTTATGTTGAATTCGAATATATTGTTAGGTGACCTTGCGGTTTATAATTGATGTAGTCGTACATTTTGGTCTTCCATCATATATGAACATTTTACTCCACCATGTGAACATATATATTGTCGTCTATGATAACCCACAAGTATAGGGGATCGCAACAGTTTTCGAGAGTAGAGTATTGAACCCAAATTTATTGATTCGACACAAGGGGAGCCAAAGAATATTCTCAAGTATTAGCAGCTGAGTTGTCAATTCAACCACACCGAAACTTAGTATCTGCAGCAAAGTGTTTAGTAGCAAAGTAATATGATAGTGGCAGTAATAAAGAACAAAAGTAAAGACATCAAAAGTAATGTTTTTGGTATTTTTGTAGTGATTGTAACAGTAGCAACGGAAAAGTAAATAAGCGAGAACCAGTATATGGAAAGCTCGTAGGCACCGGATCAGTGATGGATAATTATGCCGGATGTGGTTCATCATGTAACAATCATAACATAGGGTGACACAGAACTAGCTCCAATTCATCAATGTATTGTAGGCATGTATTCCTAATATAGTCATACGTGCTTATGGAAAAGAACTTGCATGCCATCTTTTGTCCTACCCTCCCGTGGCAGCGGGGTCCTATTGGAAACTAAGGGATATTAAGGCCTCCTTTTAATAGAGAACCTAACAAAGCATTAGCACATAGTGAATACATGAACTCCTCAAACTATGGTCATCACCGAGAAGTATCCCGATTATTGTCACTTGGGGTTGTCGGATCATAACACATAATAGGTGACTATAGACTTGCAAGATAGGATCAAGAACTCACATATATTCATGAAAACATAATAGGTTCAGATCTGAAATCATGGCACTCGGGCCCTAGTGAAAAGCATTAAGCATAGCAAAGTCATAGCAACATCAATCTCAGAACATAGTGGATACTAGGGATCAAACCCTAACAAAACTAACTCGATAACACGATAAATCTCATCCAACCCATCACCGTCCAGCAAGCCTACGATGGAATTACTTACGCACGACGGTGAGCATCATGAAATTGGTGATGGAGGTTGTTTGATGATGACGACGGCGACGAATCCCCCTCTCCGGAGCCTCGAACGGACTCCAGATCAGCCCTCCCGAGAGAGATTAGGGCTTGGCAGCGGCTCCGTATTGTAAAACGCGATGATTTCTTCTCTCTGATTTTTTTTCTCCCCGAAAGCCAATAGATAGAGTTGGAGTTTGCGTCGGAGGGTCTCCAGGGGGCCCACGAGGTAGGGGGGCGCGCCCAGGAGGGGGGGGGGTGAGGGACTCCCGGACTAGGGGGTGTCTGGATAGCCGGACTATCGTCATGGCCGGACTCCAAGTCTATGAAGATACAAGATTGAAGACTTCGTCCCGTGTCCGGATGGGACTTTCCTTGGCGTGGAAGGCAAGCTTGGCGATACGGATATGTAGATCTCCTACCTTTGTAACCGACTTTGTGTAACCCTAGCCCTCTCCGGTGCCTATATAAACCGGACGGTCAGAGTCCATAGGACTAACAACAATCATACCATAGGCTAGCTTCTAGGGTTTAGCCTCTTTGATCTTGTGGTAGATCCACTCTTGTAACACACATCATCAATACTAATCAAGCAGGACGTAGGGTTTTACCTCCATCAAGAGGGCCCGAACCTGGGTAATCGTGTCCCTTGTCTCCTGTTACCATCCGCCTAGACGCACAGTTCGGGACCCCCTACCCGAGATCCGCCGGTTTTGACACCGACATTGGTGCTTTCATTGAGAGTTCCTCTGTGTCGTCACCAACAGGCCCGATGGCTCCTTTGATCATCAACAACAACGCGGTCCAGGTGAGACTTTTCTCCCGGACAGATCTTCGTGTTCGGCGGCTTTGCATCGGGCCAATTCGCAGCCATCCGGAGCAGATCGAAAGCTACGCCCGGCCGTCAGTCAGATTTGAAGTTTAAACTATACGGCCGATATCCGCGGAGACTTGATCTTCGACGGATTCGAGCCGCAGCCAAGCACGCCAGACCGCCTCGATGGGCATGATCTAGCTCTGCGGCCGAACAAAGGCTGGAGGTCGCACTGCATCCGCTCCGACTCTTAATCAGGAGCCGGATTCCCCGATCGAGGACGAGTGGTTGGACACCGCCTCGGGGGCTCTAATGTCTACGGCGATCGAGCCGAACTCCATCACTATCCTTTGCGAAGACCTTGACTCCAGGGTGTCGGACTCCTCTCCGGACTCCGAACCCTCCGTGCCCTTGCCAATCGAATCCGATTGGGCGCCCGTTATGGAGTTCACGGCCATGACATCTTTCAAAGACTCGCCCTTTGGCGACATCCTAAATTCACTAAAGTCTCTCTCTTTATCCGGAGAGCCCTGCCTGACTACGAGCAGGAAGGTTGGGTTGCGGACGATGAAGAAACTCAATGCCCACCCACCACCCACTTCATAGCTACTGTCGAAAGCGTACACGACGTGCTCGACACGACTCAAGACATCGACGGTATGGACGACGATGTAGGAGACAACAATGAACCAAAGCACCTATAGGATGCCGGACAACCTCATCCCATGATGTATACATGGTGGATACACCTAAAGGAAATGAAGACGAGGAACAACGGACACCATGAAGGATAAATCCCTCGAAAAGCGGTCAAACGGCAACGTAAACGCCGAACAAAGTCCCGCCTCAACAAAGACCCAGCCATAGAGCAGGGCGAACCGGTGGACAACGAACAAGCTATCGAAAGCAATCGTCCGAACAAGACAACTTGGATAAACAATCTGTCCTCGGCGAAGACAACAGTCCGGACGACCTCACGCCGGACAAACCATTGGAGCAAAATGACCTCCGAAAAAGGCTCGCCGCCACTCCACGTAGCTCAAAAAGCGAAGCGGAAGCTCAAAACAGCGGAAGATGCACTCGAGGATTAGATGGAGCAAAGTATTCAAGACCGCAGATAAATCTGGCGACAACAACGAACAAAGAGCTACCCGAAAAGAAAGCTACTGCCCAAATTGACGAGGAGGCCTTAGAGCCCCCACAATTAAAAAGCAAGAAGGCCACCCGTCGGATGGACGACCTCACGGCAAAGAGAGCGGCGAATGGTGCCGCACACAAGCCAATATGCGATCCGCCTAAGGATTCACATCAAAAGGATGGCCCAGTTAGGTCCATCTATGGGCCAAGAAAGCACGCTCGTCAAAGCAATGCAACACGCCAAAATTCCGAAAACCACGGCACACCCAAATACAGGGGCGCCGCACACCCCCTATGTTTCACCGCTGAGGTGCTGGATCATGAATTTCCAGCGGGATTCAAACCCGTAAACATAGAGGCATAAGACGGAACAACAAACCCTGGAGTCTGGATTGAGGATTACATCCTCCACATACACATGGCTAGAGGAGATGATCTCCACGCCGTAAAATACTTACCCCTTAAACTCAAAGGGCCAGCTCGGCATTGGCTTAAGAGCCTCCCCGAAAATACCATTGGAAGCTGGGAAGAGCTCGAGGATGCATTTTCGGGCAAATTTTGAGGGGACCTCGTCCAGCCCTCAGACGCTTGAGCGATCTAAGTCACATAACTCAACAGCCCGGAAATTCTGGAACATGTTCCTTACTAAAAAGAACCAAATAGTCGACTGTCCGGACGCCGAAGCCTTGGCAGCTTTCAAACACAACGTCCGAGACGAATGGCTCGCCAGACACCTCGGCCAAGAAAATCCAAGAACAATGGCCGCATTAACAAGCCTCATGATCCGCTTTTTGCGAGGGAAGACAATTTGGCTGGCTAGATGCAAGACCAATGACCCGAGTACATCCGAAATCGGGGATGGAAATGAAATCACGACGCAGAAAAGATCAGCGCCGGAATAAGGAAAATGGCCCAAATAGTACGGCGGTCAACGCCGATTCAAAAGCTCTCGGCCGAACAACAAAACACCGCCCTAAAGGATAACGGTGACGAGCCATCCAACCTAAACAAGATTCTGGATAGATCGTGTCAAATACATGGTACCTCCGGAAGCACGCAAACCATACACAGAGATTGTTGGGTCTTCAAGCGGTCCGCCGACTTAACGCCGAACACAAGGGGCTCGACACACCAAGTGAAAGTGACGAAACCCAAAAGCAAAGACTCCGGAAAACAAAAGACTTTCCCACTAGAAGTCAAAACAGTGAACTCACTTCATGTGATAACACACAGCGGCACTGCCATACCAGACACCGTCCGCATAATGGGGATAGAACCTACCAAAATTAGCTATAGCCGCACTTCCTTCAAAGGAATGACGCCATGCCTTCTTTATTATACAGGCTCGCACCACTAGAGGTTGTGTTTGGTTCATCCGACAACCCCGTCATGAAAGCTCACTTCCCATCACCCCATTCAGCGGTAGCCCTTAAGCACTCTTGAGGCGTACAACTTTCGCTGCTTTTACATAATACCGCATTATGCATCTCTAACACTTAAAATGCCGGTCCACGCGGCATCATCCCGTTAAAAGGAAGTATTAAGTGTCACTTGAGCACGGAAGAACGGAGAGGCGCCTTGACAGCCCCACAGCTATCCGGCTCTACTAGGCAAAGAACCTGAATCGGTCATTCAAACCCCGGACTCGGTTAGACGAGTTAGGCGCCTACTAGCGGCATATCCCCATACGAGGGGCCGCATACATGTATAACAAGAGACAATAAAGCTCAATTTTATTTAATTCTTCGAACTGTACTATGTTTATTTAATATTAAGTACACCTTTCATACGACCCTTTTCTTTCAAACTAAGTTCCTCTCTTTTACAGATGAACAACGTGCTACACCCGTCGAGGATACGACACAACGGAGACACCGCAGATGTGCGATGAGGGACCCGTTGCAAGGATTCTTTTTGATTAAGACCTGCGTAAACCTTTTTTCATCAGATCTTGTTGATATACATCCCCCGGTTCCTTAATATAACCGAGGAGGAGGCTGGTGCTTTGGCATTGGCCGCACTGCAATTTTTATGCTGCATCTAGACACCAGGGGCTTAGGGCATTATTCTGCCCATTTTCATAAAAGACCGAATACCTTAGGGTGTATTTGGCGTCTCGAGTTAGGCCTTATATGCATCAGCTCCGAATCATGTCTTTGGTCAAATGTTGGGTTGCCCGGCTCCTGTGTTTTGCTGCCTTACGTTCCGTTTTCACGACTAACGCGGCACCGTGGAGAACTATCGCGATTGTGCCCGGTTCGCCGGGCGAGCACCTCGAGAGAAAGCCGAAAACTGACCGTCATGATATAGCGGGAGACCTGGTCAACCACTCGATGACTCACAGAATGTTTAGGATTCCTCCGCATTAACGAAGGACCGGTTT
The DNA here is from genome assembly GCA_021605145.1 of Aegilops bicornis. Taxonomy (NCBI): domain Eukaryota; kingdom Viridiplantae; phylum Streptophyta; class Magnoliopsida; order Poales; family Poaceae; genus Aegilops; species Aegilops bicornis. The sequence goes on from CM038670.1 coordinate 634,276,445, forward strand.
CGGTCAGGCACATACGCACCCAATTCGGAAGAGTGCGGTGCCCCGAGGCTATATAGTAGCCCCACCCTCGAACTCCTATGGCTAAGTGAAAGTGATAAAGCATTATAGTCCGGTTGCACGGTTTGCTACGCTATCACCTCCTTAACAGGACCAAGACGTTGGATTAAGTGTGAAAAAGCGCTTTTTTTGCAAACACCCCCGCACTATGTGCGTGGGGGCTGAAGCCAAGGACTGCCATCTTTCAGGTTATATACACATATACATAAATGGCCGCACAGGGAGTAGTTTACTACTTGAACGCACAAGTATAAAAAGCACTTATATTACATTGAAACATTGTTTTCACAAATCATACATGTCATTTAAACATAATATCCTTCGAAAGCATCGCGTCTCTATTAAACGAGCGCCCGGCAGACTTCTTCAAAGTAGTGCTCGGCGGTACTCGACCTCTGTCCGAATCTTGGGATGCAACGTCGGTGCCCTTCATCTCTGCCCGGTATGTCTTGACACGGGCAAGAGCCATTCACGCTCCTCAATACACGCCGATCGCTTCATTGCGTCGATCTGGCACCGCACCAAGAAACCGCTGCACTAAACCAAAATAGCTCTTTGGCTGGGGTCTGCCCGCCACAAGTGAAGTCAAGACATGCTTCATGGCAAATCCGGACAATCGATTCAGCTCGGCTCATTCGCCAACCGATCGGTCAGCGCGGAGGACGCCCGGACTATGGAATTGCGACCAATATAGCTCTTCCCTTCGTGCCCCTTCTGGCCCCGGAAGTGCTCAATCGCGTCCACAGCGCTCGCCGCCAAGTCCAGATAAGCATCCTCTAAACTCCACAATTTATCCAACTGAGCATACTTTGGATCTGTATATTTCCTCAGCAGAAACGGTTTTCCAGCCGCAATTGCCCCGGCCTAACTCAGCTCCTCCTTGGCAGCTCTCAAAGCCGATTGGGCATTCTTGGATTCGGCGGCGGCCTTCTCAAGGCCCTCTTGTTCCGCTTGACATTCCTTTTCAAGAACCGCGCAGCGATCGGTTGTATTCCTTAACTTTTTGGCCATATCAGCCATCTCCTCTTTGCTTGGCGGTGAGCAGCCCGTTCACTTCTAGCTCTTGGCCGCCTTTTACAAATGCCGCGCATTACTAATTCGCTTGCTCTTTCGCTCGGCGAAGTTACGCCCGCAGCTCCTCCGCGGCAGCGGCACCATCTGCATTAAGCATACAAATAGTAAGACATGGGCGTCAAGCTCCCTTACAAGGTGTCCGCATAGAAGTCGCATACCTTGTGACTCGTCAAACCGTTTATTGACCCGGTAGCGATGTCGGCATCCGCCTCGTCAAGTTGCCGCTTTAGTTCGGCATATTCAGCAATCCGGTGGCCTCCGGACGCCCGCCACATGTTCAGAGCGGCGATATGTTATAATCGAGAATTTGATCCTCGGCACATTGTCAATTTTGACAACATACCAAGTCTCGTGGGCTACTATCTATACAGGCGCATTTTATATGCATAAGCTGTCGAAGGTACATCATTTTGCGTTCCTCAAACCCGTCGGTAAGGTTACGACGGCTTCATGCAATCCGCTCTCCGCGGATGCAATTCTTTCAATCACCGTACCCATTAGAGCACGGTGATCCTCCTGAAATAGCCGCTTCGCCCGAAGCAGATCCTTCAGCTCCTCCGATCGCACACCACTTGGCGCCCGGAAGGTCCGCCCCCGGACTTGGGAAACCCTCCATGACGACACCTACGGGTCGTCCGCCTCACATGAGGGTGCGACAGGTGGAGGCGTTCGCTCTCCATCATCTCCGGAAGAAGATCCCCAGAAGACGAGCTCTGCTGAGAAGGGCTCAAGTCCGAACTACAAGGTACAATTTCGGTTATCCTCATGAATAAATACAGGGATGTTCCTTATTTACAAGACCCCTTATTTTTACTTACGGCTGGTGGAGGGCTGATCCCTTGGGGAAATAATGCGGCTGGGTTACTTCCCGGTAGCGGACTCTCTGAGATTCCTTCCCCTCTTTGAGGCCTTGACCTCCGGATCTTCCGGCGGTCCTCTTCTCTCCTCGGAAGGTGGGACTCTTAATCCCTCCTTCCATGATATCCTCCTTCGCAGAGGCTGTTGCTTCCTGCTCCCCCTTCGCCTTCTTCAAAAGGCGCGACCTTCAACATCTTGGTCAACATGGGATCCGGCGTGGTCTCTGGGAGGGAGCCGACACCTTATTAACTTTGCCTTGGATATCCACTCCTGTTCAAGAAACGGCTCTTTTAAAGGGCATATATATATATATATATATATATATATATATATATATATATATATATATATATATATATGAAATAAATGAATGAACAGCTTGTCCTACATGTGACTACTTACTTGAGTATCTGGGCAATTGCAGCTTAGTCCTGCGTCCTCGGTCAAGTCCGGACACTTCTCTTGTGATCCAAAGAACAATTTATACATCTCCACGGGCGTCGTGCCCATAAAATTTTGGAGAGCTCGTGGTCCCTCCGGATTGAATTCCCACAGGCGGAGGGGGCGTTCTTGCAGGGCTGAAGGCGCCGGATCACCATAACCTGCGCCACTGCAACCAGATTAATCCCTCTTTCCTGGAGATCTCGAATACGGCCCTGCAGCAGGGGAACGTCCTTGGACGGCCCCCAGTCGAGCCCCTTGTTAACCCATGATGCCAGCCGCCGTGGTGGACCTGAATGGAAGGCAGGGAGCGCCACCCATTTGGTGCCCCTGGGAGCGGTGATATAAAACCACTCCCGTTGCCAACCAAGCTCCTCTTGAAAAGAGCCCTCGGGCCACGGAGCATCAGCATATTTGCTTATGACCGCCCCTCCGCACTCCGCTTGCTGCCCCTTGATCATCTTTGGCTCCACCTTGAAGGTCTTGAGCCACAATACAAAGTGGGGGGTAATATGGAGGAAGGCCTCACATACGACAATGAATGACGAGATATGGAGGATGGACTCCAGATTCAAGTCATGGAAATCAAGCCCATAATAAAACATGAGCCCTCGCACAAAGGGGTCCGTCGGGAAGCCTAAACCCCGAAGGAAGTGGGACACGAACGCCACGTTCTCGCCGGGCTCAGGAGTGGGAAGGACCTGCCCTGGAGCAAGCAGCCTATGTGAGATCTCGCCGGTCAGATACCTGGCGTCTCGCAGCTTTAGCACATCTTCTTCTGTGACGGAAGAAGACATCCATCGGCCGTCTTTGGTCGGGTTTACATCGCCGAAAGTCCGGCGCTGAATCTGAAGCTTTGGGTGTTGGAACTCGAAGCGCGAGGCGAACTCGATGGAGGGTGTAAAGAAGAAGAGGGCCTTGGTCTCATCATAAAGAGCTTGAATACCAAGAGCACACCTCGTGGTCGATTAGGACTCGCCTTCGATAGAGAAGGCAGGCCAACGGGCATGGTTGGGTTACCCACGTCCGTATTGATGAGAATCCCGAAATAAGGGGGCACGGTCTATGCTTTGATAAGACGTGCCAAGGAAACTGCCTCGCTAAACACGCTGAGTGGAACAATAAAAAACGATTCATATAAAGGCCTGGCCGTGGTGTGATGTCACGCCGCGGAATACGTCAGCAGATCTGTGCAAAAATTATTCTCTCTACGGTGTTATGTGGAACTTGTTTTGCAGAGCTGGACACTATCCTTGTGTTCAAAACCTTCTATGAAGTATTCGGAGGAGGAACCGGCCTCGCAATGCCGAAGACAATCAACGCACCGGACTCATCGTCATTGAAGCCCGGTTCGAGGGCTCTTGAGGAGTCCCGGACTAGGGGTGTCCGGATAGCGGACTATCGTCATGGCGGACTCCAAGACTGTGAAGATACAAGATTGAAGACTTCTTCCTGTGTCTGGATGGGACTTTCCTTGGCGTGGAAGGCAAGCTTGGCGATACGGATATGTAGATCTCCTACCTTTGTAACCGACTTTGTGTAACCCTAGCCCTCTCCGGTGCCTATATAAGCCGGACAAATTGTAGTCCATAGGATCGAACAACAATCATACCATAGGCTAGCTTCTAGGGTTTAGCCTCTTTGATCTCGTGGTAGATCCACTCTTGTAACACACATCATCAATATTAATCAAGCAGGACATAGGTTTTACCTTCATCAAGAGGGCCCGAACCTGGGTAAAACATCGTGTCCCTTGTCTCCTGTTACCATCCGCCTAGATCCACAGTTCGGGACCCCCTACCCGAGATCCGCCGGTTTTGACACCGACAGGGGGCGGCCCCCACCCTCGTGGACATGGTGTGGGCCCCCTGGTCTTCAATTTTGGCAAGGATTTTTTATTATTTATTTTATGATATTCCGTGGAGTTTCAGGTCATTCCGAGAACTTTTGTTTTCTGCACATAAAACAACATCATGGCAATTCTCTTTGAAACAGCGTCGGTCAGGTTAGTTCCATTCAAATCATACAAGTTAGAGTCCAAAACAAGGGCAAAAGTGTTTGGAAAAGTAGATCTGACGGAGACGTATCAACTCCCCAAGCTTAAACCCTTGCTTGTCCTCAAGCAATTCAGTTGACAAACCGAAAGAGAAAAAGAAAAACTTTTACAAACTCTGTTTGCTCACATTGTTATTACCTATGTCAAGCCCGCATTTAGGTTTTCAGCAAAGATCATAACTAACCACATTTGCAATAATTCTCAGGTCTCATGTTTACTCATATCAATGGCATAATCAACTAGCGAGTCATAATAATAAATCTCGGATGACAACACTTTCTCAAAACAATCATAATATGATATAACAAGATGGTATATCGCTAGCCCTTTCTGAGACCGCAAAACATAAATGCAGAGCACCTTCAAAGATCAAGGACTGACTAGACATTGTAATTCATGGTAAAAGAGATCCAATCATAGTCATACCCGATATAAATTAATAGTAATGAATGCATATGACAGCTGTGCTCTCCAGCTAGTGCTTTTGATAAGAGGGTGATGACTCAACATGAAAGTAAATAGATAGGCCCTTCGCAGAGGGAAGCAGGGATTTGTAGAGGTGCCAGAGCTGGATTTTGAAATAGAGATAAATAATATTTTGAGCGTCATACTTTCATTGTCAACATAACAACTAAGAGATGACGATATCTTCCATGCTAAACAAATTATAGGCGGTTCCCAAACAGAATGGTAAAGTTTATACTCCCCCTCCTACACAACATCAATCCATGGCTTGCTCGAAACAACGAGTGCCTCCAACATTCAACGGGTCCCAGGGGGAGTTTTGTTTGCAATTATTTTGATTTAGTTTGCATAAAGCATGGAATTTGGGCATCCCGGTGACCAGCCATTTTCGTGAGTGAGGAGCGGAGTCCACTCCTCTTGAGAATAACCCGCCTAACACGGAAGATAAGGGCAGACCTAGTTGATATATGAGCTATTCGAGCATGCAAAATAGAATGTTTATTTTAAGGTTTAGAGTTTGGCACATACAAATTTACTTGGAACGGCAGGTAGATACCACATATAGGAAGGTATAGTGGACTCATATGGAATAACTTTGGGGTTTAAGGGATTGGATGCACAAGCAGTATTCCCGCTTAGTACAAGTGAAGGCTAGCAAAAGACTGGGAGGCGACCAACTAGAGAGCGACAACAGTCATGAACATGCATTAAAATTAATAAACATTGAATACAAGCATGAGTAGGATATAATCCACCATGAACATAAATATCGTGAAGGCTATGTTGATTTGTTTCAACTACATGCGTGAACATGTGGCAAGTCAAGTCACTTAAATCATTCAAAGGAGGATACCACCCCACCATACCACATCATAACCATTTTAATAGCATGTTGGCACGCAAGGTAAACCATTATAACTCATAGCTAATCAAGCATGCCACGAGCAACTATGATCTCTAATTGTCATTGCAAAACATGTTTATTCATAACAAGCTGAATCAAGAATGATGAAATCATCATATTTACAAAAACAAAAGAGGTCGAGTTCATACCAGCTTTTCTCATCTCAGTCAATCCATCATATATCATCATAATCGCCTTTCACTTGCACGACCGAACGATGTGGATAATAATAAGAGTGCACGTGCTTTGGACTAAGATGGAATCTGCGAGCATTCAATAAACAGGAGAAGACAAGGCAATATGGGCTCTTGGCTAAATCAACAATGATGCATATAAGAGCCACTTCAACAATTTAATCATGGTCTTCTCCTACTGACCCCTAAAGAAAAGAAAAGAAATACAAACTATTTACATGGGAAAGCTCCCAACAAGCAAAAGAAGAATGGGAAATATTTTTTTGGGTTTTTGTTTTTAATCACTACTACTACAGCAGGAAAAAAATAAACTACTATTAATTTTTTTGTTTTTTCTTAAGGTTTATTAAACACACAAGAAGAAAGGAGGAAAAAGAAAATAAACTAGCATGGATATTACAGTGAAAGAGTATGAGCACCGACATCTAGCAATGAGTGTGTGTGAACATAAATGTAATGTCGGTGAGAAATACGTACTCCCCCAAGCTTAGGCTTTTGGCCTAAGTTGGTCTATTGCCAGGGATAGCCTGGCGGATACCCATAGGTGTAGCTGGGGTCGTACTTGTGGTTCCGGTTCCGGGGCTGGTGCAGGATTCCGATAGGCTTGAACAGCCGCCCACGGAACAATGTAAGGACATGTAGACAAGTTAAACAAAGAGGGTGCAGGCAAAGTAATAGTCTCAGGGTGATGTTTATCAAAGTACAATTTATATTTGAGCTCCCATTCGCGACTCTTAACAAGAAAATCATGCGCTAGTATACTCTTATAATCTAAATAAACACGGGGCAACACTGTTTCTTCCTTCTCCTCATGCCTAATAGGTATTTCAAAATATTCAGCTAGGCGTGAAGCATAAATGCCTCCAAAGATGGGGCCCTTAGTACGGTTCAGACTTAACCGTCTAGCAACAATTCCACCCATACTAACAGAGTTATTGCGGCATAAACCATGGAACAAAATAATAATATCAGAAACACTAAGGTTTCCACAGTTTCCGCGACCAATCAAGCAACGACTAGCAAATAAGGTAAAGTAGCGTAAAACAGGAAAAATGTATGCTAGTAATTCTTGCATCAGAAACCTTCCCGGTTTCTCCCACAGTGATAGTGTTAATAAAAGCTTCCACTTCATTACGGTGTGGTTCATCTAAGGTACCCTCAAAGGGTATTTTGCAAACCTCGCAAAATTCAGCTAATGTCATCTCCTTAACAACGTCATATAAATGAAACTCTACTGTTGGAGGTGATTTCTTAGGGAAAAAGTAGAAGTTCTGCACAAAAGTATTTGTGAGTAAGAGGTACTTATGACGTTGGTCGCAGAGGATGTCGGTGAGGTCGGCGTTCTCAACTAATAGATAGAAATCCTCATAAATCCCAGCTCTCCTCAAGAAGTCATCGGAAGGCCATTCACACGGCCGGACCTCCGCGGTGCGAGGCAAATTAAATTTGGGTTCTGCTCTTCTTCCTTTTGTTTTTCCTTCGAGCTTCGACTCGACGAGCCCCTCAAGAGTCTCTTCATTATTTCTCAAATAATCTGAATTTTTTAGTAACTTCAAACAAAAGTGAACCAACTTCAATAAAATTGATAGCAACTACTCATACAAGTGCCTAGAGCATATATCAAGCATTAGAACTACTTGGAACCATATAAATTTGACATGCAAGCTCAAGAACATGGTCAACTATGCAGCACAAATTTGCAAAGAATAAAGCACTAGAACAAAAACTAATTGGATCAATGGAGGAGGCACATACCAAGGAACAATCTCCCCAAGCAGTTTTGCGAGAGGTGCTTTGAGCAAGGAGATCGAAAATCACAGCAAAAGCGGCTGGAACACGAGCTTGAGTTGGTTTTTCGGGTTTGTGTGAGGCAGAGGAAGAAGATGGTGCAGGGATAAGTGGAGGAGGGCCACCGTGGACCCACGAGGCGTGGGCGCGCCAGGGGGTAGGCGCGCCCTCCACCCTCGTGGCAGTGGCAGCTCCCCTATGTAATTTTTGCACTAAAAATCCTCAAATATTCCCGAAAAAATCATATTAAATTGGCATGGCATTCCGAGGACTTTTATTTTCGGGATATTTTTATATTGCACGGATAAATCAGGAAACAGACAGAAAAATACTATTTTACTTTATTTCTACTAAAGAACGAAAAATATAAAGAGGGTACAGAAGGTTGTGCTTCTAGTTTCATCCATCTCATGCTCATCAAAAAGAATCCACTAACAAGGTTGATCAAGTCTTGTTAACAAACTCATTCCAATAATCATGGAACCGAGAAATTTCGAATAACACTATGTTACCTCAACGGGATATGGACATCCCCAATAATAAGTATATCATATTTCTTCTTGACAGTAGGGAGAGGAAATTCAAAACCTCCAAATATAATTGATGGGATTTTTCCAATAGAGTTGATACTATGAACTTGAGGTTGTTTCCTCGGAAAGTGTATCGTATGCTCATTACCATTAACATGAAAAGTGACATTGCCTTTGTTGCAATCAATAACAGCCCTTGCAGTATTAAGGAAGGGTCTTCCAAGAATAATAGACATACTATCGTCCTCGGGAATATCAAGAATAACAAAGTCCGTTAAAATAGTAACGTTTGCAACCACAACAGGCACATCCTCACAAATACCGGCAATGTATAGCGGTTGATTTATCAGCCATTTGCAAAGATATTTCAGTAGGTGTCAACTTATTCAAGTCAAGTATACGATATAAAGAGAGAGGCATAACACTAACACCGGCTCCAAGATCACATAGAGCAGTTTTAACATAATTTCTCTTAATGGAGCATGGTATAGTAGGTACTCCTGGATCTCCAAGTTTCTTTGGTATTCCACCCTTAAAAGTATAATTAGCAAGCATGGTGGAAATTTCAGCTTCCGGTATCTTTCTTTTATTTGTAACAATATCTTTCATATATTTAGCATAATGATTCATTTTGAGCATATCACCAATCGCATACGCAAAAGATGGGTCTAATCATTTTAGCAAAGCGCTCAAAATCCTCATCATCCTTTTTCTTGGATGGTTTCGGAGGAAAAGACATGGGTTTCTGAACCCATGGTTCTCTTTCTTTACCATGTTTCGTAGCAACGAAGTCTTTTTTTATCATAACGTTGATTCTTTGATTGTGGGTTATCAAGATCAACAGCAGGTTCAACTTCTACATCATTATCATTACTAGGTTGAGCATCATCATTAACATTTTCACTAGGTTCATGTTCATTACCGAGATTGTGTTTCAAAGATCGTAAATAGAGATATCATTTGGATTATCGTGTGGTTCAAAGCAATAGGTTCACTAGAAGTTTGCAAAGTCCTATCATTTTTCTTTTCTTCCTTTTAGAAGAACTAGGCATATCAATATTATTTATCCGAGAATCTTGCTCGATTCTCTTAGGGTGGCCTTCGTGATACAAAGGTTCTGAGTCATTCTACCAGTTCTAGTAGCCACTCTAACAACATAATCATTTTTCTTACTATTCATTTCATCAAGCACTTCTTTCTAAGCTTTAAGTACTTGCTCTACTTGAGCGGTAACCATAGAAGCATGTTTGCTAACAAGTTTAAGTTCACCTCTAACATTAGCCGTATAATCACCCAAGTGTTTAATCATAAAGGTATTCTGTTTTAATTGTCTACCAAAATAAGCATTAAAGTCATCTTGCTTAAACATAAAGTTGTCAAACTCATCCAAGCACTGACTAGCGATTTTAGTAGGAGGGACTTCAGCTTTATCATATCTATAGAGAGAATTTACCTTTACTACCTGTGTCGGTATATCAGGATCAGGAGGTTCTTCAGTGAATAAAGAATTGAGATCATACACTTCTCCAACAGGCGGTAGATTAAGACCATGTATTTCTTCAATAGGAGGTAAATTATTAACATCTTCAGCTTTAATACCTTTTTCTTTCATAGATTTCTTTGCCTCTTGCATATCTTCGGGACTGAGAAATAGAACACCTCTCTTCTCCGGAGTTGGTTTAGGAATAGGCTCAAGAATGGTGGCTCAGAGGTGCGCAATTATTTTCATTTGTCAACATATTATTCAATAGAATTTCAGCTTCATCCGGTGTTCTTTCCCTGAAAAGAGAACCAGCACAACTATCCAGGTAATCTCTGGAAGCATCGGTTAGTCCATTATATTCAGTTTCAATAATTTCTCTTTCTCTAGACCTAGAAATTTGTTCATCTAGAAATTCACCAAGGGGCACAGTAGTATGAAGCATAGAAGTAGTTTCATCATAAGTATCATGCATAGCGTATGGCATCATCAATAACATGCGACATATCGGAACGAATAGCGTAAGCAGATTTAGGTGTCGCTAGCTTACTCATAATGTATAGGTGAATCAAGTGCAGGTAGATGGCAGTTCCTTACCTCCCTCGTAGTTGAGGGATAAATTGTTGTCTTAGCGTCTTTCAAGTTCTTCGTAGTGTCCAGCAGATATAAATCCCAAGTGACTCAAAGAATAGAGCTATGCTCCCGGCAACGGCGCCTTAAAAAGGTCTTGATAACCCACGAGTATAGGGATCGCAACCGTTTTCGAGGGTAGAGTATTGAACCCAAATTTATAGATTCGACACAAGGGGAGCCAAAGAATATTTGCAAGTATTAGCAGCTGAGTTGTCAATTCAACCACACCGAAACTTAGTATCTGCAGCAAAGTGTTTAGTAGCAAAATAATATGATAGTGGCGTAACGGTAACAAAAGTAAAGACAAAGCAAAAGTAATGTTTATGGTATTTTTGTAGTGATTGTAACAAAGGGCAACGGAAAAGTAAATAAGCGAGAACCAGTATATGGAAAGCTTGTAGGCACCGGATCAGTGATGGATAATTATGCCGGATGTGGTTCGTCATGTAACAATCATAACATAGGGTGACACAGAAATAGCTCCAATTCATCAATGTAATGTAGGCATGTATTCCGAATATAGTCATACATGCTTATGGAAAAGAACTTGCATGACATATTTTGTCCTACCCTCCCGTGGCAGGCGGGTCCTATTGGAAACTAAGGGATATTAATGCCTCCTTTTAATAGATAACCGGAACAAAGCATTAGCACATAGTGAATACATGAACTCCTCAAACTATGGTCATCACCGAGAACTATCCCGATTATTGTCACTTGAGGTTGTCGGATCATAACACATAATAGGTGACTATGGACTTGCAAGATAGGATCAAGAACTCACATATATTCATGAAAACATAATAGGTTCAGATCTGAAATCATGGCACTCGGGCCCTAGTGACAAGCATTAAGCATAGCAAAGTCATAGCAACATCAATCTCGTAACATAGTGGATACTAGGGATCAAACCCTAACAAAACTAACTTGATTACATGATAAATCTCATCCAACCCATCACCGTCCGGCAAGCCTCACGATGGAATTACTCACGCACGGCGGTGAGCATCATGAAATTGGTGATGGAGGATGGTTGATGATGACGACGACGACGAATCCCTCTCCTGAGCCCGAATGGACTCCGGATCAGCCCTCCGAGAGAGATTAGGGCTTGGCGGCGGCTCCGTATCGTAAAACACGATGATTTCTTCTCTGATTTTTTCTCCCGAAAGCCAATAAATAGAGTTGGAGTTGGCGTCGGAGGGTCTCGAGGCCCACGAGGTAGGGGGCGCGCCCGAGGGGGGCGCCCCACCCTCGTGGACGAGTGTGGCCCCCCGGTCTTCATCTTTGGCGAGGATTTTTATTATTTATTCTAAGATATTCCGTGGAGTTTCAGGTCATTCCGAGAACTTTTGTTTTCTGCACATAAAACAACATCATGGCAATTCTGCTGAAAACAGCGTCAGTCCGGGTTAGTTCCATTCGAATCATACAAGTTAGAGTCCAAAACAAGGGCAAAAGTGTTTGTAAAAGTAGATACGACGGAGACGTATCAGCCTACCATATGGACTATATTTGAATCAATTTTCCTTATTTGAATACGATTGTTGTCAAGTTATACAATAATTTAAATATTATCTTGATAACAAAAAACATGCATATAGCAGTAATCATATTTCACTATGAACTACATGTACCATACGCTCTCCAATTCAAATATTTGTATCCATTTTATGTTGAATTCAAACCATAGTACATTATTGGTCTAGGTTGCGAGATGTTCGGGATAATCTAAACCCTATTTTCATACGTATAATTTTTGGCTGAATTGGGACAAGTTTTGGTATAAGCCTCTTGCAAAACTGGAGATTCTCTCAACAAGCCTCGTGGTTCCGAGAGGGAACGTGTCACCTTTGTGTGTGAAACGATATACACTACCTCCCCCAGGTTTTCTTTACAGAGGCAACATAGAACTATATGAGTGCCCTATTAAATTTTGGAATTATTCCGGGTTCGTTTGGCCTTTTTATACATTAATTGAGTTTCGGACTTTTGATGTGCATAATCTAAATATGAATTGCATGCACATGCTCCGGTGCACCAAAGTGGGTTGAAAAATCACATGTGTGTCCTTGGTTGAATTTCTAGGTCCCATGGAAGAAATGAGAATGAAATTGAAACATCTGGGCGTCATGACTCGGCCGAGAACATCGAGAAACTTAGATTTTAAATTCATTTAAATCCAAAACTCGCCTGGAACTCATGAAACTTGGCATGGTGTCATGTCATGGCACTAACATGTTGTGGTAAAAAATTGGGCCGATTGGGAAGCTCGTGGTTCTAATAGGGAACGTGCCACCTTTGAGTGTGAAACAATATACGAAACATAGAACTACATTAGTGCCCTATTAAATTTTGGAATTATTCCGGGTTCGTTTGTCGTTTTTATACATTGATTGAGTTTCTGGTCATTTAATGTGCATAAGTCAAATTTGAACTACAAGCACATGCTCTCGTGCACCAAAGTTGGTTGAAAAATCACATTTGTGTCCTCGGGTGAATTTCTAGGTCCCATGCAAGAAATGATAATAAAATTAAAACATCTGGGCATCGTGGCTCGTGAGAACATTGAGAAACTTGGTTTTAAAATTCTTGTAAATCCAAAACACGTCTGAAAATCATGAAACTTGGCATGGATGTCATGTCATGGTACTACCATGTTGTGGTAAAAAATTAGCCGAATAGGAACAGATTTTGGTATAAGCTTCTTGCAAACCCAAGCTTCTCCCAAGAAGGCTCGTGGTTCTGAGACGGAACGTGCCACCTTTGAGTGCGAAACGATATACGTTGTTCCCCTTGAGTTTATTTACAAAGGCAACATAGAACTACATGAGTGCCCTGTTAAATTTTGTAATTATTCTGGCTTCGTTTGGCCCTATTTACACATTAATTGAGTTTTTGGTCATTTAATGTGCATAATTCAAATTTGAACTACAAGCACATGCTCCCGTGCAACCGAAGTTGGTTGAAAAACACATTTGTGTCCTTGAGTGAATTTCTACTCCCTCCTTCCATCTATATAGGTCCTAATGCGTTTTTTCGAGGCTAACTTTGACCAAACGTCAGAGCAATAATATATGACATGCAACTTACATAAAGCATACCTTCAAATTTGTATGTCAAAGGAGCTTCCAATAATATAATTTTCATAGTATACATCTCATGTGCTATTAATCTTGTCAATAGTCAAAAGTTGTCTTGAAAAACACATTAGGCCCTATATAGATGGAAGGAGGGAGTAGGTCCCATGCAAAAATGAGAATAAAATTCAAACATCTGGGCATCGTGGCTCGGTCGAGAACAGTGAGAAACTTGGTTTTAAAATCATGAAACTTGGCATGGTGGCATGTCATGGTAGTACCATGCCGTGGTAAAAAATTGGCGAATAGGAACAAATTTTGGTATAAGCTTCTTGCAAATCGGAGCTTCTCTCAAGAAGGCTCGTGGTTACGGGAGGAACGTGTCACCTTTGTGTGCAGAATTCAAATTTGAAATACAAGTACATGTTCCAAAGGCACCAAAGTTGGTTGAAAATCACATGTGTGTCCTCGGGTAAATTTCTAGGTTCCATGCAAGAAAGCAGGAATGAAATTCAAAATTCTGGCGTCGTGGCTGGGTTGGAAACATTGAGAAACTTATTATTTTAATTCCTGTAAATCCAAAACACGCATGAAAATAATGAAACTTGGCTTGGTGCCATGACATGGCACCAACATGCTTGTAGTAAATTTGCAGTCCGATTTGCGGGCGCATACATTAACAATCAACAAAGTCATTTTGGAACAAGTGATGTCACGTTACAATCGGAAACACAAGTATTATTGAAACCGTATGCGTTCTACTTACTAGTACCATTTACGTGCCGCCACGCCCCCATTTTATTAGCTAGGAGGCGCCGTGCAGTAGCTATTTGAGTACGAGAGGCGTGCGATCGGACCCTATGGCGTGCTTATCGGGAGGAGAGCCCTTTGACCTCCATCTGCCGTCCACCTCTCTCCCAAGGTCTCCATTAATGGCGCCCGAGCCTGCTTAATGGTGTGGCTATGTCTCACTCGACTGAGATTTAAGAGAGAAAAAAGAAAATCTGAAAGCACGGATCTTGATGTTAGATCCGACGAACCTATATAGCATCTACTGCGACTTATAGCAAGACTGATGAATATATAAGGACGATTATTAATTTTTCCTCAAAGAAGGGCTTGCCCCTTCCGATTTTCATTACTGAAAACCACCACAATTCACAAGAAGTTCAGCACAACTCCAGCCTAACACAAAGGACTAAAAGCTACCAGATTGAAATGCAACATCCCAAGAGGCCAACAAAGGCCAAACATCCGCGCTAGAACCCAACATTTCACAACCGATGACACAATCCACACCCTAAACCGATTATTACATCAAAAGAAACCAGGAACCAGAAGGAAGCCCGGCAGCAACTAGAAGAACAACAACGCCAGGGTCGCCACAACAAGAGTTTTCTTCATTCCAGCCTCGCAACATTGATCTTCCAAAGAAAGATAAGGACGATTAATTGTCTTACATAATTAGAAAGATAATTAAAAAAGCCACATGCGGCTACGCCCGAAATACACAAGGTCAAAAGAAGAAGGAAGACAAGGATCTGGCTCGCTGATCTCTACTTTCTTGATTCCTTGCTGCAGGCCGCGGGAACTAGTCTCCGCGGCGAGCGGTGACGAGCTCTTTCATGTCCTCAAGATTCTACTTGAGAACATCCACGGATTCCTCCACCAGCCTTTGGCGCTCGTTGTGGAGCATGTCATTCTCGTCCATAAGTTTCTTGACGATGATGCCGGTCCTCTTCAACAAGGCACTGGTCTCCTCCTGCTGGTCTGCACTTCGGACGATCTTCTCCCTCAGCAGGTCGCGCTCGGCCCGGAGCCTCTCATTGCCCTCCCTTAGTTGCCGGATGACGCCGGTAGCCTATTCAAACGAGGCTTTCATGTCGTCTTGCAACCTTGCCCAGCCGGAGATCTGATCCATCAAGCTATGGACGATCGCATGCATGCGCCTGTAACAGTCGTCGCCTGCCCGCGAGAAATTTTCCCAGGCCGCCGTGGCGCGACGGGACATCTCTGCTGCATTCGTGGCGCGGCGGGACATCTCTGCTGCTTCCGCGACGCGACCGGACCAATCTGCTGCATCGACGGCGTGGCGGGACCTCCGTGCTGCTTCAGCGGCCAAGGGACCTCTGTCTTTGCTACTTCCAGCGGCGGGACATGTCGGCTGCTCTCGCGAGGCGGGACATCTCGTGCTTACACTTCCATGCTCACCTCTCCCTGGTGGCAATCTCTTGACCCGTAACTCACGCTGGCCATGGCGGCGCAAGGGAAGGATCTGCTGAATGACTTGTTTGTTTTTGTGGATGAGGAGTTGAGGAGGAATGTGCGATCATCTTGGCATACTAGTATTTATAATCGAGTACTAATACACTCCTAAGTGGGAAACCGTTTAGGTTGTGATCGGTGTGAACAGGTTTGCAATTCAATATAGCGTGGAGTAATTTGGAATGTGACGAGACGCAAGCTCAAAATTTATCGTGGTTCTAGTTTCAAAGTGTGGCACTATTCCCGGATGGAGTACTTCTTTTTCTACTCCCTCCTTTCCGGTTTTATAGGGCTTATCTCAAAATTGTAGTTTTTCCATTTTATAAGGCTCAATTTGGTTGTTCCCCAACACATGTTCAGATTCCAAGGTGCATTAAATCATTGCATGCAAGTATTAAGAGAAAATTGACCAATGCATGTACTTTATGCATGCATGCATTGCAATTAATGCATTGATAAACATAATTTTTTGAGGAAAACAAGAGCATTAATTAGGTGCTTTTGCAAACTAAAAAAATATTCCACCACTCACCATCTTGGTTGGTGAGATTTTTGAATTAAGCCCTATAAACCGGAAAGGAGAATCTTGCTGTGTACGTGCAATAACTGGCACCGTCGTATTCATATCTTACGGTTAATGGGGCGTTCGACAGGAATAGCTGCGTGGAGGGAGTGCTTGTCATCAAAATGGATAAAAAGGGACGTATCTAGAACTAAAATACGTCTACATACATCTCCTTTTATCCATTTTTATGACAAGTAGTACTTCTTACCCAAAGGAACTTTATATCCAACAGACACAAAATATCCGTTCGACTGTTGGAAATTACTGATCTGATGTCGAAGTAATTGCTGCATCGCTACCAAAACCCACCATTTGTTAAGGTAAAGTAGACCAAGGTAATCCCTATATTAGCATATTACTAATATAAACAGAAGGCATTGTAGAAACATTTAGGACGTGAGCTTGTCAATCTGAATGTGGAGGGACACAAGCTTAGCCCCGGCCAGCAGCTTGGGCGGAACTGTCAAGAAGGTCAGCTCCTACACGTCGATGTCGCCGGGATCCTTGCTGCTTGTCACCTCCATTTCCAACTTGACGGTGTCGGTCGTGCCTTTGGGCTCCCCCGGCGGGCCGTTCGCCCACAGCTTGGCCATGTAGTGCGGCAGTGGGGACGCCCCCGCTCTGATGTAGATGACCGACACGGCGATAGGCGCGCCAATGTCGAGCACGCCGCCGACCAAGAAAAACGAGCGACGGTCCTCCTCCATGAACAGAAAGAGCCGTGGCTCCGACATTGGCACTTGCAGCTGGAGCACCTTGCTGTACTGGATCCTGTGCACGGGCATGGGATGCGCGGTGCTCATGTGGTGGTTGAGCGCCGGCGGCGGGCCTTCGTAGCCGCAGACGGGCACGGGCATTTGCAGGGCGCGAGCGGACACACGCTCTGGTGATCGGCGAGCTTGTGGTAAGTGACGTAGAGCCCACAGCCTTCGTGCGGGCACTCCACCCTCACCGACGAAAGGACGGAGTCCACCGCCGTGTTCCGCACGTCGAAGCCACCGCCGTGCTCGCACTTCTGGCACTGCCGCTGGTTCTCGGGGCGCTCGACGCGGCTGTCCGCGTAGGCCAGTTGCCCCTCCCTTGCACTGTAGAAATCAATCGAACAACACATCAATCAAGAAACCTGCACCTTGCTCAATCAGCCGAACGGACGAGGTGTATTCGAACCTCATACACTGGAGGCGTCAAGGGGCGGAGGCACAAGTGTAGGATCGAAAGTATGTCTAGAGGGGGGCGATTAGACTACTTGACCGAATAAAAACTTATCCTTTTCCCAATTTTAGTATTTGGCAGATTTTAGCTATCTTAGCACAAGTCAAGCAATCTTAGCACAATTCAAGCAAGCATGCAAAGAGTATATGAGCAGCGAAAAGTAAAGCATGCAACTTGCAAGAAATGTAAAGGGAAGGGTTTGGAGAATTCAAACGCAATTGGAGACACGGATGTTTTTGTCATGGTTCCGATAGGTGGTGCTATCGTACATCCACGTTGATGGAGACTTCAACCCACGAAGGGTAACGGTTTACGAGTCCACCGAGGGCTCCACCCACGAAGGGTCCACGAAGAAGCAACCTTGTCTATCCCACCATGGCCGTCGCCCACGAAGGACTTGCCTCACTAGCAGTAGATCTTCACGAAGTAGGCGATCTCCTTGCCCTTACAAACTCCTTGGTTCAACTCCACAATCTTGTCGGAGGCTCCCAAGTGACACCTAGCCAATCTAGGAGACACCACTCTCCAAGAAGTAACAAATGGTGTGTTGATGATGAACTCCTTGCTCTTGCACTTCAAATGATAGTCTCCCCAACACTCAACTCTCTCTCACAGGATTTGGATTTGGTGGAAAGAAGATTTGAGTGGAAAGCAACTTGGGGAAGGCTAGAGATCAAGATTCATATGGTAGGAATGGAGTATCTTGGCCTCAACACATGAGTAGGTGGTTCTTTCTCGTAAAGCGACAAGTTGGAAGTGTAGGTTTGTTCTGATGGCTCTCTCCATGAATGAAGAGGAGGTGGAGGGGTATATATAGCCTCCACACAAAATCGAACCGTTACACACAACTTGCCAAACTCGGTGGGACCAAATTGATAAACCCGGTCGGACCGATTCAGCAAATCTAGTGACCGTTAGGATTTTCGGTGGGACCGACATGCAACTCGGTAGGACCGATGTGGTTAGGGTTAGCGCATAACGTAATCTCGGTGAGACCGATTACACAAACTCGGTGAGACCGATTACACAAACTCGGTGAGACCAATTTTGGTAATAAGCTAACCAGAGAGTTGGTCAGGTAAACTCAGTGGAACCGATTCGCTCATTTCGGTGAGACCGAAATGTTACGAAAAGGAAACAGGGAGTTTACATTGCAATCTCGGTGGGACCGATCGCTCATCTCGGTGGTACCAAAACGTTACGAAGGGAAACAGAGAAATTACAATCCCATCTCGGTGAGACCGATTTGCCTAGGGTTTGTGGAAGTGGTTATGACATCTGAACTCGGTGGCGCCGGGTAGAAAGAATAGGTGGGGCCGAGTTTGACTTTAGGTTTAGGTCATATGTGGATATGAGAAAGTATTTGAGGGTATTGGAGCATATCACTAAGCACTGTAGAGCAAGAAACTCATTAAGCAACACCTCATCCCTCCTTGATAGTTTTGGCTTTTCCTATAGACTCAATGTGATCTTGGATCACTAAAATATAAAATGTAGAGTCTTGAGCTTTTGAGTTTGAGCCAATCCTTTTATCCTTAGCATTTTGAGGGATCCACTTTTCTCATCCATGCCATGCCATCCATTGAGCTTTTCCTGAAATATTCATCTTGGAATGATGTTAGCTCAATGAGCTATATGTTGTTAGGAATTACCAAAACCACCTAGGGATAGTTGCACTTTAATCTCCCCCTTTTTGGTAATTGATGACAACATATAGATCAAAGCTTCGACAAATGATAATAAGAGTGAAAAACATTGTCGCTTTGAGAAGTATGTGATAAGCAAGAGCTCCCCTAAATTTGTGCATAGTTTAAGATTTGCTTTGGACTGCAAATGCACAAGGAGTTAGGCTCATGGGTAACTCTTCCATGTCACATACATCTTGGTGGAGCGCTCAAAATGATAATGATTGAATACATGCACTCATCACCAAGCAAAGTGAATGATCATATAGAGATAAACGAGATAATGTCATCCAACAAGCATAAATGTAGCATATGATCAAACACATGATCATCCAGGTATCACACATACATAGAGTATCTCAAACAAGCAATTAAAGTTCAACCACCAAAGCAAGAGAGAACAAAAAGGAACACTCTCTCTCGAAGCCTATGATCTATACATTTTTCTCCCCCTTTGGCAACAAGTTACCAAAAAGTTCATAGAAAATGCATAGCACTAGATCAACTCTCACGCTTGATCTTTAGGTGGTGGTGTAGACAGAACGCCAAGGACGAAAGCATCAGTTGATGTAGATGGAGCTGGAGGTGTAGGTGCTGAAGCTGGTTGCACTGGAGCTGTAGGAGTTGTAGCTGGTGCAGATGAAGTGGCTCTGGTGTCTGTCACTGGCACTGCAGCTGATCTCTGTGCTCTAGGCACTCTGGAAAATGCATCTGTGGTTGTCTTGCCCTTCCTCTCCTGCATATCATCCTGAAGTTGCTCAACAACGGACTGGATCTCTGTGACCTTCACATCCATGTCATAGAACTTCTGCTCCATGATCCTCTCCAGGCTCTCCTGGTTTTGAGTTAAGGTGGCCAGCCCCTACTCAATCCTCAGAGTGGATGTAATCAAGTAGCCTAGCTGATATTGTTTGCTCTTCAGGAAGTACTGATATGCCTCTTCCATTGTTGGCATCTTGGTAGCCTTCTCTGTCCTTGCCTTCTCCTTCTTAGCTTGTGCTTGCACTGAAGATGGTTCATCTTCATCCATAACCACTTGGTTGTCCTTAAAGTCTGGATAGATAGGCATATGCTCCTTATCCAACAGGTATGTTCTGTGCCCATCTTGGAGTTAATCAGCTCCACGGATGCATGGGGCATATCCACAACTTCTTTTACAGTCGTGTTTGTCCTCTTGATAGTCTCAACTATAAGGCTCATGACCTTGAACTTCTGTGGCACATCAAATATGTGTAGCAAGTTTATTGCATGGCCTCTGATCATGTTGTGGTCACCTGACTTGGGCAATAGAGTATGTCTGAGGATCCAGTTGATGGTTGGCAGTCTGACGAGAAGATAATGTCTGAGATCCAAACTTATGTGTCTCAACTGCAGCATCTGGGATCTCCTTGTACATATGTGCCATAGTGTTGTGATCCATCTTCTTGGCATAGACATTTAAGTCATCTTCTTTCTCCTTAGGTGCATTGATCAGATTTGCCCATTCTTCAATAGATGATTGGTACCTAGTACCTTCAAACATCCATACTATCCTGCCATCTGGATAGAAGTGTGATGTGGAGTAGAATTGCATTATGAGCTCATCATTCCACTTTGTGAGCTTCTGCCCAACAAAGTCTGCAACTACACATGCACTGAAACTGTCATACACACCAGGATAGTGTTCCTCATTCTCCTTCATGTAGGTCCAGTCCACCCACCTCATGTCACACACTATAGGCTTCTTGTCCAACAACACTGTCTCACAGAAAACCTGTTGTTCCTTTGTGTGGAACACAGTAGTCAACAGCAGTCCTCCTTCCGTGGCATATGGATCGACTCTCTCCATAGCCTCAATCCTGAGTCTCTCTTGATCTTCATGTTCTCAGCTACAAGATGAGCATCATTATGATTTGGAATTTTTGGCTTCAATTTTCTCAAGACATGTGTCTCATCATCTTCTTCCTCAGCAACAATTTCAGGCATTGGAGCCTTGTTCTTCTCAGCAGTTGGAATGTTCCTGGTACTCCTCTTAGGTACAGTCTTGGGTTTGGAGGCAGCTTTGGGTGCTTCTTTGGGCTTTGATGATGCAGCCCCTGTCCTGATAGCATCACCCATAAGCTTCTGAGCCTTGGGTGCTGGTGCAACAACCTCTTCTTCTTCCTCCTCTTCCATCATGGAAGGCTTTCCAATAACTCTGGCCATGGTCTTCTTGACCCTTTCCTTCCTCTTCTTCCCTTTAGCAGCAGCCTCTTTGGGTTCATATTCCAATGATGATTGAATGGAGGCTCTGGTTTTAGACATGGGAATCCTTTTGGCAGGTACTTTGGTCTTCATACCAGGCTTGGTGGCAGCAGTTGTGCCATACTCCTTCTTGAGAACCTTTTTCTTGGAAATGGCCTCATCCTCTACTGCCACATAGTCTTCATCCTCAGATTCTGAGGTTTTCTTCTTTCTGGCCCTGGTGGTAGCTTTGGGCAAGTTGCTTGGGGTGCTCCTGCTACCATCATCTGAGGTACTAGAGGGACTAGTGCCCTCACTCATCTGAATCTGCTCCTCTAACTTGTTCTGGTTGTCACTCTGATCAGACATGTTGTACACACTGACTGCATACCATGTGAATAGATATAGATGAGATAGAGTGGATGAGCATCACAAAATACAGAGGTTTTTGCAAAAGAATGAGTCAAAAACTTAGTTTTAGTTTTCCACAGAAAGCATTTCGGATCAACCGATTTGCAAACTCGTGATACCAAGCAGCTTTTGGAACCTAAACTAGTGAACTCGGTTAGACCGAGTCACGCAGTTTGGTGGCACCGAGACTGCTAGGGTTTCACAAAGTCCTGAACTTCGGTCACACCGATCTGCAATTCTCGGTCGGGCGAGAATCACTTGTGCAATGGCCTTAGCCGAATCGGTGGAACCGAGTTCTGCAACTCGGTGGGTCCGAGATGGTTTCGGCGGAAACCTAACCCAAAATTTTCAATTCATCTCTAATCTACGGAGTGTTTTGACTCGATAGAATAGTTTCAATCGTGGCAAGATTCATGTTGAACACAATGTGCTAGGAATCGGACGGGGATAGCATAGTGATCGAGTCCATACCCTAGTTCGGCGATGAACTCGCTACGGCAGCAACGACGGGGATGATTTTCGTTGACGGTGGTGGAGACCAGCGACAGGAGGTGGCTGGCGACGAGGAGGACGATCCAGAGACCCTGGAGGCAGAGCGAGCTATGCGTGGGCGAAGGGGTTTGGAGAAAGTCTCCAAATATTTGCCCGTGAGTATATATAGCCCGACCCTGTCGGTGTGACCGAGTGGAACAACTCGATGGCACCAGATGCATAACTGTTGACAGTTACAGCAACTCGGTGTGACCGAAAAGTTCAAATCGGTTGCACCGAGATTGAAAACCTAGATCGACTTAGGGATCTCGGTATGACCGAAATGGAGGAATCGGTCAGACCGAAACGCACAAGGAATTTTTGGAAGTTTAAGTCTATGACGAATCGGGGACTCCGAGTGCTCCTCACACAGAGTGGTTCGAATCCGACTTGATCAAATTTTATGATGTAGCATGAATAGAGTTTGAGACAAGAAAAGCATAGATAGCTAGAGAAGGTTCTGAGGCATTCTTCTCCATCCACTTGGCAAAAGAAAATGAAACCAATCAATCAAAAAAACAAGTGGATGTCCTCGAATGAGTAAAATATGCAACCAACATGCTCACACAATAAAATGGCAAATGAAATATGTGACAAAGCATGCGCAAACAATTCTAGCATCTATCAAGCAATTGGCGATGACTAGATCATCTATATATGAGTATATTGACTTAGGAGTCAAATTAGAACATTTGATCATAGGTCATACTCATCGTTTAAGCTCAAGTGGGGTTACCACTTTTACATAATGCATTGATGTGTTCACACCATTAGAGTTGCTTTGACTCAATTATTAGAGTTAAGCTCCCCCTAGATGTGAGATCCCCCCTTAGAGGGATGAACTAAGCTTGGGTTTTGTCGATGATGACTTCATGTAGGTGTTGAAGATGTGGATGCTCAATGTTGATGAAGATCATTTGGAGCAATCCTTTGGAGTGAGTTGCACTTTCAATACCTACACGGGTTAGTCCCACAAGGAACAAACCAGGATATCCATAGACATAGAGTGATGCACACACAAGATGATGTCTATGAAAGCATTAGATTACCTTGTCCCTTGTCTTACCAACAAGAGGGTTTGTGACTCCTTGAACTAGTGCAAGATGTGGAAGTTGATTGCACTTGTTGTTGCCAAAATGATATGAGTGAAATATGTTGGCAGAGTCACCCTCAAGAACTCTCTAGTTCTTCTTCTTCGGGATCCACATCATCTTGATGGGAATCCTTGGAGTTGTAGTCGTTCTTGATGAAGTAGAACTTGTCGTAGTCTTGGGAACCCACTTGACCAAGGCCTTAGGAGCTTCTTCAAATGCATCAATCTCCTCTTGAAGCTTGTCCTTGCCTTTTTGCTTGTGGTCTTGTGGTGGAAGATCATCTTGAGCTTGTGTCCCCTTGAAGGAAGTAGGATCATACTTCTCTTGTTGAGGAACAAACTTCGTCTTGGGATATTGATCTTCTTCCCACTCAACTCCATTGGCATTGAACTTTCGTTCAAAACCAACACCTTGGTTCTTCCGGTGTCTTCCTTGCTTGCGTACAATTCCCTCAAATTGCTTACTCCCGGCAAGGCTCTTGTAAACACCTTTCTCTATAATTCCCTTCAATAAGCTATTTTCTTGCTCAAGTGTAACTTGGCTAAGAGAATCATTAGTGGAATCAAGAGAACTACTAGAAGCAACAACATTTGATTTAGCATGATTATTGTTACTACTAGAGGAAGAATCCTTCTTGTTTTTGTTAATGGACTTGACTTGAGGCATGTAAGTAGATAAGAGTAAACGCTTGGCAATGTAATAAGAACTTTTCTTACGAAGATCATCATTGATTGCCTTTAAGAACTCATGCTCTTGCTCAAGATTGAGCTTTTCAAAGCGTAACTTCTCATGAGTCCTTAAAAGTTCTCGATAATCTTCTAAGATAGTTTCATGAGCTAACTTAAGAGTGTTTAGTTCTTTAGTTAGAAGCTCAATCTTCTCCTTATCATTGTCATTCATTTTATCTTGATTAGCATGATTAATTGACGTTTCATCATAGTATTCATCACTAGAGTTGTCAACAAGTAAATCATCATCACATAGCAAGTCATCTTCATCACTATTGAAATCAACATACTCGGGTGTGTTACCTTTGGGCCTTTAGCCATGAAGCATCTTCCAATTCCTTCATTAGGTGAATCAAATATGTCATAGGAGTTGGTTGACACAAGTGCTAGACCGGCAACACCTTCATCTTGAGTATATTCGGAGTCAGAGTGATAGCTCCTCTCGGAATGATTGTCGGAGTCGGAGCCGGACACCCATTCACCAACATGAGCTTGATGTCTTCGTTTTGTGCAGCTCCTTGATGACTTGTCCCTCCTTTCCGAATCCTTGCTCCTCCGGGATGTTCTTCGTTCATAACGATCATCTCTACTCCTCCTCTCTCTTGGTGGTGATTCCTCTGTTCTACTTCTCCTCTTGGGTGATTCTTCTCTCCTTTTGTGGGGTGCCGTACACTCATTGGAATAGTGTCCGGGTCTCCCACAATTGTAGCAATTGCGCTCTCGACCGGAAGATCTTTTGTCATTGTAGGACCTTGACTTGGAGCTTCTCTCTTTGCTTCTACTCTTGTAGAATTTGTTGAAGTTCTTCACCATTAAGCTCATTCTTCATTGAAGGTTTGTTTCTCACTTGATGATGTGGGAGCTTCACATGAGGCTTGGCTGTAAGACATTAAATATTATATTCTTGCTTACTTGGAAGAGAGAGAAGAGGAGAGAGAAGAGAAGCGGGCTACTAGTTAACAGCCGGTTGCAGCACGTGCTCCTAGGTACTTTGTGAGAGAGTAGTGTGGGCCATGTATCAACAAAGTAGTACATATTTATATTTAGCTATTGTACTTCTTGGGTATAAGCTTGACTATATGTGACATGGCTGTTGGGGATCGCTGCAGAAAATAAAAATTTTCTACACATCACCAAGATCAATCTATGGAGTCATCTAGCAACGAGAGAGAGGAGTGCCTCTACATACCCTTGTAGATCGCGAGCGGAAGCGTTCAAGAGAACGGGGTTGATGGAGTCATACTCGTCATGATCCAAATCGCCGATGATCCTAGCGCCGAACGGACGGCACCTCCGCGTTCAACACACGTACGGTTGGGAGAGACGTATCCTCCTTATTGATCCAGCAAGGGGGGAGGAGAGGTTGATGGAGATCCAGGCCTGACAGGCGTGGTGGTGGAAGCGAGGGATCTCGGCGAGGCTTCGCCAAGCTCACGAGAGGGAGAGGTGTTACGGGGAGAGGGGCGCCGAGGCTTGTGTGCGCAACCCTCCCTCCCACCCTCTATATATAGGGGCCCTGGGGGCGCCAGCCCCCTAGAGATCCAATCTCAAGGGGGGGGGGGGGCGGCCAAAGGGGGGAAACTTGCCCCCCAAGTCAGGTGGGGCGCCCACCACCCCAGGGTTTCCAACCCTAGGTGCAGGGGGAAGGCCCATGGGGGGCGCACCAGCCAACCAGGGGCTGGTTCCCTTCCCACTTCAGCCCATGGGGCCCTCCGGGATAGGTGGCCCCACCCGGTGGACCCCCGGGACCCTTCCGGTGGTCCCGGTACAATACTGGTGACCCCCGAAACTTTCCCGGTGGCCGAAACTGGACTTCCTATATACAAATCTTTACCTCCGGAACTCCTCGTGACGTCCGGGATCTCATCCGGGACTCCAAACAACTTTCGGGTTACCGCATACTAATATCTCTACAACCCTAGCGTCACCGAACCTTAAGTGTGTAGACCCTACGGGTTCGGGAGACACGTAGACAGGACCGAGACAACTCTCCGGTCAATAAACAACGACGGGATCTGGATACCCATGTTGGCTCCCACATGCTCCACGATAATCTCATCGGATGAACCACGATGTCGAGGATTCAATCAACCCCGTATACAATTCCCTTTGTCTATCAGTATGATACTTGCCCGAGATTCGATCGTCGGTATACCGATACCTTGTTCAATCTCATTACGGCAAGTCTCTTTACTCGTTCCCGTAACACATCATCCCGTGAACAACTCCTTGATCACATTGAGCTCATTATGATGATGTCCTATCGAGTGGGCCCAGAGATACCTCTCCGTCATATGGAGTGACAAATCCCAATCTCCATTCGTGCCAACCCAACAGATACTTTCGGGGATACCCGTAGTGTAGCTTTATAGCCACCCAGTTACGTTGTGACGTTTGGCACACCCAAAGTACCCTTACGGTATCCGGGAGTTGCAGAATCTCATGGTCTAAGGAAAGGATACTTGACATTGGAAAAGCTTTAGCAGACGAACTACACGATCTTGTGCTATGCTTAGGATTTGGTCTTGTCCATCACATCATTCTCCCAATGATGTGATCCAGTTATGAATGACAAACAATGTCCATGGTCAGGAAACCGTAACCATCCATTGATGAACGAGCTAGTTAACTAGAGGCTCACTAGGGACATGTTGTGGTCTATGTATTCACACATGTATTATGATTTCCGGATAACACAATTATAGCATGAACAATAGACAATTGTCATGAACAAGGAAATATAATAATAATCATGTTATTATTGCCTCTAGGGCATATTTCCAACAGTCTCCCACTTGCACTAGAGTCAATAATCTAGTTACATTGTGATGAATCGAACACCCATAGAGTTCTGGTGTTGATCATGTTTTGCTTTCATGGAAGAGGTTTAGTCAACGGATCTGCGACATTCAGATCCGTATGCACTTTGCAAATATCTATGTCTCCATCTTGAACATTTTCACGAATGGAGTTGAAGCGGCGCTTGATGTGCCTGGTCTTCTTGTGAAACAGGCTCCTTGGCCAGGGCAATAGCTCCGGTGTTGTCAAAGAAGAGAGCCATCAGGCCCGACGCATTGGGAATAACTCCTAGGTCGGTAATGAACTCCTTCATCCAGATTGCTTCATGTGCTGCCTCTGAGGCTGCCATGTACTCCGCTTCACATGTAGATCCATACGGCGCTTTGCTTGCAATCGCACCGACTTCGCCCCACCATTCAAAATATACACGTATCCGGTTTGTGACTTAGAGTCATTCGGATCTGTGTCGAAGCTAGCGTCGGCGTAACCCTTCTGACGAGCTCTTCGTCACCTACATAAATGAGAAACATATCCTTAGTCCTTTTCGTGCCGGGATATTCTTGACCGCTGTCCGGTGTTCCATGCGGGATTACTTTGGTACCTTCCCACCAAACTTACGGCAAGGTTTACATCAGTGTCCGGTACACATGGCATACATGATAGACCCTATGGCCGAGGCATAGGGGCGACACTCATCTTTTCTCTATCTTACGCGTGGTCGGGCATTGAGCCGTGCTCAATCTCACACCTTGCGAGACATGCAAGAACCCCTTCTTGGACACATCCATATTGAACTTCAAAAATATCTTGTCAATGTATTTGCTTTGTGAAAGACCAATGAGGCGTCTCGATCTATATCTATAGATCTTGATGCCTAATATGTAAGCAGCTTCTCCAAGGTCCTTCATTGAAAAACACTTATTCAAGTAGGCCTTTATGCTCTCCAAGAGTTCTATATCATTTCCCATCAACATTATGTCATCCACATATAATATGAGAAATGCTACAGCTCCCACTCACTTTCTTGTAAACGCATGCTTCTCCATAAGTCTGCATAAACCCAAACGCTTTGATCATTTCATCAAAGCGAATGTTCCAGCTCCAAGATGCTTGCACCAGCCCATAGATCGAACGTTGGAGCTTGCATACCTTGTTAGCATTCTTAGGATCGACAAAACCTTCCGGCTGCATCATATACAATTCTTCCTTAAGGAAACCATTAAGGAATGCCGTTTTGACGTCCATTTTCCATATCTCATAATCATAGAATGTGGCAATTGCTAACATGATTCGGACAGACTTCAGCTTCGCTACGGGTGAGAAGGTCTCATCGTAGTCAACCCCTTGAACTTGTCGATAACCCTTAGCAACAAGCCGAGCCTTATAGATGGTTACATTACCATCCGCGTCTGTCTTCTTCTTAAAGATCCATTTATTTCTATGGCTCGCCGATCATCGGGCAAGTCTGTCAAAGTCCATACTTCGTTTCCATACATGGATCCTATCTCGGATTTCGTGGCTTCAAGCCATTTGTTGGAATCCGGGCCCGCCATCGCTTCTTCATAGTTCGAAGGTTCACCATTGTCTAACAACGTGATTTCCAGGACGGGGTTGACATACCATTCTGGTGTGGAACATGTCCTCGTGGACCTACAAAGTTCAGTAGCAACTTGATCCGAAGTACCTTGATCATCATCATTAACCTCCTCTCTAGCCGGTGCAGGCACCACATGAATATCTTCCCGAGCCGCGCTACTTTCTGCTTCAAGAGGCAGTACTTCATCAAGTTCCACTTTCCTCCCACTTACTTCTTTCGAGAGAAACTCTTTATCCAGAAAGGACCCGTTCTTGGTAACAAAGATCTTGCCTTCGGATCTGAGGTAGAAGGTATACCAATGGTTTCCTTAGGGTATCCTATGAAGACGCATTTTTCCGACTTGGGTTCGAGCTTTTCAGGTTGAAGTTTCTTGACATAAGCATCGCATCCCCAAACTTCTAGAAGCAGCGGCTTAGGTTTCTTCCCAAACCATAATTCATACGGTGTCGTCTCAACAGATTTAGACGGTGCCCTGTTTAAAGTGAATGTAGCTGTCTCTAGAGCGTATCCCCAAAATGATAGCGGTAAATCGGTGAGTGACATCATAGATCGCACCATATCCAATAGAGTGCGATTACGATGTTCGGACACACCGTTCTGTTGAGGTGTTCGGTAGCGTGAGTTGTGAAACGATTCGACATTTCTTTAAGTGCGTACCAAATACGTGACTTAAATATTCTCCCCCACGATCTGATCGTAAGAACTTTATTTTTCAGTCACGCTGATTCTCGACCTCATTCTGAAATTCCTTGAACTTTTCAAAGGTCTCAAACTTGTGTTTCATCAAGTAGACATACCCATATCTACCTAAGTCAACAGTGAGGGTGAGAACATAACGATAACCACCGCGAGCCTCAACGCTCATTGGACCGCACACATCAGTATGTATGATTTCCAATAAGTTGGTTGCTCGCTCCATTGTTCCGAGAAGCGGAGTCTTGGTCATTTGCCCATGAGGCATGGTTCGCATGTGTCAAATGATTACGTAATCAAGAGACTCCAAAAGTCCATCAGCATGGAGCTTCTTCATGCGTTTGACACCAATGTGACCAAAGGCGGCGATTGCCACAAGTATGTGGGACTATCGTTATCAACCTTACATCTTTTGGTATTCACACTATGAATAAGTGTAACATCACGTTAAGATTCATTAAGAATAAACCATTAACCAGCGGGGCATGACCATAAAACATATCTCTCATATAAATAGAACAACCATTATTCTCGGATTTAAATGAGTAGCCATCTCGTATTAAGCGAGATCCAGATACAATGTTCATGTTCAAAGCTGGCACTAAATAGCAATTATTGAGGTTTAAAACTAATCCCGTAGGTAAATGTAGAGGTAGCGTGCCGACGACGATCACATCGACCTTGGAACCATTCCCGACGCGCATCGTCACCTCGTCCTTTGCCAGTCTCCGCTTATTCCGCAGCTCCTGTTTCGAGTTACAAATATGAGCAACCGCACCAGTATCAAATACCCAGGAGCTACTACGAGTACTGGTAAGGTACACAACAATTACATGTATATCACATATACCTTTGGTGTTGCCGGCCTTCTTGTCCGCTAAGTACTTGGGGCAGGTCCTCTTCCAGTGTCCATTTCCCTTGCAATAAAAGCACTCAGTCTCAGGTTTGGGTCCATGCTTTGGCTTCTTCCCGGCAACTGGCTTACCAGGCGCGGCAACTCCCTTGCCGTCCTTCTTGAAGTTCTTCTTACCCTTGCCTTTCTTGAAACTAGTGGTTTTATTGACCATCAACACTTGATGTTCCTTTTTGATCTCCACCTCCGCTGATTTCAGCATTGAATATACCTCAGGAATGGTTTTCTCCATCCCCTGCATGTTGAACTTCATCACAAAGCTCTTGTAGCTAGGTGGGAGCGACTGAAGGATTACATCGGCGACCGCATCATCCGGGAGATTAACTCCCGGCTGAGATAAGCGGTTGTGCAACCCAGACATTTTGAGTATGTGCTCATTGTAACTATTCTCCTCCATCTTACAACTGTAGAACTTGTCAGAGACTTCATATCTCTCGACCCGGGCATGAGCTTGGAAAACCATTTTCATCTCTTGGAACATCTCATATGCTCCGTGCTGCTCAAAACACTTTTGGAGCCCCGGTTCTAAGCTGTAAAGCATGCCGCCTTGAACAGGAGTAATCATCACTCTGCTTGACTGCCGTGCGTTCATAACGTCTTGAGTTCTTTGGGAAAAGCAGTGCTTCACCTAGCGGTGCATCTAGGACATATGCTTTCTTGGCAGCTATGAGGATGATCCTCAAGTTCGGACCCGATCTGTATAGTTCTTTGTAAATGCGTCTTTCAGCTTGGTTTTCTCTAGGAGCAGCGTCAAAGTTGAGGGCAACATTAGCGTGGGCCATTTGATCTACAAGACATATTGCAAAGATTTTTAGACTAAGTTCATGATAATTAAGTTCATCTAATCAAATTATATAATGAACTCCCACTCAGATAGACATCCCTCTAGTCATCTAAGTGATACATGATCCGAGTCAACTAGGCCATGTCCGATCATCACATGAGACGGACTAGTCATCATCGGTGAACATCTTCATGTTGATCATATCTTCTATATGACTCATGTTCGACCTTTCGGTCTCTTGTGTTCCGAGGCCATGCACATGCATGCTAGGCTCGTCAAGTCAACCTAAGTGTTTTGCATGTGTAAATCTGGCTTACACCCGTTGTATGTGAACGTTAGAATCTATCACACCCGATCAACACGTGGTGCTTTGAGACAACGAACTTTCGCAATGGCGCACAATTAGGGGGAACACTTTCTTGAAATTATTATGAGGGATCATCTTATTTATGTTACCGTCGTTCTAAGCAAATAAGATGTAAAACATGATAAACATCACATGCAATCAAATAGTGACATGATATGGCCAATATCATCTTGCTCCTTTTGATCTCCATCTTCGGGGCGCCATGATCATCATTGTTACCGGCATGACACCATGATCTCCATCATCATGGTCTCCATCATCGTGCCTTCATGAAGTTGTCAGCCAACGATTACTTCTACTACTATGGCTAACGGTTTAGCAATAAAGTAAAGTAATTACATGGCATTATTCAATGACACGCAGGTCATACAAAAAATAAAGACAACTCCTATGGATCCTGCTGGTTGTCATACTCTTCGACATGCAAGTCGTGATTCCTATTACAAGAACATGATCAATCTCATACATCACATATATATCATTCATCACATCCTTTTTGGCCATATCACATCACAAGGCATATGCTGCAAAAACAAGTTAGACGTCCTCTAATTGTTGTTGCATGTTTTTACGTGGCTGCTATAGGGTTCTAGCAAGAACGTTTCTTACCTACGCCAAAACCACAACATGATATGCCAATTTCTATTTACCCTTCATAAGGACCCTTTTCATCGAATCCGATCCGACTAAAGTGGGAGAGACACACACCCGCTAGCCACCTTATGCAACTAGTGCATGTCAGCCGGTGGAACCTGTCTCACGTAAGTGTACGTGGAAGGTCGGTCTAGGCCGCTTCATCCCACGATGCCGCCGGATCAAGATAAGACTAGTAACGGCAAGTAAATTGACAAAATCGACACCCACAACAACTTGTGTTCTACTCGTGCATAGAAACTACGCATAGACCTAGCTCATGATGCCACTGTTGGGGATCGTTGCAGAAAATAAAAAAATTCTACGCATCACCAAGATCAATCTATGGAGTCATCTAGCAACGAGAGAGAGGAGTGCATCTACATACCCTTGTAGATCGCGAGCGGAAGCGTTCAAGAGAACGGGGTTGATGGAGTCGTACTCATCGTGATCCAAATCACCGATGATCCTAGCGCCGAACGGACCGCGTTCAACACATGTACGGTTGGGAGAGACGTCTCCTCCTTCTTGATCCAGCAAGGGGGGGAGGAGAGGTTGATGGAGATCCAGCAGCACGACGGCGTGGTGGTGGAAGTAGCGGGGATCTCGGCAGGGCTTCGCCAAGCTCAGCGAGACGGAGAGGTGTTGCGGGCGGGGAGGGAGAGGGCGCCGAGGCTTGGGTGCGCAGCCCTCCCTCCCCATTCTATATATAGGGGCCCTGGGGGGGCGCCGCCCCCCTAGAGATCCGATCTCAAGGGGGGGGGGTGGCGGCGGCCAAAGGGGGGAAACTTGCCCCCCAAGTCAGGTGGGGCGCCCCCCACCCCCAGGGTTTCCAACCCTAGGCGCAGGGGGAAGGCCCATGGGGGGCGCACCAGCCCACCAGGGGCTGGTTCCTTCCCACTTCAGCCCATGGGGCCCTCCGGGATAGGTGGCCCCACCGGTGGACCCAGGACCCTTCCGGTTGTCCGTACAATACCGATGACCCCGAAACTTTCCGGTGGCGAAACTGGACTTCATATATACAAATCTTTACCTCCGGACCATTCCGGAACTCCTCGTGATGTCCGGGATCTCATCCAGGACTCCGAACAACTTTCGGGTTACCACATACTAATATCTCTACAACCCTAGCGTCACCGAACCTTAAGTGTGTAGACCCTACGGGTTCGGGAGACACGTAGACATGACCGAGACAACTCTCCGGTCAATAACCAACAACGGGATCTGGATACCCATGTTGGCTCCCACATGCTCCACGATAATCTCAACGGATGAACCACGATGTCGAGGATTCAATCAATCCCGTATACAATTCCCTTTGTCTATCGGTATGATACTTGCCCGAGATTCGACCGTCGGTATACCGATACCTTGTTCAATCTCGTTACGGCAATTCTCTTTACTCGTTCCCGTAACACATCATCCTGTGAACAACTCCTTGATCACATTGAGCTCATTATGATGATGTCGTACCGAGTGGGCCCAGAGATACCTCTCCGTCATACGGAGTGACAAATCTCAGTCTCGATTCGTGCCAACCCAATAGATACTTTTGGGGATACCCGTAGTGTACATTTATAGCCACCCAGTTACGTTGTGACGTTTGGCACACCCAAAGTACCCTTACGGTATCCGGGAGTTGCACAATCTCATGGTCTAAGGAAAGGATACTTGACATTGGAAAAGCTTTAGCAGACAAACTACACGATCTTGTGCTATGCTTAGGATTGGGTCTTGTCCATCACATCATTCTCCCAATGATGTGATCCCGTTATCAATGACATCCAATGTCCATGGTCAGGAAACCGTAACCATCCATTGATCAACGAGCTAGTTAACTAGAGGCTCACTAGGGACATGATGTGGTCTATGTATTCACACATGTATTACAATTTCCGGATAACACAATTATAGCATGAACAATAGACAATTATCATGAACAAGGAAATATAATAATAATCATTTTATTATTGCCTCTAGGGCATATTTCCAACAATGGCAACATCATATAGCCCGCAGCTGGCTATATTATTAACCATGCTCTACAACAAGCTTCCGTCCCGCTTGCGGTGGACGGACATGCAGCAGTGGATTCGACACTGTAGAAGCAGTAGTAGTAACATCATTGTTCGTCTTCTCAAAGAGGCGAAGAGCCAAGCGCAACCCGAACGTTGCAGTTGCGAACATTGGAGCACGCATATAGCCAGGCTCTTGCATGAGACAAAATTGCTATGTGAGCCCACTATTGTACTAGTACGTACAACTACTTGCTAATATAGCCCTGTAAACCAGAAAGGAGTATTTTCCCTTCTAGAGATTTCAACAAGTGACTAGACTACACCGAGACAGAGTACATATGGAGCAAAATGAGTGAATCTGCACCGTAAATATATACGTACTATTTCTATCATTTTCCTCTCCGAGGTGCACAATATTGAGTATACTGACTAGTCTCTTTCTGACACGCATTTACGTTTTTGGACCACGATGCAGACATAGCGCTCATATACACGGGCATATACTCACCCCTATGAACACACACACGCATCGACACTATCATCTTGAAATTCTGAAGTCACCATAGGCACCTCGTCGTCGGCGTGTCCATAGGTGCTTGAATGCCAAGGAGGGAGAGGGTAGCGGTTCCCGACGTTGAATGGTCAATGATGCATCCTCAATTACATGCGAGAGGAATTAATTGGAGAAGCAGAATAGAGCCATCACGATGTGAATGCAACTGTGAGTTTGGACTCTCATATAATAAAGGCGCCCCACCACTCCAATCCATCTACTCCCAAGTCTCTGCGCCAACACTGCTCACTCCAATCCAAGACCAAGTGACCAAGCCACAAGCACCTATGGAGGCGATGGGCCAGCGGCGGCGATCGGCTATGCCAAATCATCCAAGGTGCCGACTGCGGCCCCGCACAGTGCAGCGTTTGCGAGATGGTCTTTGGCGACCGCGAGCATCGTAGCCCTCATCGGCGCCCGGCCGCCTCTCGCATGGACGACATGATGGTCAACTCCATCCGCAAGTTTACCGCCGTCAAGAAGCGCGCAGACGACCTTGCCGTACTGCTCCAGCCCGCGCGCCTAGGCTCCTCATTGCCTGCCACCCTCATCGGCCTCCATGGTGAGGAACTCTTTCAAGCCCTGGTGGCCGTGCGGTCTTGAGGTCATGACGAAGAATGTGCACCTCGAGGCGGCGCTGCGCCAGCGCTCTCGCCATGCAAGAAACCGTCGACCTGCACATCCACGTCTATGAGGAAATCGTCTACATAGGCCACTACAAGGCAAGCGAGGACAGAAAGACGTTGCTCTTCTTCCGGTAATTGCTGGAATCTTTGGGACGCCATTGTTCAAGCACGTCGACCGCCATGAAAGCCGCTGCTACTTAGGCACCGTTCGGTGGGCGGCGCCTGAGTCGAGGAGGTGGGCGTCGTTGATGGATGCATCTCTTCTTCTTGCCTCCTGTAACCAACCTTTGCATCGCCTCGTGGCCTTAATGTTTTATTAGTATAGTACTCCTCCGTTCCCAAATATAAGTCTTTCTAAAGATTCCAGCAAGTGACTACTACATACGGAGCAAAATGGGTGAATCTACACTCTAAACTATGTCTACATACATCATGCAGCTGTATTCCATTTGAAATAGTATCTAAAAAGGCTTATATTTATGAGCGGAGGGAGTATATGGCATTTTATTTCAGTCGTAACGTTTTCCTTTGTGAGGTGGGGCCTTGACGAGTTTAGAATTAGAAGAGAGAAGCGAGAGAGGAGAGCTAGGCTGTATACGGACTCTGTTGTCGAGATGGGACTCGTGTTTATAGAATAGAATCTTGAGCACTCGTGCCTCTTTTTTTGAGGGAAAAATTAGTCGTATGTCTAGTAGTACCACTAGTTGGGTGCGTCGACCTATAGGTGTCGTCACTTTAGGTCTCCTTTTTGAACATGCTTCGCTTCACAGTACATATTTTTTCACGCATTTATCCTCCTATATGTACTCCTAGGCTATTTCCACGTGCTCCCATTCGCCGACATGTGGGACATAGAGCATCTGGGTCGTAGTGCATGCGACTCGGAGCATATGCTTAGGGGTACTTTACATTTCAGACC
This sequence comes from Aegilops bicornis, assembly GCA_021605145.1. Lineage (NCBI taxonomy): Eukaryota > Viridiplantae > Streptophyta > Magnoliopsida > Poales > Poaceae > Aegilops > Aegilops bicornis. Next base: position 634,312,600 of record CM038670.1, read on the forward strand.
TCACGAATTACATGCAAACCCCCCGTAGAAGAATAAATAAATGAATGAATTACTACATGAAACCGGATTATTTTTGTGGAAACTGGAGCACGTTCATTAAATTTTGGACATAACACGTTTATATAAAATGACCGGACCTAAACCAGTCTAAGGGCCTCTTTGATTTTTCCCGCAAAAAAAGGCCTCTTTGATTCGCAGGATACTGAAAATACAGGAATGGGGAAAGTATGGACGAGGAGAACTCTAACTCAGTTAGAGGTTAGAGTTAGATTCTAACCCTGAACTAAGTCTAAACCAAAGAGGTGTATGGATGGCAAGGTTAGATTGACAATAAATGCTCTATCTCAATCATTTGACTACTTTGGACCCTATTTCCTGCCGGATTTGGAGGGTGCTTGGATACGTTTTAGTTCCATGACTAAAAGTAGTGGGACTAAAACTTGCTAGCCTCACCCATGCTTGGATCCAAATACTAAAGAGACTAAAATCAAGTTAATGAGCATTTATTATCCTCCAAACCACTACAACAAGAACCCCCCTACACCAATGCATCGATGCGTTGCTATATGTCCATATAAGTGTTGCAGAGGCCTACACCAACGGATTAATATGCGTTGCCGTTGGCGGCGTTGCAAGGGTCTACAACAACGTATATACATGCGTTGGTAAACGGGGTCAAGAAGCGTTGGTAGATAGCAACATATGGAGTTAGGGCCTAACAACACGTCATATGCGTTGCTATCACCCTGTACAAAAGGATTTTCGGATTGACATATGTATGTCATCCAACCCAGTATTGGTTGGATCAAGCCCAAATTTTTATTGGGTTGTGACCATTTCTGCCATACTGCTTGAATTATTTTTCTCAACAATTGTTAGTTGGCCCGATTCTATAGGGACTATTTTCCATTGACCAAGTCAACTGTCCAACAAAATATATTTTCAGTAAACATCAATGCCAATTCCATATCACGATTCATAGTACACATTCCACATAGCATCCTGATGCAACATGTAGCATCAGTAGAGAAATAAATTAACAAATGAGTGTTTTCTTGAGTCTTGACTCCCGAACATAATTGTATAGCTCTCCTCTTTATTGAGGGTACATTTGCTGAAGGCCTCTTATCCTGACTTCTTGAAGGCAGCTAGAGTCTTCGTGGTCCTTATTTGTCCATCCTAACTTCTTGAAATATGACTTGCATATCATCCTGTCACAATAATAGGGGTAGAATTTGCAGCAAAGACGTAAACATATTGGTAAGCATGAGTCACAATTTAGTATTAACTGTTCTCCTTAACTGTAGCTGATATAAATATTAACTAAAATTTTACATTTTACAATACACTACTTTATAATATTCACCATGTTATTTTACCTATGCTGATAAGAAAACCATATCAAGTGAGTGACAAACAAATTAAGTGCCTCCGAGGTATCACCTTATAAGCTTACCAGAATAGAAGTCAGATCTTCCTGACACAAACCAAGATCATTACCATCAGAGATGTGCTTGTCAAATATGACTCCAATTTTTTAACAACCCATTTTCTTCAAAAACAAGCATTACTCTGCCTCGATGACCATAGTCGGGGCCCCTAAAGACCAACCAAGAGCATTATCAAGATGTATATGGAAATAATATGGTCACAATCATGACAAAAAGATATTTGTTTATTTTCTGCCTGAACTCCAATACACACATATATAGTGAGAACAACAGATTCATTGTTGTTGCAAGTGAGCTAAAAATAAATCTTAATTAGATATCTGAGATCATTATTGAGTTTATTGATAGTCATTACCGTCATCCTCGTCTTCATTGTAATCGACTCTTCCCTTGGCATTTGCACCATACTCCACACTGTGTGATTTATTATGTTATCTTGTCATAAGCTTTCTTTGCTGTCTCTGGAGATAACAACCCATGCTCCATTAACCTGCACTTGTATCAATGGTATGATTATCATGTATAATGTAGTGTTATTCTTTGTAAACTAGGTAGTTCTATAACGAATCATCTCTGAATGATGATCCAAACCTACTACTTGAAATATGCTAAACTGGGCCAAAATATATTTAGAAATCAATCAGACTAGCTGAGAATTCTCTCGTGGGTAGTATTGTTAGAATAGCTGGGAGAATTGAACCTATTTCAACACACGGCACATAGCATTGAGAAATCAATCAGATTGGTGTGCACTGTGTGACGAGCTAGGATTTGAGACACAAAAATAAATCAGAAAGACTAGCTGGGGACTACACCATAAATTTGTGTCCATGTACTATACTTACTAGTACCTGGTGAATACGTAACTGGTGGTTATTAAGGAAACGAGGTGGCACACCTACAAGAATTCAGCCATCTCATTGGAGGGGAACTGGTGGACAGTAATTTATTAAATATCCTGGGCTGTTCCTTCGGTCGAGTTTGGAGGATCTTGGATGAAGCTAGCATTATGGACAACACATTAGATCGCATAACATGGTTAGATTGAACTGCAAGCTTGGTTGAAATCGACACTAATTAGCAATTGAGTTGGGAATCAATCAGATTCATAAAGCTAGCAAAAATCTGAGGAGGCTATGTGTGGAAGATGAAATTGCAGATGCAGTGTGCGAAAATTAACCAGATAGATATACCTGAGGCGAACGTATGACCATCGGCGGGGGCGGAGACAATTAGTGATGCGATGCGGAGGGAGGCCGAATCTTATGACGTCCCACATCTGCCTCGCCGCTGCCGCATGATCCAGAAGAACAGAGAGAGGACGTAGGTGGATGGGAACGATTGACGTACATAGGGAAAGGTTGTGACCAGATTCCCCACCGTACTCGACTTCGTCCCCGTCGGTGCCGGGTAGGAGAGCAGCTAGTCAACGACGGGGGCGGGGGTAGCCGGTACGAGAGGAAAGGCACCATAGAGGCTACATCCGGCGACTCAGCGAGGAGGGGGGCCGTGGAGGCGCGAGCGGTGGTTGGCCAGACGAGAGCGGCGGCGCTATTACAGAGGGCGGTTGCAGGGAGAGGTCCGGCGTTGCGGTGGTGGGGTTTGAGGGATATGAAAATCAGGGTTTCTTTAGATCTAGAGTAAAATATATGGTGGCCGGAAATTTCCACATCCTGCCACGCGTGTCCGCAATTTTCAACGTCGCGCGCTTTTTCTTTTGCATGATAGTAGTACGTACTATATTGTTAGTTTTGATGTGATTGATGGGTTCGAAAATTCCTAGATGAACCACTCTATAGTGTTCATCTCAACAAGTTGAACAAAAATACGTGTTTATATGTTGCCAGGTCAAAAATAGAAACCACTTGTATTCCACAGACGCAGATCTTTGGAAGATGGGGCCAATGCACCGAAATAAAAAAACAATTTTAGTTAAAAATATCAAAAGGAGAAAAATTCTGAAACTTTATTAGTAACAAACGTGTTCTGGTGTAATACTCGTGTGAAAAGTTTCATGGATTAACAACTCTAGTCGTTTTCTCGACAACGAAAAACAGAATCGACACTATAAAAAAGTTACTATTCACACTTTTTATCTCAAAATTGTTTTCTTGGCTTCCGAATTGATGGAAGCAATTCATTTGCGAAACATTTCACATGAGTGTAATACATGTTTGATTCCAATAAATTTTTTTTTTTGACTGTTCTTGAATTTTAAAAAATCGGGTGCAATGGGACCCGAGACCCATTGTCTATTTCTGGATTTCCACTGTCTAATAATAGTGAAACCTAAATCATGTCACTATGGATATATCCACCGCTTCCCCTCTAGGTTTCTCTCTTCGCACGAACGTCTCTCCTTCACGCGTTCTTTGTTGTTCGCCTCCTTCCCCTTCCCATCTATCGTTCATCACAATCAAGAGGAGAGGGCTTCCATGACGACGACAACCACCCGCCCATCGCTGCTACAAATCGGGAGGAATGACGGCGACCACCACCTGGTGCTCCATCCGCACCACAGACAGTTATTCTTACTGCAAACGAAGGAAGACGCGACGACCGGTTGTTGCATCTTCGCCATGGCGCACCACCGTTGTTGCAAACAGGAAGGGGCAATGGTTGCGACCCGCATCACTACATTCTTACATGGTCAAGCTTCCGCCTGCACTGTCGGGGGTGTTGTAAACCCACGGTTGCAGTGGCACAATTGCTGCAAGTGGGGGCGGCATACGTAGCACCCAGGGGGTTGCTAAAGGCGGGGGTGACGCCTGCCACACAGTTGCAATGCAAAACACAGGCAAAGGACGGGTTGCTCGCCGCACTGATGCGATGCAACATGCAGGAGGAGGCACTGCTGCTCACCGCACTACTACGACCCAACATGCGTGATGCAAGGGAAGGCTGTAGCCGCTGACGGCCGGTGCTGCAACGTAGAACGGAAGGGGAGGATGGAAGCCGACAATTCTTACCTCACAATTATGGGCAACATGCAAGAGGAGGAGGCGTTGCTCGTCGCACTGTTGCGACAACACACGTGATGAAAGAGGAGGCGGGCACCGCATGAACAGGGAGGCCGGAAGCGGGCATTGCTTGCCGCACAACTGCAACACAACACATAAGGGGAGGGGAGGCACGACACTAGAGGAGCCAACAGTGCTATGATTCAACTCGACGACACACTGTTCTTGTGATGCAGCACTCTCGACGTTGCTATGACGGCTTACCGATGATGCTGCTTGGCGAATGTGACCCAAGACTGAGGGGAAATCAAGGACATACCATAACTAAGAACAAAAACGGAGAGGTTCACTACTCCTTTAGCAGCTGGCGAGGTAGCGGGACCAAAGAGACGAAGGGGGTCGATGCTTTCTTTTTTGTTATTAACTATTTTTTATATGAAAACTTTTAAATATATGATGAACCTTTTTTAAGTGCACAATACACATATTTACATATATTACGAAGAATTTTAAAACAAATTGTAAATATTATAATATATAACACTGTTAAATATCTCTTTGAACATTTTGAAATACACGATGAACTCCTTTTTTCCCAATTTTTTTTTAAAAGGTACTCCCTCCGTCCCAAATTAAGTGACGCGACTTTGCACTAACATTGTAGGGAGTATGATTTTAAAAAATACATGATATTTTTTACTGAAATGTACGGTGAAATTTTATTAAATACATTATAAATATTTAACAAAGACACAATAAATATTTACCAAAAAAAAAAAATTTATATGCGTGAACACTTTTGAAACTTTAATGTTTTTTCAAGAAGCATGAACACACTTTAAATTTACAACAAAATGTACTTACACGAAAAAAATTCTCTTATTATTTTTACTAAATTATATAAATTTAGTAAAATATTTATTTTTACATAAATGGGCTCTTCATTTCTTTAAATGTTGGATTTCAAATTATCATACCCGTACAACTGTACAAGTAGCATATTGTTTTTTAATGTAACGCACAAGTAGCAGGGATCAACTACTTCGTACAAGGAACAACTTTTCTTTACTGAGAATACGTACAAATAGGACTTTTTTAATTAAGAAATAATAAAAGTACAAGTAGTTGAACTGATTGATATTAAAAAGCAGTATCCTAAAAAAAATTAAAAAGCAGCATCGGCCCGATTGGCACTTTTTATAAACATCGGCTAGGCCCCTGCGCACGTCCTATGGGCCCCAACTTGCGAAGGTGCATCTGAGTTGGCATTGTGTTTATCTAAGTGAAATCAGTTTACTAATCACGTTGTCAACATTGGTGAGGTGGTTTGTCTCTCTCTTTGTAGCTGAGAGGTTGCTGGTTCGAGTACCTTCCCGCTTTTTTTGTGTGCAGAAATAATATCTGCAGTTCGTTCAAGTCTTATTTTCTCCTTCCATACTTCTGGTACAGAAAGCAACACATAGCATGCATCGCAAAGTACTCCTTGTTCCTCACAGCATTAGCAACATACACGTTTGCAACACATATATGCGTAGCTATGGCGGAGAGATTACAACACATTCCTAGATCGTTGCAACTGATCCGTTGCTATATGGGGGTTCTTGTTGTAGTGAACCCTCCAATCCAGAACTCATCTATGTTAAAGGAGAGGAGTTAAATGAGGAGAGAGAGAGGACTAATCCACATTTTAGTAGGGGCGCAATCTTAGATGAGCTTAAAGAGTGGAACTTAGCTTTTAACGGTGTTGAAGGTTTACAACGTTTAGTGAGACATTAGCCTAGGGTTATTTAGTTGGAGTGGGTGCTCCCATGTTGGTGTTCGCATCAACGTGTGGAATCTTGTAAATTGTGTTCTCCTTCTTCTATAAAAATACGGTACGCGATTGCGTACTCCCGAAAAAAAATATTTTAGTAGGGGTACCCCTGACTAAAAAAAATTTAGTCTCAAGACTAGTTTTAGCCCCTCTTTAGTCAGGGGTGCTTGGAACTTTAGCCTCTTAAATAGACTATTTTTAGTCAGACTAAAATAAGTTCCTTGGATCCAAGCACCCTCTTGGGTGTGGCCGGCTCTTCTGTGGCCTCCTCCCGCTCACAATTGACATAAACGAACCATCTATACAAATCAAGCATGCAAAACATGATAATTTTTTCTTTGTCCATACAAATGAGATATCCCACTTAAACATACAAGTCGTCAATCAAGCTTCACTTTATATAAAAAACACTTCATGAAACAAAGAATGAGCTAACTCATCACGGAAGTCATTCACGATAGGGAGGGAGCCCGGAGCCCCTCACGCACCGAGGGAGGAGCTCGCCATCGTCGCTCTGGAGGAAGGCTCTGTAGAGCCCAAGCCCCGGGAACCCCTCCGACGCTGGCCCTTGCGAGTTGAGGTCGACACCGGCATGGGTAGCAGGGCCGCTTGCCGCCGACTGGGAACTTAATCTTTGGGCCTCTAGAAATAATGCAAGCACAGTAACTAAAATACCTAGCAAGGTGAACTGAATCTTTGGGCCTCTCGAAATAATGCACGCCTGAACGTGAAATACCTAGAAAGGTGAACTGAATCTTTGGGCCTCTACAAATAATGCACGCCTGAAACTGAAATACCTAGAAAGGTGAACTGAATCTTTGGGCCTCTAGAAATAATGCAAGCCTGAAATTGAAATACCTAGAAAGGTGAACTGAATCTTTGGGCCTCTAGAAATAATGCAAGCCTGAAATTGAAATACCTAGAAAGGTGAACTGAATCTTTGGGCCTCTCGAAATAATGCAAGCCTGAAATTGAAATACCTAGAAAGGTAACCTGAATCTTTGGGCCTCTAGAAATATTTATTACCTCCTCAAGCAGCATCAAACAATTCCATGTGTGCACCACAAATCTATACCAAGTTTGATCAGGATCTACTTTTCCAAATCAGAATTAGCGCTAGAGCAAGCAAGATCAATGATATGGCCGTGAGACAGAGAAGGAACAAACAAACTCACCCCTCGCGACCTCCACAGTAGATCTTGCGCCCGTGCATGAGAGGAGAAAAAGCAGTGGTGAAGGGGGCCAGGCGATCTTGAAGGCCGGAGGGAGAGGGCGGCCGGAGTAGGGCGGCGGAGGCCGGAAGGATAGGGAGGCCGGAGGAGAGAGAGGGCAAGCGGCGCTTGGGCGGGCGGCCCTATGGGGAACAGAGAGGAGTCGTGCGAGAGGGGGGGAGCGATCTGGTGCGGGCAGGGGAGATTTTTTTAGTTCTCTTTTAGTGGGCCCGAGGATAACTAACCCTAGAACCTCTCCACCGGGCTAGTTTTTTTAGCTGGGTTAGAGCAAACTAGCTCAAACTAACCCCTCTTGTTTCGATAATTTGAGGCTATTTCAACCCAAACTAGCTCTAACTCAGGGATCCAAACAAAGAGGAGTGTTCTTTGTACATGCTACTGATGTGGACCGTAGCACATTGTTTTTTATGGCCATATCACCACATTGTTTTCTCTGCTGGTTCACTTTGGGCTACCATGGTTCGCCTTCTTTGGTTCCTTTGGGCTGCCGTGGTTCGCACTCCTCCGACCTGAGTACTCCCTCCGTCTAGGTGAGTAAGTCATCTTAGGTTGTGCACCGTGACTAAGGAGAAGGGGAAAACGAGAGACTTTAATGTTTATTTGCTAATTAATAGCATTGCATGCAATGAACTAACCATTGCATGTCGTGTTTGGTAGTCTCAAGTCATTAAAAGCATGCACACCCCTCATCTCTTATTGGTTGATATGTCAAGAAACAAGAAACGCGATAGAAGTTAATGCACCGCGCCTTAGTGTTTTGGGATTATTTGGTTTTCGTAAGATGACTTACACACCTAGACGGAGGGAGTAGTATAGTACTAGTATATACCGCATCATTCTTTGCTCCTTCTTACTACTCCGACATGTGGGAGAGCCGACATCCGAATTGACGTGTCATGCAGCGATTAGGCGCGGAGCGGAAGGGGGCATCACCCCGGTCGGAGCACCAGTAATTCACGACTACTAGCTAAAACTAACTCTAACCCATGGATCCAAACAGGGCCTATGGCCAGTCTCGACGTGGAGCAGTCGCGTGCACCGGGAAGCGGCGCTCTCTCGGTCGTCGCGCCACTTCAAAGCCGGCGCCAGTGAGAGGTCGCCTCCGCTCTGGCCGGGCATTCATGCGTCACTGATGCTCCAGGGCGACGCTGACCGTTTCACGCAAGAAGCGCGCGCTGGCAAGGGAGTATAGGTTTTGAACCGTTTCAGGTGTAGAACTGGTAGTTTGCAACTATTGCACCCAGTTTCCTAAGAAATTGTGGTAAAAAACGTTACTCCAGAGCCTGCTTCCCTTCTCCTTCCTCTTCCACCGCCCGCGCACATCCGCAGGAAGCGACCGGCCAACCCTTATATAGGAGTGCTAGCACAAAAAGATGCATGCATGACCACTAAAATTTCCATATTAAAGCGCCGCTCCGGCGGGAGTATAGCATATGTTGTTACCTTCGGCCAGCCCATAGCTCTGCGGGCGACGGCGACCGGAAGAAATGGCGGCGGGAGGAATGAATGCAGCTACTGTTTGGGTTCGCCTTCGGCTTAAATAAATCTGCAGCATCACGTGTACCAGCGGGTGCACAAATTGTAACATACGATATGCGCTTAAGTGGGCGTCACGTAACTGGTGTGTGTGTGTGAGAGAGATTACGAGAGGCAGTGCGTGTGTGCGACTCTACTCTTCGGACATGTACTCAACCTTTGCATCGGGATATAAGTATAATGGTATTTACTTTAGCTAGTGATTTATGTCGCCATGTTAACGAGGTTGTGTCAAAAAAATGTCACTACCTGCACGTGATTTGAGTTATATAATTACAAGAAAGATTATCGTGCATTATACCGAACATAAATCTGCAAATTTTTTACAAAAAAACTGTTCTGATTGACCCATGCAGGAGTAATCCCATGTGTAAAAACTAATGATATCTCGAGAATTTTATCGGAAAACTGGTATCTCGAGAATGTCATCGAAAAAATGAAAGATGAGAGATAAGGCGAGGAGGAGTGGGCGTGGTGGTGGTGGTGGTCGAGAATGGGCGGAGGCATGGGGATGGGCGGCCGTGAGGCTGGCAGCCACCATGCATGCTAGATTGTTCCAGTGACTTATTCCTTTTTTAATTGTTGAGCAATGAGGTTGCGGGAGATAATGATGTGGAGAGAGGTGCGGGTATCTTTTGTAAAATTATCATAGTTTGCTTTCTATCCGTCAGATATAGATCATACGGTCTGTATTACAAGATGGCAGGCACACCATCATCGCCAACTCATTTTTATAAGGGTATAGATATAGATATAGATATCGATAATGAGTGGTCATATCACAAGTCTTTCCAGCAGTAACGCGCCGTCAAATCGCACAGCCCCACTCGCTCACCCTCCTCGCCTCTCTGTCAAACCGCCTACCCGAAAACTGCCGCTCGTACTGCCCGGGTAAAGCCCCGCCCTCAACTTTTAACTACGCGAAAATAGTTCGAGCTTGTTCGTTCTATATAAATACAGTACTTACTGTATGTTTATTCACCCGTGGGGTTGTTCAATGAATGGAGGGGCGGGGAGCACAAGTGAACAATACTGTAGTACTATGATAACCCAAAAGTATAGGGGATCGCAATAGTTTTCGAGGGTAGAGTATTCAACCCAAATTTATTGATTCGACACAAGGGGAGCCAAAGAATATTCTCAAGTATTAGCAGCTGAGTTGTCAATTCAACCACACATGGAAACTTAGTATCTGCAGCAAGGTGTTTAGTAGCAAAGTAATATGATAGTGGTGGTAATGGTAACAAAAGTAAAGACAACAAAAGTAATGTTTTTGGTATTTTTGTAGTGATTGTAACAGTAGCAACGGAAAAGTAAATAAGCGAAAACCAGTATATGGAAAGCTCGTAGGCACCGGATCAGTGATGGATAATTATGCCGGATGTGGTTGTCATGTAACAGTCTTAACATAGGGTGACACAGAACAAGCTCCAATTCATCAATGTAATGTAGGCATGTATTCCGAATATAGTCATACGTGCTTATGGAAAAGTACTTGCATGACATCTTTTGTCCTACCCTCCCGTGGCAGCGGGGTCCTATTGGAAACTAAGGGATATTAAGGCCTCCTTTTAATAGAGAACCAGAACAAAGCATTAGCACATAGTGAATACATGAACTCCTCAAACTATGGTGATCACCGGGAGTGGTCCCGATTATTGTCACTTGAGGTTGCGGATCATAACACATAGTAGGTGACTATAGACTTGCAAGATAGGATCAAGAACACACATATATTCATGAAAACATAATAGGTTCGGATCTGAATTCATGGCACTCGGGCCCTAGTGACAAGCATTAAGCATAGCAAAGTCATAGCAACATCAATCTCGAGAACATAGTGGATACTAGGGATCAAACCCTAACAAAACTAACTCGATTACATGATAAATCTCATCCAACCCATCACCGTCCAGCAAGCCTACGATGGAATTACTCACGCACGGCGGTGAGCATCATGAAATTGGTGATGGAGGATGGTTGATGATGACGACGGTGATGAATCCCCTCTCCGGAGCCCTGAACGGACTCCAGATTAGCCCTCCTGAGAGAGATTAGGGCTTGGCGGCGGCTCCGTATCGTAAAACGCGATGAAACTTTCTCTCTGATTTTTTTCTCCCTGAAAGCCAATATATGGAGTTGGAGTTGGTGTCGGAGGGGCTCCAGGGGGGCCACGAGGTAGGGGGCGCGCCCAGGAGGGAGGGGCGCGCCCCCCACCCTCGTGGACAGGGTGTGGGCTCCCTGGTCTTCATCTTTGGCGAGGATTTTTTATTATTGTTTATAAGACATTCCGTGGAATCTCAGGTCATTCCGAGAACTTATGTTTTCTGCACATAAAACAACATCATGGCAATTCTGCTGAAAGCAGCGTCAGTCCGGGTTAGTTCCATTCAAATCATACAAGTTAGAGTCCAAAACAAGGACAAAAGTGTTTGGAAAAGTAGATACGACGGAGACGTATCAACTCCCCCAAGCTTAAACCCTTGCTTGTCCTCAAGCAATTCAGTTGAAAAACTGAAAGAAAAAAAAAGCGTTTACAAACTCTGTTTGCTCTTGCTTTATTGTACCTATGTCAAGCCGACATTCAGGTTTTCAGCAAATATTATAACTAACCACATTTGCAATAATTCTCGTGTCTCATGTTTACTCATATCAATAACATAATCAGCTAGCAAGTCATAATAATAAATCTCGGATGACAACACTTTCTCAAAACAATCATAATATGATATAACAAGATGGTATCTCGCTAGCCCTTTCCAAGACCGCAAAACATAAATGCAGAGCACCTTCAAAGATCAAGGACTGACTAGACATTGTAATTCATGGTAAAAGAGATCCAATCATAGTCATACCCGATATAAATTAACGATAATGAATACAAATGACAATTGTGCTCTCCGACTAGTGCTTTTTAATAAGAAGGTGATGACTCAACATAAAAGTAAATAGATAGGCCCTTCGCAGGAGGAAGCGAGGGATTTGTAGAGGTGCGAGAGCTCGATTTTGAAATAGAGATAATTTATATTTTGAGCGGCATACTTTCATTGTCAACATAACAACTAAGAGATGACGATATCTTCCATGCTAAACAAATTATAGGCGGTTCCCAAACAGAATGGTAAAGTTTATACTCCCCTTCCTCCACAAGCATCAATCCATGGCTTGCTCGAAACAACGAAAGTGCCTCCAACATTCAACGGGTCCCAGGGGAGTTTTGTTTGCAATTATTTTGATTTAGTTTGCATAAAGCATGGGACTGGGCATCCCGGTGACCAGCCATTTTCTCGTGAGTGAGGAGCGGAGTCCACTCCTCTTGAGAATAACCCGACTAACACGGAAGATAAGGGCAGCACTAGTTGATATATGAGCTATCCGAGCATGCAAAACAGAATATTTATTTGAAGGTTTAGAGTTTGTCACATACAAATTTACTTGGAACGGCAGGTAGATACCGCATATAGGAAGGTATAGTGGACACATACGGAATAACTTTGGGGTTTAAGGGATTGGATGCACAAGCAGTATTCCCGTTTAGTACAAGTGAAGGCTAGAAAAAGACTGGGAAGCGACCAACTAGAGAGCGACAACAGTCATGAACATGCATTAAAATTAATAAACATTGAATACAAGCATAAGTAGGATATAATCCACCATGAACATAAATATCGTGAAGGCTATGTTGATTTGTTTCAACTACATGCGTGAACATGTGCCAAGTCAAGTCACTTAAATCATTCAAAGGAGGATACCACCCTATCATACCACATCATAATCATCTCAATAGCATGTTGGTACACAAGGTAAACCATTATAACTCATAGCTAATCAAGCATGGCACAAGCAACTATGATCTCTAATTGTCATTGCAAACATGTTTATTCATAATAAGCTGAATCAAGAACGATGAACTCATCATATTTACAAAAACAAAAGAGGTCAAGTTCATACCAGCTTTTCCCATCTCAGTCAGTCCATCATATATGTCATCATAATTGTCTTTCACTTGCATGACCTAACGATGTGAATAATAATAAGAGTGCGCGTGCATTAGACTAAGCTGGAATCTGCAAGCATTCAGTAACAGGAGAAGACAAGGCAATATGGGCTCTTGGTTAAATCAACAATGATGCATATAAGAGCCATCTCAACAATTTAATACTGGTCTTCTCCTACTAACCCCCAGAGAAAAGAAAAGAAATAAAAACTATTTCACGGGAAAGCTCCCAACAAGCAAAAGAAGAACGGGAAATATTTTTGGGTTTTCTTTTTAGTTATTACTACTACAGCAGGAAAAATAAACTACTACTAATTTTTTTGGTTTTTTCTTAAGGTTTATTAAACACACAAGAGGAAAGCAGGAAAAAGGAAATAAACTAGCATGGATATTACAGTGAAAGAGTATGAGCACCGACATCTAGCAATGAGTGTGTGTGAACATAAATGTAATGTCGGTGGGAATACGTACTGTCCCAAGCTTAGGCTTTTGGCCTAAGTTGGTCTATTGCCAGGGATAGCCTGGCGGATACCCGTAGGTGTAGCTGGGGTCGTACTACGATGCAGCTGCTATTGCCTCCTGAGCTGCAGCGTGGCGTCGAGCCACCTCCGCTCTCCTCTCGTACTCATCTGCCTCCTCCCTGGTAATAATATATCTTCCATTTGTTTTTCCTTCGAGCTTCGGCTCGACGAGCCCCTCAAAAGTCTCTTCATTATTTCTGAAATAATCTGAAATTTTTAGTAACTTCAAACAAAAGTGAACCAACTTCAATAAAACTGATAGCAACTACTCATACAAGTGCCTAGAGCATATATCAAGCATTAGAACTACTTGGAACCATATAAATTTGACATGCAAGTCAAGAACATGGTCACCTATGCAGCACAAATTTGCAAAGAATAAAGCACTAGAAAAAAAACTAATTGGACCAATGGAGGAGTCACATACCAAGGAACAATCTCCCCAAGCAGTTTTGCGAGAGGTGCTTTGAACAAGGAGATCGAAAATCACAGCAAAAGTGGGTGGAACACGAGCTTGAGTTGGTTTTTCGGGTTTGTGTGAGGAAGAGGAAGAAGATGGGTGCAGGGATAAGTGGAGGAGGGCCACCATGGGCCCATGAGGCAGGGGTGCGCCCAGGGGGGTAGGGCGCGCCCTCCACCCTCGTGGCCAGTGGCAGCTCCCATGATAATTTTGCACTAAAATCCTCAAATATTCCCGAAAAAATCATATTAAATTGGCATGGCATTACGAGGACTTTTATTTTCGGATATTTTTATATTGCGGATAAATCAGGAAGCAGACGGAAAAATACTATTTTTGCTTTATTTCTACTAAAGAACAGAAAATATAAAGAGGGTACAGAAGGTTGTGCTTCTAGTTTCATCCATCTCATGCTCATAAAAAAGAATCCACTAACAAGGTTGATCAAGTCTTGTTAACAAACTCGTTCCGATTTAACATGGAGCCGGAGAAATTTCGAATAACACTATGTTACCTCAACGGGGATATGGACATCCCCAATTAGGGGTGGAAACGGATCGGATGCGGATCGGATAGTGCTCTGACCACTTCCATTTTCATATTTTCAAAACGAATACGAATCCGAATACGGATGTTATCGGATACGGATGCGGCTCGGATTTTATTCGAATACGGATGCGTATCGGATATTTTCTTGATTCGGAACGGATACGAATAATATCAACATATTGCTTAAGTAAATTAGTCGATAGCTATGTGACCTGAAATAATCAACTTGTGACATCCAATAAGTCAACGATAAATAGGTTTATGAATAAATACTATTGTAATGCATAATAATTTATAAGTTCAATCATATAAAGAGTAAATTTGACCCCTTATTTGGCTTTTATGTTGGATAATTGGAATCTTTGGGTCTAGAATTTTGAAAATTACCTCCATAATCTTATTCGGATACGGATATATCCACTTCCATATCCATATTTGTGTCAAAATCTCCTACCATATTTTATTTATTATTTGTTTAATAAATTCGGATACGGATAATTTCCATATCCATTTTGGTTCGGATGCGGATGTTTCGGATACGAATAGGCATTTTCTCGAATACGAATATCGGATATTTCGGATTATCCGCTACCACTTTCCACCCCTATCCCCAATAATAAGTATATCATATTTCTTCTTGACAGTAGGGAGAGGAAATTCAAAACCTCCAAATATAATCGATGGAATTTTTCCAATAGAGTTGATACTATGTGACGCCCGGATAATTAGGCTACAGTAATCCCACGTTAACGATGCCACGTCACCACGGTTACTGTTGTTAAATCTCGCGTTAATTCGAAACTGCTTCAAAATTTAAATTTAAATTAATGGCAAACAACAATATTTTTTAAAAGCTAAAACAAAAATGTTCGGGCGGTGCCATATTTTGTTAAGCAAATATGGTGTAATAAACACATTTTTATAAAGTGTCTAGATAATTTAAAATGATTTAAAACAGGAAAGAAAATAAATAAAAAGAAAAGAAACTACAAAAACAGAAAACAAAACAAAACTAAAAAGAATAAAAAGGCCCCCTGGCCAACTGGGCCAGACGGCCCAGCTCACCGGCCAGGCCGGCCCACCTGGCCCAGCCGGCCGGCCCACCCGTGCCTTATCCCCACGAGGGGGGGGGGGAACCCTAACCGACACTCCCCCCCACTCCCCACTCGCTCTCCCCCACCCCCGCTGGATCTGGATCGGGAGCCCGATCCCCTTCTCCCTCGCTCGGTCCCCGACGCCGTCGCCCGTCGCCGCTAGTGGACCGCGCCGGCGCCCGGAGCTCCCCGCCGGCCTGCTTCCTCTTCCCCACCGGCCTGCTCCCACGTCGCCCGTCGTCCCCGTCCTCCTCCACAACGGACCTCCCCGAACTTCCCCGCGCCCATTGCCCCGATCCCTACACTCCCGGTGAGGCCCCCGGCCTCCTCCCTCCTCCCACGCCTTGAATGGACCCGGCCTTGTAGCGCCACCGTGGGCGTGCCCCCTTTCACGCTCACCGCGCCCCAGATACTGCCTTTCTGCCGTAGCCACCCGCATCCTTCCTCGCTCCTCGCCCGTCGCGCCTGTATCTTGCGCTTCAGGCGCGCCAACAACCCATGCGTCGTCGCCCGGCCGGTCCCAAAACCGCCCGTGGCGTACTCGGCATCTCCCATGTTCAGCCCTTTGCTACTTGCCGTTGGCTGGCCTCGCCGTGGCCCTCGCGGCCGACGCTCGGGCCTGCCTCGCGCCCGGGTCGGATGCCTGCTCCCGCTGCGTCTGTTCGGGCGTCGCCCGTTAGCCCGCCCGCTAAGGCCCCAGGGCCAATGACAAACGGGGCCCACCAGCCCCAGAACGTTTTTATAAAAAAAGGAATTAAAAATATAATAATGAAATTAATTAATTAATTAATTACTTAAGGAATTAACTAACTTAATTAATTTTGATTAATTAACCTAATCAATTAACTTAAACTAATTAAACCTAGTAGTTAGACTTAGACAATGACAATGGGACCCACACGTCAGTTTGCCTAGGTCAACTGGCTAGTTGACTGCTGACATCACCCTGACATCATGCTGACGTCAGTAAACACTGTTCTGGATAATTTTAAATTAAAATAATTAAATAAATTCTAATAATGAATTAAATCTTGTAAAATCAATATTAAATAAACCGTAGCTCATATGAAAATACTTTCTACATGAAAGTTGCTCAGAACGACGAGACGAATCCGGACCCGTAGCCTCTTCGTCCGCCACACATCTCTAGCATAGCGAACACACAACTTCCCCCCTCCGGTTCATTTGTCCGAAAACACGAAACACCGGGGACACTTTCCCGGTTGTTTTCCCCCTTCGTCGGTATCACCTATCCCTGCGTTAGCTCACCCCTAACATCGTGTCTCGCCTTGTTATATTTTGTGATGCTATTGTTTGCTCTGTTATTTATTGTGTTTCCCCTCCATTACTTCCTTCCGGTAGACCCCGAGACTGCCGGCGAACCCCAGTTCGACTACGGTGTTGACGACCCCTCCTTCTTGCCAGAGCAATCAGGCAAGCCCCCCCTGATCACCAGATATCGCCTATTCTTCTCTATACTGCTTGCATTAGAGTAGTGTAGCATGTTACTGCTTTTCGTTATTCCTATCCTGATGCATAGCCTGTCCTTGCTACTACTGTTGTTACCTTTACCTGCAATCCTACATGCTTAGTATAGGATGCTAGTATTCCATCAGTGGCCCTACATTCTTGTCCGTCTGCTGTGCTATACTACCGGGCTGCGATCAGTCGGAAGGTGATCACGGGTATATACTATATACTTTATACATGATACAGGTGATGAATAAAGTCGGGTCGGCTTGTGGAGCACCCGCAAGTGATTCACGGATTGGGGGCTGAAAGGACCTTTGTCCCAACGGCCCTCTGTGTGGATCTTTGTGGCGGAGCGACAGGGCAGGTTGAGACCGCCTAGGAGAGAGGTGGGCCTGGCCCTGTTCGGCGTTCGCGGATACTTAACACGCTTAACGAGATCTTGGTATTTGATCTGAGTTGGGTCGTTGACCTTATACGCACTAACCGCCACGTGGGACAAGATATGGGCAACCGGTGTCGTGGTATCAGCCGAAGCATTTCGTGACGTCAGCGACTGAGCGGCGCGCGCCGGATTGGACTGGAACGCCTGCTAGGCTAGGTCTGCTTCCGGCCGCCCTACTTAGCGATGCATGTGTGCTAATGGCGATGGGCCCGGACCCTGTGCGCTTAGGTTTGAACCGGCGTCTTGACCTCTCTATTGTGCCTACGTGGGGCTGCGGCGTGTCGATCTTCAGCGGCGGGCATGACCCGAGAAAAGTGTGTCCGGCCAAATGGGATCGGCGTGTCGGGTAATGTGGTGCACCCTGCGGTGAAGTTTATCTATTCGAATAGCCGTGATCTTCGGTAACAAGGCGACTTGGAGTTGTACCTCGACCTTATGACAACTAGAACCGGATACTTAATAAAACACACCCTTTCAAGTGCGGATACAACTCGGTGGTCGCTCTCTAACGAGGCTACGAGGAGAGGATCGCGGGTAGGATTATGCTATGCGATGCTACTTGGAGGACTTGATCTACTCTCTTTTACATCTTTGCCAAGGCCGGCTGCCGAAGCTTAGTCTTGACGGGATTAGTTATCCCCCTCTTATTACGGCATTACGTAGTTCGGTCCACCGATATGGCCCTTTACACATATAACCATGCATAGGTAGTGTAGCTCCTTGCTTGCGAGTACTTTGGATGAGTACTCACGGTTGCTTTCTCCCCCTTTCCCCCTTTTATTTCTACCTGGTTGTCGCAACCAGATGTCGGTGCCAGGCAGACGCCACCGTCGGCAGCGACTACTACCTTTGGAGGGGCCTACTACTACGTGTAGCCAGCGGCAGCGACCGGGAGTAGTTAGGAGGATCCCAGGCGGGAGGCCTGCGCCTCTTCGATCTGTATCCCATTTTGTGCTAGCCTTCTTAAGGCAAACTTGTTTAACTTATATGCGTACTCGGATATTGTTGCTTCTGCTGACTCGTCTATGATCGAGCACTTGTATTCGAGCCCTCGAGGCCCCTGGCTTGTATTATGATGCTTGTATGACTTATTTATGTTTTTAGAGTTGTGTTGTGATATCTTTCCGTCAGTCCCTGATCTCGATCGTACACGTTTGCGTGCATGATTAGTGTATGATTGAATCGGGGCGTCACATACTATGAACTTGAGGTTGTTTCCACGGAAAGTGTACCGTATGCTCATTACCATTAACATGAAAAGTGATGTTGCCTTTGTTGCAATCAATAACAGCCCCTGTAGTATTAAGGAAAGGTCTTCCAAGAATAATAGACATACTATCGTCCTCGGGAATATCAAGAATAACAAAGTTCGTTAAAATAGTAATGTTTGCAAGCACAACAGGCACATCCTCACAAATACCGACAGGTATAGAAGTTGATTTATCAGCCATTTGCAAAGATATTTCAGTAGGTGTCAACTTATTCAAATCAAGTCTACGGTATAAAGAGAGAGGCATAACACTAACACCGGCTCCAAGATCACATAAAGCAGTTTTAACATAATTTATTTTAATGGAGCATGGTATAGTAGGTACTCCTGGATCTCCAAGTTTCTTTGGTATTCCACCCTTAAAAGTATAATTAGCAAGCATGGTGGAAATTTCAGCTTCGGTATCTTTCTTTTATTTGTAACAATATCTTTCATATATTTAGCATAAGGATTCATTTTGAGCATATCGATCAATCGCATACATAAAAGATGGGTCTAATCATTTCCGCAAAGCGCTCAAAATCCTCATCATCCTTTTTCTTGGATGGTTTGGGAGGAAAAGGCATGGGTTTACGAACCCATGGTTCTCTTTCTTTACCATGTTCCCTAGCAGCGAAGTCTCTTTTATCATAACATTGATTCTTTGATTGTGGGTTATCAAGATCAACAAAAGGTTCAACTTCTACATCATTATCATTACTAGGTTGAGCATCATCATGAACATTATCATTAACATTTCCACTAGGTTCATGTTCATTACCAGATTGTGTTTCAGCATCGGACATAGAGATATCATTTGGATTATCAGGTGATTCAATAGCAGGTTCACTAGAAGTTTGCAGTTCTATCATTTTTCTTTTTCTTCCTTTTAGAAGAACTAGGTGCATCAATATTATTTCTCTGAGAATCTTGCTCGATTCTCTTAGGGTGGCCTTCAGGATACAAAGGTTCCTGAGTCATTCTACCCGTTCTAGTAGCTACTCTAATAGCATAATCATTTTTCTTACTATTTATTTCATCAAGCACTTCTTTCTGAGCTTTAAGTACTTGCTCTACTTGAGTGGTAACCATAGAATCTTCAGCTTTAATACCTTTTTCTTTCATAGATTTCTTTGCCTCTTGCATATCTTCGGGACTGAGAAATAGAACACCTCTCTTCTTCGGAGTTGGTTTAGGAATAGGCTCAGCAATTGGCTCAGGAGCTGGCTCGGGAGTTAGATCGGGAGGTGCCCAATTATTTTCATTTGTCAACATATTATTCAATAGAATTTCAGCTTCAT
Source organism: Aegilops bicornis (assembly GCA_021605145.1). Taxonomy (NCBI): domain Eukaryota; kingdom Viridiplantae; phylum Streptophyta; class Magnoliopsida; order Poales; family Poaceae; genus Aegilops; species Aegilops bicornis. Next base: position 634,332,678 of record CM038670.1, read on the forward strand.
CCGGTGTTCTTTCCTGAAAGAGAACCAAAGCACAACTATCCGAGTAATCTCTGGAAGCATCGGTTAGTCCATTATAAAAGATATCAAGTATTTCAGGTTTCTTAAGAGGGTGATCAGGCAAAGCATTAAGTAACTTGAGAAGCATCCCCAAGCTTGTGGGAGACTCTCTTCTTCAATTTGCACAAAATTATATATATCCCTCAAAGCAGCTTGTTTCTTATGAGCGAGAAATATTTAGCGGAGAAGTAATAAATCATATCACAGGGACTACGCACACAACCAGGATCAAGAGAATTAAACCATATCTTAGCATCACCCTTTAATGAGAACGGAAATATTTTGAGTATATAAAAGTAGCGCGATCTCTCATCATTAGTAAACAGGGAAGCTATATCATTTAACTTAGTAAGATGTGCCACACCAGTTTCAGATTCATAGCCATAAAAAGGATCAGATTCAACCAAAGTAATTATATATGGATCAACAGAGAATTCATAATCCTTATCAGAACACGAGATAGGTGAAGTAGCAAAAGCAGGTCAGGTCTCATCCTATCTCTAAGAGATTCTTTACTCCGTTTAACTAGCAGCCTCTTAAGTTCATATCTATCCTGGCGAGGCAAAAATAGCTGCAGAAAATTCCGCATCAAAAAGATAACCCTCGTGAATAGCAGGCATATTTTCATCATCACTTTCATCATTGTATTCAGTTTCAATAATTTCTCTTTCTCTAGACCTAGAAATTTGTTCATCTAGAAATTCACCAAAGGCGTAGTAGTATCAAGCATAGAAGTAGTTTCATCATAAGTATCATGCATAGCAGAAGTGGCATCATCAATAACATGCGACATATCGGAACGAATAGTAGAAGCAGATTTAGGTGTCGCTAGCTTACTCATAACAGAAGGTGAATCAAGTGCAGAGCTAGATGGCAGTTCCTTACCTCCCCTTGTAGTTGAGGTATAAATTGTTGTCTTAGCGTCTTTCAAGTTCTTCATAGTGTCCAGCAGATATAAATCCCAAGTGACTCAAAGAATAGAGCTATGCTCCCCGACAACGGCGCCAGTAAAAGGTCTTGATAACCCACAAGTATAGGGGATCGCAATAGTTTTCGAGGGTAGAGTATTCAACACAAATTTATTGATTCGACACAAGAGGAGACAAAGAATATTCTCAAGTATTAGCAGCTGAGTTGTCAATTCAACCACACCTGGAAACTTAGTATCTGCAGCAAAGTGTTTAGTAGCAAAGTAATATGATAGTGGCGGTAACGGTAACAAAAGTAAAGACAGCAAAAGTAATGTTTTTGGTATTTTTGTAGTGATTGTAACAGTAGCAACGGAAAAGTAAATAAGAGAAAACCAGTATATGGAAAGCTCATAGGCACCGGATCAGTGATGGATAATTATGTTGGATGTGGTTCATCATGTAACAGTCATAACATAGGGTGACACAGAACTAGCTCCAATTCATCAATGTAATGTAGGCATGTATTCCGAATATAGTCATACGTGCTTACGGAAAGAACTTGCATGACATCTTTTGTCCTACCCTCCCGTGGCAGCGGGGTCCTATTGGAAACTAAGGGATATCAAGGCCTCCTTTTAATAGAGAACCGGAACAAAGCATTAGCACATAGTGAATACATGAACTCCTCAAACTATGGTCATCACCGGGAGTGGTCCCGATTATTGTCACTTCGGGGTTGCCGGATCATAACACATAGTAGGTGACTATAGACTTGCAAGATACGACCCTAGTGACAAGCATTAAGCATCGCAAAGTCATAGCAACATCAATCTCAGAACATAGTGGATACTAGGGATCAAACCTTAACAAAACTAACTCGATTACATGATAAATCTCATGCAACCCATCACCGTCCAGCAAGCCTACGATGGAATTACTCACGCACGACAGTGAGCATCATGAAATTGGTGATGGAGGATGGTTAATGATGACGACGGTGATGAATCCCCCTCTCCGGAGCCCCGAACGGACTCCAGATCAGCCCTCCCGAGAGATATTAGGGCTTGGCGGTGGCTCCGTATCGTAAAACGCGATGAAACTTTCTCTCTGATTTTTTTCTCCCCGAAAGCCAATATATGGAGTCTGAGTTGGCGTTGGAGGGGCTCCAGGGGGCCCACAAGGTAGGGGCGCGCCCAGGAGGGGGGGCGCCCCCACCCTCATGGACAGGGTGTGGGCCCCCTGGTCTTCATCTTTAGCGAGGATTTTTTATTTTTTTATAACACATTCCGTGGAGTTTTAGTTCATTCCGAGAACTTTTGTTTTCTGCACATAAAACAACATCATGGCAATTCTGTTGAAAGCGATGTCGGTCAAGTTAGTTCCATTCAAATCATACAAGTTAGAGTCCAAAACAAGGGCAAAAGTGTTTGGAAAAGTAGATACGACGGAGACGTATCATACTACTAGTAGTAAGTAGGAGTCGTACAGTAGTCACCTTAAATAGAGTTTCTTTTCTTTAATGCCACGTACACAAATTGAAACGCTTGTTGTGGAGAGAAAAAGATAATCACTCCACTATATATGGACGCTTGAGGGCCTTTGGCGTTTGCTTTACTAGGGTTGCTCTCTTCATTCTCTCATCCTCTCCAGATATAAACAAGACAGCGGTAGCGACATTTTCTCTCTGCTCACCGCTGGTCATAGATCCGACCGGTGTGTGTAGAGGACTAAAAGGTGCATCGTTCACGCGGTCATCGCCGCCGAGGGAGGAAACCCACGACTGTCGGAGGGGCCCGATCGTTTGCCCGTGCCATTCTCTCCTACACAGCGCCGTCTCGGGAGGTCCTCCGACCCTTCTTCCTCCCTGCCGTATTGTCCGCAGATCCAACCTGCTGCCGCCGACATCCCGGCGACCCTCTGGTATAAGTTCTTCAAAAGAGGCCTTGCTCTACTGCCCCAGCTCCCCACGTGTCTGCATGTGCATCTTTTTCTACTCCCGTCAGCTCTTCCAAAGCCACCTAAATTTTTAGTATTATTAGAGGTAAAGCTACTTCATGCATTCGAATCTAGGGCTTTGTTCATACAAAGAAGAAAGGAGGGAAAGTTGTAGCATGAATCTAGGACTTGATTCAAAGAGGAAATAATATGGTGAAAGTAGTAGAGACCGGATACCCAACCGGTCTCTTGGTTGAAAAGGGAAATAATGGGAAAAGCAGCGGTACAAACTGGATAAGAAACATATCTATTATTGGTTGAAAAAAGGATAGAAAGTGGCGGCTGGTGGACAAGTCAACAGAGTATGTCCATGATTAGATTTGCTGCCATCACATAGTAAAAGGTCTTTAGGATTAGATTCGCTGCCCTCACATAGTAAAAGGTCTCCAGGATTAGATTTTCTGCCCTCACATAGTAAAAGGTCTCAGGATTAGATTTGCTGCCCTCACATAGTAAAAGGTCTCAGGATTAGATTTGCTGCCCTCACATAGTAAAAGGTCTCGAGGATTAGATTTGCTGCCCTCACATAGTAAAAGGTCTCCAGGATTAGATTGGCTGCCCTCACATAGTAAAAGGTCTCAAGGATTAGATTTGCTGCCCTCACATAGTACAAGGTCTCGAGGATTAGGTTTGCTGCCCTCACATAGCATGAAAAACTCGGCATCACCACTTTATGCCTCCTTGTAGGTACATTGTGCGATCGTCCATTGTCGCATGTCCATATACCAACCTTTTGTTGTTGTTAATGTAAGGCGCATGTAAAATGAAGCGATCACTGCTTGTTACCTTAGGGACATGTCTAACCAAGTTATTGTTAATCTAATGCCTCCAAAGTGATAAGATGCAATTAAAGCTGTGTTACAAATGGCACTCCTGCTGTTTTCCCCAAAGATGATAAGTAAGTTGCTCCTTTCTGTTCTTTGAGTGTCTGGTGTCCCCACGGTCCCATGCCCTTAAACCAACTCTTTAGCTGCTGTTGATTTACTGTGTCTGGTAAACAAGCAATGCCACCATTAAAGTAATCCCATATTTGAGGAATCTCATTGTTGATCGTAATGCTTCTGGTAACATGAAGCATTGCTGACATTTTAAAATTTCTACTGTCCTTGCGTGATTGCCATGAACATAATTAAGATGCTTCTTTTCATTTTGTATATGTTTCGTATATTCTTATTGACCAGCAACTATTTATTTTCTATCTTTTTGTGCAGATAGGGATATCCATTTCACCTTGTTGCTATTTTGACCTTTTGGTGAACTGCACAAAACACTTTTTTTTGGAATGAGTGTCTTGTGCAGTTCAACTAAAATGTCACGTGGGCAACATTTCTCAATTTTGGTGGAACTGCACAAAATGGTGATTGGAGTTTCCAAAATCTCCGTCAAGTTCTGCTGGTAATCTCGTGCAACATTTTATTAGCCTTTGCAAGATGGAGCCGTCACTGTCACCACAATAGCACTTTATTTTAGTGGAACTGCACAAAAGGATAAGAAAATTATTGTTGCACCTTACATGAGCCGGACAGCTAACCTTAATGTTCCTCAATTTAAGTGCAACTACTAAAGAAGAACCTGCCAGCTCACAAGAGCAAGTACTTCTTTCTAGCTGAATGATGCAATCTTTGCTTCATTTCGAATGAACTATGAAAAAAGGCGCATGAATTGAATCATGGAAGTCCAGGCAGACCTCATCCAAGTAGAGCTGGAGGTTGAGTTCAAGGAGGCCACTATTAAAGCAAAATCATGCTCTCCTGTCTCCTTGTTTGTGTTGTGCAAACATGCTGTGCAAACAGGAATACTCTACTACAGATGTTGTGACGGTCAAGAGCATTCTCCAAGTTCTTCGATTGTATGACATGGCTAGCCAAGATGGATTTAATCCCGATATTCACTTTATCAAAAGGCTCTAATGGGTTGGTTCTGAATTTTGCAAGCTGGGAATCAGTGAGACGTGTAGGCATCTTTGTTGTACTTATTATTTGAATATTATTTGTTGGTTCTGAATCTTGCAAGCTGGGAATCAATGAGATGTGTAGGCATCTTTGCTGTACTTATTATTTGGATCTTATTTGTTGGTTTTGAATCTTGCAAGCTGGGAAACACGACATGATGATGCAGAGGATAACAACCATAACAAACAGTTCAAACTTGGTAGTATTATCTTTGTGAAAGTGCGACAAATGTCTTTGATCGTGTGCGTCCTGAGAATAATAATTCTAATTGTTGTGCATGTTGATCCTGTGGCACTGATAGAACGAGCGAATGAATTGCTTGTTTTAAGTATAAATTTCTATTAAAGCTAATTAAATTTAAGTAAAGTGACCACTTACTCCTGTTATTCTGATTACCAATGTCTGATCCTTCGTGAACCGACGTGTGGCGAGTAGGTTTCTTAATTTAGGCGTTTGAATGCTTGAGGGTGCATCTTCTGCCGGGCGTGTAGCGGATGAGGGAGGGGTAATGCTTGTTGTCGCTGTACACACTCGACTTCTTTGTTGAATCCAGTTCCCCAAGAGCTGAAAAAAGCAGTATTGTCGCCGCCTACACACTCGTTCACTCAAAGAGAGTCCAATGGCGATCTTAGGGTGAGCTTCTTTGGATATGGACTTGACAAGGAGTTCCCCTTTGAGTTCGTCGTTCAGTCCTATGGCTGCACCAAGTTGAATGTGATGTACACCAACGATACTGAGACTCGGTGAAGCTACGCCTCGCCTCGATCCTATGGATGCACCGAGTTACGGAGCATTCGCCCGTTTCATCGGCGGCGCCGATTGCACCTTCGCTACGGTGGAGAGAAGGAAGAACGCGATGATTCGCCATCTGGTGCAACAAGCTTGTCGACATCCGAAGCAATACAAGATCATCGACAGCAGGCGGAGAAGGACTCGTGGTTGACCTCATTTGAGACCATCATCGACCCACGATACGCCAACATGAAAGAAGACGACCTGAACACGTGGGAGGTACCTCTGAATCTAGCCTACATAACCTACGCGACCAAGGACGCATACGCATGCTACGACATGTACAGGCAGATCTTGGACATGAGGGCGTGTCTGCTTCCCGTAACCGACGAGTACACGGACAGCCGCAGCGTCATGATCAAGCGTGCCAAGAAGGTCTAGATGTTGTACTTTATCTGTTTATTAGCCTATGTGTCGTAATTATCTGTTTTGTCCGAAATATTTCTTTTAAGAACCCATTAACCTGATTGCTTTTTTTAGTGGCTATTTCACTTGTCCGTAAAAAAAACTAGTTCACTCGGCTGCCGTGCTTTGAATCTCCTTCCTCCCAACATATTCCCTCCTCGTGTGGACCCGGTAGGTCTCTGAATTTTCTCCCACTTTCTTTTTCGATGTAAACTGAGTTTTCTCCCGGTACTTTCCCTAGAACCAACTCAAGCTGTCCCACGTCTAGCCTAAAAATAATAATACCCACGTACTATTAACTCATCAAATTAAAATGATATTTTATTTTGTAAGTTGAAAGTTCTTACAAAATAATAATAATAATTGTTTATATATAACTTGGCAAGTTAACTCCTAGTGATTGCGTACATAAGCTTGCAAAGATTTTCTTGACGTGCAATCATGTGTTTATGTTTTATAACATTTCTCCGTCTAGCCCAACATGATATTTTCACCCAGCCCAGCAAGTCCATGGATTTAGAAAAATGCAAATGGGATTTAAACGGGCTGCATGGATGCTACATCATTGTTTCACCCAACCCACCAAATGGACTAAAAAAACAAATGGACTGGCTGACATGTTGGCCAGTAGGTCGAAGCCTAAGAAGGCGTTGGTTTTACATCCAACTACCGGCATTGTTCTTCAATCTCTCGTCTTCTTCCCCCAGCGTTGCCGGAACCGCCTGCTCCAGCCTTCGGTGTCCAGCGGCGTTGTTTTTTCTTCGTCAGCAACGCTACCCACGACGGCCGAGCCATCGCTCCACTCCGCACCTCCTGTTATTCTCTGCCGAGTGTAGGCCCACCCTTTTGAACTAGTCAAGTTTCCCACTCCTCTCCATCTGCGACTCCACCGCCGCGTCTTCCCCATCTCCGGGTCGTTCGATGCAGGGCCTCGCCGTCGTCCACCGCCTCGGTGCGCTCGGCACGGTGTGGTCAACATACGAGAGTCATCGAAAGAGGACTGTATGTGGAGAGCCTGTCGGCTGGGACCCACGATGTCCATGGTCGCACGCAAGGAAAGTTCCTCCTTATTACGCACTGTACGTGGGAAGGGCTTCTGTATTTTGCGAAAAAAATGTTCCCCCCGCTGACAGGTTGGACCCACCAGCTATATCTTCGCACGCAAGGAAGTGCCTCCTTATTACGCACCAAAAAATGAATACCCCCTGCTAGCTGGGACCCACCATAGTGGGTGGCTGACTTGTGGGCCTACTAAGTTGACGAGGACGGAGGGCTTTGTCAACTTAGTCAATATGAACGATTCTAGCTCCAGTGACCGTACGATGTCCATCCAATGGCCATAGTGCTTCTTCAACCTCTGGTCTTCTTCCTCCAGCCGCCCAGGGAGGCGCCGGTCGTGCCGTGTGCTCCTGCCTCTCGTGGACGGCTGTGATGCCGCCGAGGCCTCACCGCCCCCTACTACTCCCACCGCTGGCCCAGGGTATCCCTCTACTCACCCACACCCCCTGTTATTCTGACGGCCAGCCTCACGCCTTGCCGAACCGATGAACCCTCGTACTCCTCTCTCCGCGTGGGCATCCACTACCGCGTCTTCCCGGCTCCGTGTCGTCCCCTTCCTAGGCCTCGCCGTCGTCCACCGCCTTGGTGCTCTCGGTATGGCGTGGTCAATGTGGTCAACGACCGACTTCCATCGGAAGAAATCTTTGTCGATGGAGAGGTGACACCGGGTCCACGGCCACATCCCAGTTTTTTGTGATTTGCCAAGTAAGTCACTTTGTCGAACTGTTGGGCTGCAAATATTTCAAGACGAGGAGAGCTTCATTCGGTGGCCCGGAAAATGGCCTATCGATAATGAGAAATGGGCTGTACATTTTTAAAACACATCAAACCGCAATTAGTTTCAAATTTCTTTTTTTTTCTTTTAGAGATTTTAAATTAAATTAATTTTTATGCGTTGAGAATTTATTGGATTTTATATTGATATACATTTATTTTAAAAATGAGTTTGAATGTGAGTCGAAATTTCGGGATTAAAAACAGTTCGGACCGCTTTTGAAATATGCAAAATTTCGTATAATTTTTTAACTGTGGCCACAATATGGGTTGTAATGCTAACAAAAAGAATATGGGCTCCAAAAAAACCTTAAGAATTAGCAAATGGGCTGTAAATTATTAGAAATAATGGCGGATGGGCTATATGCTGTTTTCCACAGATTTGAGGCTTTCCTAAAAAAAAGGTTGACGCACAAGCAGTGACTGTTAGATGTCCATCGAACGGCCATCGTGCTTCTTCAATCTCTGCTCTTCCTGCTCCATCCGCTCAAACAAGCGCCGGCGGGACTACCTGCTCCATCCTCCTCGCGGCCAGATGTGGTGTCGTGCAGGCCTCACCGCCCCACCGTACTCTCATCGCTGGCCTAGCCATCCCTCTACTCACCCACACCTACTGTTATTTTCCGGCGACGGCAGATGAACCAGTAAACCCTCGTACAGTCATACTCCCCTCCGTGTGGGAAACAACTGCCGAGTCTTCCCTGCCTCCATGTCGTTCCCTTCCTAGGCCTCGCCGTCGTCCACCGCCCTGGTGCTCTCGGCGCGGCGTGGTCAATGCGGTCAACGACCGACATGCACCTTAAGTCGACTGTACGTGGAGAGGCCGACAGCTGGGTCCACGGCCGCACGCAAGGAAATGCCTCCTTATTACACGCAAAATAATGATTCCTCCACCTGACATCAGGGACCCACCGAAAGGGCCTCTGTATTTCGCGAAAAAAATGTTACCACCGCTGACAGCTCGGACCCACCAGCTATATCTTCGCACGCAAGGAAGTGCCTCCTTATTACGCACAAAAAAATGAATACTCCCCCTGTTAGCTGGGACCCAGTATAGTGGCAGGCTGACTTGTGGGCCTACTAAGTTAACGGGGACGGAGGGCTTTGTCAACTTAGTCAATATGCACGATTCTAGCTCCAGTGACCGTACGATGTCCATCCAACGGCCGTAGTGCTTCTTCAACCTCTGGTCTTCTTGCTCCAGCCACCCAAACCAGCGCCGGTCGTGCCTCGTGCTCCTGCCTCCCGTGGCCGGCTGCGATGCGGCGGAGGTCTCACCGCCCCCTACTACTCCCACCACTGGCCAGGCCATCCCTCTACTCACCCACACCCCCTGTTATTCTGCGGCGACGACAGCCTCACACCGCAGCGAACCAGTGAACCTCGTACTTCTCTATGCGTGGGAATCCACTGCCGCGTCTTCTCCGGCTCCGCGTCGTCCCCTTCCTAGGCCTCATCGTCGTCCACCGCCCTGGTGCTCTCGGCGCGGTGTGGTCAACGTGGTCAAGGAATGGCTTCCATCGGACGTGGGTATGTCGTGGAGAGGTGGCGGCAAGTGGGTCCACGGCGCGACAAGGAAGTGCCTCCTTATTATGTGCAAAATAATTATTCCTCCACCTGATAGCCGGGACCCACCGTATTTCGTGAAAAAAACGTTTCCCCCTGACTGCTGGGACCCACCAGCTACACCTTCGCACGCAAGGAAGTGCATCCGGGCAAACAAAAAACGATTCGCCCCCCTGACTGCTGGGCCCACCAGCTACATCTTCGCACGCAAGGAAGTGCGTCCGGGCAAAAAAAAAACGATTCGCCCCACATTGCTGGGACCCACCAGCTACATCTTCGCACGCAAGGAAGTGCACGGCGGTCGGGACCCACCTAGTCGAAGCGTACGTAGCGTTGTCATTCTGGTTGCGAACGTGTACGTACATATATACTGGTCGATGTAGAGGCGCGCACGTGTCGTAGTAGAGGCGCGTACGTGCCACAGTAGAGGCGCGCACGTAGCATGTACATGTACGTACATCGGCCAGGGTGCAAGAAAGAAAATATGGCCACGTACGTACATACGGGCAGGGTCTCGAACGCCTACTCGCGCATACGTACATGGCTGGGTCGAAGCGGATAAACAACGTTGTCGTCGTGTTCATGGGGAGCCAACCGGCTGGGTCGGAACGGAATGTGTGGTCGTGTTAATCGGGAGGGCTTGGACGGAACAGGCGATGGAAACGAGGCCTGGCGTACCGTGGAACGGAGGAAACGGACCTCCTACGTTTGGAACAGGGTCCTGTTGATCGGGAGGGTGTGGCGTACCACAAAAGCGGAGAAGCGGACCTCCCTACGGTCGAAACGGGGTCCTGTTGATCGGGAGGTGTGGTATACCGCAAAAGCAGACGAAAGCGGACCTCCTACGGTCGAAACGGGTCCTGTTGATCGGGAGGGTGTGGCGTCTTTGCAAAATGGACGAAAGCGGACTTGTGTTGGAGCGCCACTGGTCGAAACGGGGTCCTGTTCGCCGGGAGGTGTGGCATACCGCAAAACGGGACTCCACGGGATACTGTTCATCTCCACCGTCAACCTCCTCCAGCCTCCACGGGCTCCTGTTCATCCAGCCTCCACCGCGTGCTACTCCACCGGCTACTGTTCAACCACCCCTCCATCGTCTACTATTCATCCAGCCCTCCACACCACGGGGTCCTGTTCAACCAGCCCTGCACGGGCACCCCTCCACCGTCTCATCGCTCATCTAGCCCTCCGCACCACGGGTCCTGTTCATCCAGAGGCAACGCCACCGCCACTGTTCATCCACCCCCATAGCGCTCACTATTCATCCAATCGATCGGCTTGATTAGGAAGCATTAGTGAAGGAATCGCTCGATCGGGTTCGATTAACGACCATCGATCGATCGCTCGGGTTCGATGTAGCGTAACTGCGGTCTGTCGCCGGGTTCGATTAGAGACCAACGCCTCGCTCGGGTTACATTAGAGCCAATGCCTCGCACACGCAGCAGCGTAAGTGTACGAGAAAGCGATGCATCGCTTCGGCCCGACCTCCCACCGTAACCGGGAACTCCCCTAAATTTTCCTCCCCCTCGCTTCTACCACGGCTTTTCCCGTCATGGACGGCCCAAAGAATGTCATGCAGCTGCGTCTCCGGCCCGCCTAGGACGAAAAGCCCATTTTCTGTCATGATTTTTTTCATAGAAGTAGGAGCCCACCACATCTATGATGATACCGGGTTTTGTCACAATTATCGTCATAGAATTGTCATATGTATGACAGAAAAAAATTCGTTCGGCCCAAAATGTCACGGATGTGTCTTTTTTTGTAGTGTACATAAAGGATGGAGGGAGGAGGAGGCCGGCCCTCATAGGGCGCGCCCAAAGTGTGGAGTCCTACTAGGACTCCCTAGTCCTAGTAGGATTCCACCTCCCACATGGAATAGGAAAAAGGGAAGGGAGAAGGAGAAGGAAGGAAGGGGGCTCCCCCTTTCCCTAGTCCAATTCGGACCAGTCCATGGGGAAGGGGCGCGGCCACCCTTGAAGCCTTTCTCTCCTTTCATGTATGGCCCATTAAGGCCCAATACGAATTCCCGTAACTCTCCGGTACTCCGAAAAGTACCCGAATCACTCGAAACCTTTCCGATGTCCGAATATAGCCTTCCAATATATCGATCTTTACATCTCGACCATTTCGAGACTCCTCATCATGTCCCCGGTCTAATCCGGGACTCCTAACAAACTTCGGTCATCAAATCACATAACTCATAATACAAATCGCCACAGAACGTTAAGCGTGCGGACCCTATGGGTTCGAGAACTATGTAGACATGACCGAGACTCATCTCCGGTCAATAACCAATAGCGGAACCTGGATACTCATATTGGTTCCTACATATTCTACAAAGATCTTTATCGGTCAAACCGCATAACAACATACGTTGTTCCCATTGTCATCGGTATGTTACTTGCCTGAGATTCGATCGTCGGTATCTCAATACCTAGTTCAATCTCGTCACCGGCAAGTCTCTTTACTCGTTCCGTAATGCATCATCCATAACTAACTCATTAGTCACAATGCTTGCAAAGCTTATAGTGATGTGCATTACCGAGAGGGCCCAGAGATACCTCTCCAATACACGGAGTGACAAATCCTAATCTTGATCTATGCCAACTCAACAAACACCATCGGAGACACCTGTAGAGCATCTTTATAATCACCCAGTTACGTTGTGATGTTTGATAGCACACAAGGTGTTCCTCCGGTATTCGGGAGTTGCATAATCTCATAGTCTGAGGAACATGTATAAGTCATGAAGAAAGCAGTAGCAATGAAACTGTAACGATCATAATACTAAGCTAATGAATGGGAATGGGTCTTGTCCATCACATCATTCTCCTAATGATGTGATCCCGTTCATCAACTGACAACACATGTCTAAGGTTAGGAAACATAACCATCTTTGATAAACGAGCTAGTCAAGTAGAGGCATACTAGGGACACTTTGTTTTGTCTATGTATTCACACATGTACTAAGTTTCCGGTTAATACAATTCTAGCATGAATAATAAACATTTATCATGAAATAAGGAAATAAATAATAACTTTATTATTGCCTCTAGGGCATATTTCCTTCAGTCTCCCACTTGCACTAGAGTCAATAATCTAGTTCACATCGCCATGTGATTTAACATCAATAGTTTACATCACCATGTGATTAACACCCATAGTTCACATCGCCATGTGACCAACACTCAAAGGGTTTACTAGAGTCAGTAATCTTAGTTCACATCGCCATGTGATTAACACCCAAAGAGTACTAAGGTGTGATCATGTTTTGCTTGTGAGAGAAGTTTAGTCAACGGTATGCCATATTCAGATTCGTATGTATTTTGCAAATTTCTATGTCAACAATGCTCTGCATGGAGCTACTCTAGCTAATTGCTCCCACTTTCAATATGTATCCAGATTGAGACTTAGAGTCATCTAGATCAGTGTCAAAACTTGCATCGATGTAACCCTTCTGGCCGAACCTTTTGTCACCTCCATAATCGAGAAACATATCCTTATTCCACTAAGGATAATTTTGACATTGTCCATGAATCTACTTCTAGATCACTATTATACTCCCTTGCTAAACTCAGTGTAGGGTATACAATAGATCTGGTACACAGCATGACATACTTTATAGAACCTATGGCTAAGGCATAGGGAATGACTTTCATTCTCTTTCCATCTTCTGTCGTGGTCGGGCTTTGAGTCTTACTCAATTTCACACCTTGCAACACAGGCAAGAACTCTTTCTTTATTTGCTCCATTTTGAGCTACTTCAAAATCTTGTCAAGGTATGTACTCATTGAAAGAACTTATCAAGCATTTTGATCTATCTCTATAGATCTTGATGCTCAATATGTAAGCAGCTTTACCGAGGTCTTTCTTTGAAAAACTCCTTTCAAACACTCCTTTATGCTTTCCAGAAAATTCTACATCATTTCCGATCAACAATATGTCTTTCACATATACTCATATACTTATCAGAAAATTGTAGTGCTCCCACTCACTTTCTTGTAAATACAGGCTTCACCGCAAGTTTGTATAAATCTATATGCTTTGATCAACTCATAAAAGCGTATATTCCAACTCCGAGATGCTTGCACCAGTCCATAGATGGATCGCTCGAGCTTTGCACACTTTGTTAGCATCTTTAGGATCAAAAAACCTTCTGGTTGCATCACATACAACTCTTCTGTAAGAAATCCATTAAGGAATGCAGGTTTGACATCCATTTGCCAAATTTCATAAAAAACGGCAATTGCTAACATGATTCGGACAGACTTTTAAGCATCGATACAAGTGAGAAAATCTCATCGTAGTCAGCACCTTGAATTTGTTGAAAACATTTTGCAACAATTCGAGCTTTGTAGATAGTAACACTACCATCAGCATCCGTCTTCCTCTTGAAGATCCATTTATTCTCAATGGCTTGCCGATCAATGGGCAATTCCACCAAAGTTCATACTTTGTTTTCGTACATGGATCCCATCTCAGATTTCATGGCCTCAAGCCATTTCGCGGAATCTGGGCTCATCATCGCTTCCTCATAGTTTGTAGGTTCGTCATGCTCTAGTAACATGACTTCTAGAACAGGATTACCGTACCACTCTGGTGCGAAACGTACTCTGGTTGACCTACGATGTTCGGTAGTAACTTGATCTGAAGTTTCATGATCATCATCATTAACTTCCTCACTAATTGGTGTAGGCATCTTGGAACAGATTTACGTGATGAACTACTTTCCAATTCGGGAGAAGGTACAATTACCTCATCAAGTTCTACTTTCCTCCCACTCACTTCTTTCGAGAGAAACTTCTTCTCTAGAAAGGATCCATTCTTAGCAACAAAGATCTTGCCTTCGGATCTGTGATAGAAGGTGTACCCAACATTTTCTTTTGGGTATCCTATGAAGACGCACTTCTCCGATTTGGGTTCGAGCTTATCAGGTTGAAACTTCTTCACATAAGCATCGCAACCCCAAACTTTAAGAAACGACAGCTTAGGTTTCTAGCCAAACCATAGTTCATACGGTGTCGTCTAAACGGATTAGACGGTGCCCTATTTAATGTGAATGTAGCTGTCTCTAATGCATAACCCCAAAACGATAGTGGCAAATCGGTAAGAGATATCATAGATTGCACTATATCAAATAAAGTACGGTTATGACATTCGGACACACCATTATGCTGTGGTGTTCCAGGTGGCATGAATTTGTGAAACTATTCCACATTGTTTTAATTGAATACCAAACTCGTAACTCAAATATTCGTCTCCGCGATCAGATCGTAGAAACTTTATTTTCTTGTTACGATGATTTTTCCACTTTACTCTGAAATTCTTTGAACTTTTCAAATTTTTGAGACTTATGTTTCATCAAGTAGATATACCCATATCTGCTCAAATCATCTATGAAGGTCAGAAAATAACGATACCCGCCGCGAGCCTCAACACTCATCGGACCGCATACATCAGTATGTATTATTTTCAATAAGTCAGTTGCTCGCTCCATTGTTCCGGAGAATGGAGTCTTAGTCATCTTGCCCATGAGGCATGGTTACTTAAGCATCAAGTGATTCGTAATCAAGTGATTCCAAAAGCCCATCAAAGCATGGAGTTTCTTCATGCGCTTTACACCAATATGACCTAAGCGGCGGTGCCACAAATAAGTTGCACTATCATTATTAACTTTGCATCTTTTGCCTTCAATATTATGAATATGTGTATCACTATGATCGAGATTCAATAAACCATTTATATTGAGTGTATGACCATAGAAGGTTTTATTCATGTAAATAGAACAACAATTATTCTTTGACTTAAATGAATAAACATATTGCAATAAACATGGTCCAATCATATTCATGCTCAACGCAAACACCAAATAACGTTTATTTTAGGTTCAACACTAATACCGAAGGTAAAGGGAGTGTGCGATGGTGATCTTATAAACCTTGGAATCACTTCCAACACACATCATCACCTCGCCCTTAACTAGTCTCTGTTTATTTTGCAACTCCCGTTTCGAGTTACTACTCTTAGCAACCGAACCAAGATTATCAAATACCGAGGGGTTGCTATAAACACTAGTAAAGTACACATCAATAACATGTATATCCAATATACCTTTGTTCACTATGCCACCCTTCTTATCCGCCAAGTATCTCGGGCAGTTCCACTTCAAGTGACCATTTCCTTTGTAGTAGAAGCACTCATTTTCAGGCTTGGGTCTAGCTTTAGGCTTCTTCATGGGAGTGGCAACTTGCTTGCCATTCTTCTTGAAGTTCCCTTTCTTTCCCTTGCCCTTTTACTTGAAACTAGTGGTCTTGTCAACCATCAACACTTGATGCTTTTTATTGATTTCTACCTTCACCGATTTCAGCATCTCGGAGACCTTTGGGAATAGTTTCCGTTATCCCTTGCATATTATAGTTCATCACGAAGTTCTAGTAACTTGGTGATAATGACTAGAGAACTCTGTCAATCACTATCTTATCGGGAAGATTAACTCCCACTTGATTCAAGTGACTGTAGTACTCAGACATTCTGAGCACATGCTCACTCGTTGAGCTATTCTTGTCCATCTTGTAGGCAAAGTATTGTCAAAGGTCTCATACCTCTTGACACGGGCATGAGTATGAGATACCAATTTCAACTCTTGGAACATCTTATATGCTCTGTGGCGTTCAAAACATTTTTGAAGTCCCGGTTCTAAGCCGTAAAGCATGAGGTGCACTAAACTATCAAGTAGTCATCATACCGAGCTTGTCAAATGTTTATAACGTCTGCATCTGCTCCTGCAATAGGTCTGTCACCTAGCGATGCATCAAGGACATAATTCTTCTGTGCAGCAATGAGGATAATCCTCAGATCACGGACGTAGTCCGCATCATTGCTACTATCCTCTTTCAACATAGTTTTTCTCTAGGAACATATCAAAAATAAACGGGGAGCCACATCGCGAGCTATTGATCTACAACATAGTTATGCAAATACTATCAGGACTAAGTTCATGATGAATTAAAGTTCAACTAATCATATTACTTAAGAACTCTTACTTAGATAGACATCCCTCTAATCATATAAGTGATCACGTGATCCATATCAACTAAACCTTGTCCGATCATCACGTGAGATGGAGTAGTTTTCAATGGTGAACATCACTATGTTGATCATATCTACTATATGATTCACGCTCGAACTTTCGGTCTCAGTGTTCCGAGGCCATATCTGCATATGCTAGGCTCGTCAAGTTTAACCCAAGTATTCTGCGTGTGCAAAACTGGCTTGCACCCGTTGTATGTGAATGTAGAGCTTATCACACCCGATCATCGCGTGGTGTCTCGGCACGACGAACTTTCGCAACGGTGCATACTCGGGGAGAACACTTGTACCTTGAAATTTAGTGAGAGATCATCTTATAATGTTATCGTCGAACTAAGCAAAATAAGATGCATAAAGGATAAACATCACATGCAATCAATATAAGTGATATGATATGGCCATCATCATCTTGTGCCTTTGATCTCCATCTCCAAAGCACTGTCATGATCACCATCGTCACTAGCTTGACACCTTGATCTCCATTGAAGCATCGTTGTCGTCTCGCCAGCTATTGCTTCTACGACTACCGCTACCGCTTAGTGATAAAGTAAAGCAATTACATGGCGATTGCATTTCATACAATAAAGCGACAACTATATGGCTCCTGCCAGTTGCCGATAACTCTGTTACAAAGCATGATCATCTCATACAATAAAATTTAGCACCATGTCTTGACCATATCACATCACAACATGCCCTGCAAAAACAAGTTAGACGTCCTCTACTTTGTTGTTGCAAGTTTTACGTGGTTGTTATGGGCTGAGCAAGAACCGTTCTTACCTACGCATCAAAACCACAACGATTTTTCGTCAAGTATGTGATGTTTTAACCTTCAACAATGACCGGGCGTAGCCACACTGATTCAACTAAAGTTGGAGAAACTGACACCCGCCAGCCACCTGTGTGCGAAGCACGTCGGTAGAACCAGCCTCGCGTAAGCGTACGCGTAATGTCGGTCCGGGTTGTTTCTTCCTACAATACCGCCGAATCAAAGTATGACATGCTGGTAAGCAGTATGAATATTATCGCCCACAACTCACTTGTGTTATACTCGCGCATATAACATCTACGCATAAACCTGGCTTGGATGCCACTGTTAGGGAACGTAGTAATTTCAAAAAAAATCCTACGCACACGCAAGATCTTGGTGATGCATAGCAACGAGAGGGGAGAGTGTTGTCTATGTACCCTCGTAGACCAAAAGCGGAAGTGTTATGACAACGCGGTTGATGTAGTCGTACGTCTTCACGATCGACCGATCCTTAGTACCGAACGTACGGCACCTCCACGTTCAGCTCGGTGACGTCCCGCGAACTCATGATCCAGTAGAGCTTTGGGGAAGAGCTTCGTCAGCACAACGACATGATGACGGTGATGATGAAGCTACCGGCGCAGGGCTTCGCCTAAGCACTGCAACAATATGACCGAGGTAGATTATGGTGGAGGGGGGCACCGCACACGGCTAAGAGATCAATGATCAACTTGTGTGTCTATGGGGTGCCCCTGGCCACGTATATAAAGGATGGAGGGAGGAGGAGGCCGGCCCTCATAGGGCGCGCTCAAAGTGTGGAGTCCTACTAGGACTCCCTAGTCCTAGTAGTATTCCACCTCCCACATGGAATAGGAAAAAGGGAAGGGAGAAGGAGAAGGAAGGAAGGGGGTGCCCCCTTTCCCTAGTCCAATTCGGACCAGTCCATGGGGAAGGGGCGCGGCCACCCTTGAGGCCTTTCTCTCCTTTCCCGTATGGCCCATTAAGGCCCAATACGAATTCCTCGTAACTCTTGATTACTCAAGAAAAATACCGAATCACTCGGAACCTTTCCGATGTCCAAATATAGCCTTCAATATATCGATCTTTACGTCTCGACCATTTCGAGACTCCTCATCATGTCCCCGATCTAATCCGGGACTCGAACAAACTTCGTCATCAAATCACATAACTCATAATACAAATCGCCACGCAGGCGTTAAGCGTGCGGACCCTACGGGTTCGAGAACTATGTAGACATGACCGAGACTCATCTCTGGTCAATAACCAATAGCGGAACCTGGATGCTCATATTGGTTCCTACATATTCTATAAAGATCTTTATCGGTCAAACCGCATAACAGCATACGTTGTTCCCTTTGTCATCGGTATGTTACTTGCCCGAGATTCGATCGTCAGTATCTCAATACCTAGTTCAATCTCGTTACCGGCAAGTCTCTTTATTCGTTCCGTAATGCATCATCCCGCAACTAACTCATTAGTCACAATGCTTGCAAGGCTTATAGTGATGTGCATTACCGAGAGGGCCCAGAGATACCTCTCCGATACACGGAGTGCCAAATCCTAATCTTGATCTATGCCAACTCAACAAACACCATTAGAGACACCTGTAGAGCATCTTTATAATCACCCAGTTACGTTGTGACATTTGATAGCACACAAGGTGTTCCTCTGGTATTCGGGAGTTGCATAATCTCATAGTCTGAGGAACATGTATAAGTCATGAAGAAAGCAGTAGCAATGAAATTGTAATGATCATAATGCTAAGCTAATGAATGGGTCTTGTCCATCACATCATTCTCCTAATGATGTGATCCCGTTCATCAAATGACAACACATGTCTATGGTTAGGAAACATAACCATCTTTGATAAACGAGCTAGTCAAGTAGAGGCATACTAGGGACACTTTGTTTTGTCTATGTATTCACACATGTACTAAGTTTCTGGTTAATACAATTCTAGCATGAATAATAAACATTTATCATGAAATAAGAAAATAAATATTAACTTTATTATTGCCTCTAGGGCATATTTCCTTCATGTATCGCCAGTTTGGTCTGTTCCAGCCTCACCCGCCAGTTTGGGTGGACACGGACAAAGCACTTCATAGGTAAGAGAGCATGAACCGTATTAACTAAGCATCTCCACTCCTTCTTGATTGTGCTAATGTTTGGTTTTCTACCATGCAGGTTGGACAGGAGAAAGCAGCGGAAGATAAAGGACTGGGACAAGCATCATGCTTCGTATGTTACCCGCTTCCATCTTTGTGTGGAGCAAGCTCGTAACAGTGCACACGCCCAGCTTCGTGAGCATAACGCACTTGCTTTTAATAACTACATACGATGGCTTCTTGAAAATACTCGAGTTGAGATATGCCCGTCGGCATACAATGAGGATATTCTTGAAGAACCCGTAAACTTTGAGGATCTACCAAAGGGGAAGTACAATAAAGATGTCAAGGAAGGGCTCATGCAGCTGCAATCACACCGTGTTAGGGAGACCTTGAAAGCGCGGCCTCCGTTTTGGTGGCCAGCGTTTGAGGTTCCTCCAAGCTCTTTTACTTAATACTTCCACTCGTTGTCCTCATATAGAACAGCTTCTTGGGAATCTGCCTTTCGTGATTGAAATTCCAACCATTCTTCAACATGTGGTGGGAAATTATACTTGTGTTTTTCCTTGTTCTCACCAGCAATCTGCTTATCCGTCTCCATTGAGTACTTTAAAAAGTATGCATTCATCTTGTCAAATGTGTATTGAACTATTGCCGTCACGGGTAATGCACGTACACCCTTGAGCACCTTATTGAAGCATTCTGCCATGTTGCTTGTCATTTGACCGTACCTCCGGCCATCTTCATCGAAAGCACGTGCCCACTTATTCCTTTCTACAATGTTCCTATTGAGAAAGTCCCACCGGGATCTAGTTTCTTGTGTGTGACCAATGCATTGTACAAGTTGGCGAACCGCCTGTCCGAGAAAGCGAGACAACAATCTTGAAGATCATCTGCCAACTCCTTGATACCACATGCCCTATAGAAGTTTGCACAAAAGTGCCTCATGCACCATCGATGGTGCAACTTTGCATGTCCAGGAATGTCAACAACCACCGCGTTTAGAATTCCTAGATAGCGATCCGATATGACACAAATTTCCCTTTCAGCCAGTAATGCCCTTGTTCTCAATTGATGCAAGAACCACTCCCAGTTATCATTGTTCTCCACCTCAACCAAAGAGAAAGCCAAAGGCAACACCCAGTTATTGGCATCACTTGCTATTGCAACCAAAAGAGTGCCCTTATATTGTCTGGTCAAGAACGTGCCATCAATGGCGACGACAGGCCGGCAATGCTCAAAAGCCCTCAAGCATTGCTCAAAGGCCCAAAATGCACGGCCAAATACTCGCATGGTCCTCCCATTGTGAATCAATGTTTGGTGCCCATGAGGCTCGACCACATGAACCATGCCTGGGTTTGTGGCGGCCATAGCTAACAACAACCTAGGGAGTCGGTTGTATGCTTCCTCCCAATTGCCATATAACATCTTGAATGCAGCTTGCTTCGCCTTCCATGCCTTGCCGTACTTGATCTTGTAATGAAAGATGGCTTTCACAATGTCAATGACACTCTTAATGCTCATTGTTGGAAGTGTGGATATTTGGTTGGAAAGCCTGTAAGCGATGAACTCGGACGTGAGTTGTCCGTGTTGTTGGTACACAAGCTTGCCATCCGCATTCTTGTGCCGGCACATGTGATTTGGTAGACAACTCACTATGCGCCAAGTGGGACCTCCTTTCCATGGCCTTGCACGCACAATCCATGGACATCTTGGCACTTCACATTTAACCGTGTAACGCACATTGACGTACGAGTTGGCCACTCTATGTACTTAACCAAATATTTGCACAAAATACATAAGCCCTAACATAGATATGAAATAATAACCCTAACCCCCACTTAACAATAACAACAACCCTAACAATAGCATAACCCTAACCCTAACCCTAGCATAGTATGAAGACTAACCCTACCAAATTAGCAAAGAAACATAACATGTTTGAACACAAATTTCCAAATCCAAGCCAAAACTAGGGTTTCCCCAAACTAGCAAGATTTGAGCAAATGTTCCAATTCCTATGGATGAAAAAGAGGGGATCGGAGGAGATTACCTTAAGGGAGGGGTTGACTTTGAAATCCACGGACAAATACTCCGGATTTGCAAGATTTGAGAAAGATCTGAGAGGGGGCAGAGGCGGAGAGAGGGGGCGCTTTGCTTCAGCTTGTGGGTGGGGTGGGGGAGGGTGAGGTGAGGGGGTGGGGCCAGCCAAAGTGGTAAACAGATAGTGCAGTGCCTAAGGGTCGGGCGCTGCACATTACAAGTGTGGCGCCCAAGCAATAGGCACTGCACATTACACTGTGTGGCGCCTAGCGGTTAGGCGCTGGATGCTACCTCTTGAGCATGCGTTGGTTTTTCCCTTGAAGAGGAAAGGGTGATGCAGCAAAGTAGCGTAAGTATTTCCCTCAGTTTTTGAGAACCAAGGTATCAATCCAGTAGGAGGCCACATGCAAGTCCCTCGTACCTACACAAAAAAATAAGAACCTTGCAAACAATGCGATAAAGGGGTTGTCAATCCCTTCACGTCCACTTGCAAAAGTGAGATCTGATAGAGATGATAAGATAATATATTTGGTATCTTTATGATAAAGATTAAAAGTAAAGATTGCAAAATAAACAGTGATAGAAATAGCTAGCTGATGGGAGATTAATATGATGGAGAATAGACCCGGGGGCCATAGGTTTCACTAGTGGCTTCTCTCAAGATAGCATAAGGATTATTGTGGGTGAACAAATTACTGTCGAGCAATTGATAGAAAAGTGCATAATTATGAGAATATCTAGGCATGATCATGTATATAGGTGCTACCTCTAGAGCTTGCGTTGGATTTCCCCGAAGAGGAGAGGATAATGCAGCAGAGTAGCGTAAGTATTTCCCTCAGTTCTTGAGAACCAAGGTATCAATCTAGTAGGAGGCCACGCGCAAGTCCCTCGTACCTACACAAAACAAATAGCTCAATGCAACCAACGCAGTTAGGGGTTGTCAATCCCTTCACGGTCACTTACGAGAGTGAGATCTGATAGAGATGATAGATAATATTTTTGGT
This sequence comes from Aegilops bicornis, assembly GCA_021605145.1. Taxonomy (NCBI): domain Eukaryota; kingdom Viridiplantae; phylum Streptophyta; class Magnoliopsida; order Poales; family Poaceae; genus Aegilops; species Aegilops bicornis. The sequence continues at coordinate 634,355,205 of CM038670.1, forward strand.
ATTTTTGGTATAAAGATGCAAAGTAAAACAAAAGGCAAAGTAAAAAATCAAAATAATAATAATGTGATGGAAGATTGATATGATAGAGAATAGACCTCGGGGCCATAGATTTCACTAGTGGCTTCTCTCAAGAGCATAAGTATTTTACGGTGGGTGAACAAATTACTGTTGAGCAATTGACAGAATTGAGCATAGTTATGATATTATCTAGGTATGATCATGTATATAGGCATCACGTCCGAGACAAGTAGACCGACTCCTGCCTGCATCTACTACTGTTACTCCACTCATCGACCGCTATCCAAAGATGCATCTAGAGTATTAAGTTAATGAAAACAGAGTAACGCCTTAAGCAAGATGACATGATGTAGAGGGATAAATTCATGCAATATGGTAAAAAAACCCATCTTGTTATCCTCGATGGCAATACGTGCCTTGCTGCCCCTACTGTCACTGGGAAAGGACACCGCAAGATTGAACCCAAAGCTAAGCACTTCTCCCATTGCAAGAACTACCAATCTAGTTGGCCAAACCAAACGGATAATTCAAGAGACTTGCAAAGATAACCAATCATACATAAAATAATTCGTAGAAGATTCAAATATTGCTCATAGATAATCTTGATCATAAACCCACAATTCATCGATCTCAACAAACACACCGCAAAAACAAGATTACATCGAATAGATCTCCACGAGAGAGGGGGAGAACATTGTATTGAGATCCAAAAAGAGAGAAGAAGCCATCTAGCTACTAACTATGGACCCGAAGGTCCGAAGTAAACTACTCACACTTCATCGGAGAGGCTATGATGATGTAGAAGCCCTCCATGGTGGATTCCCCTTCCAGCGGAGCTCCGGAACAGGCCCCAAGATGGGATCTCGTGGATACAGAAAGTTGAGGCGGTGGAATTAGGTTTTTGGCTCCGTGTCGATCGTTTGGGGTGCGTGAGGTATATATAGGAGGAAGAAATGCGTCGTTGGAGCAACAGGGGCCCACGAGGGTGGAGGGCGCTACAGGGAGGGCGCGCCCCCCTACCTCGTGCCTTCCCTGTTGATTGCTTGACATAGGGTCCAAGTCTCCTGGATCATGTTCGGTGAGAAAATCAGGTTCCCGAATGTTTCATTCCGTTTGGACTCCGTTTGATATTCTGTTTCTTGGAAACTCTGAAATAGGCAAAAAAACAGCAATTCTGGGCTGGGCCTCCGGTTAATAGGTTAGTCCCAAAAATAATATAAAAGTCGAAAATAAAGCCCAATATGGTCCAAAACAGTAGATAATATAGCATGGAGCAATCAAAAATTATAGATACGTTGGAGACGTATCAGGCATCCCCAAGCTTAATTCCTGCTCGTCCTCGAGTAGGTAAATGATAAAAAGATAATTTTTGAGGCGGAGTGCTACTTGGCATAGTTTCAATGTAATTCTTCTTAATTGTGGTATGAATATTCAGATTCGAAAGATTCAAGACAAAAGTTTAATATTGACATAAAAATAATAATACTTCAAGCATACTAACAAAGCAATCATGTCTTCTCAAAATAACATGGCCAAAGAAAGTTATCCCTACAAAATCATATAGTCTGGCTATGCTCTATCTTCACCACACAAAGTATTTAGATCATGCACAACCCCGATGACAAGCCAAACAATTGTTTCATACTTTTGAAATTCTCAAAACTTTTTCAATCTTCACGCAATACATGAGCGTGAGCCATTGATATAGCACTATATGTGGAATAGGATGGTGGTTGTGGAGAAGACAAAAAGGAGAAGATAGTCTCACATCAACTAGGCGTATCAACGGGCTATGGAGATGCCCATCAATAGATATCAATGTGAGTGAGTAGGGATTGCCATGCAAAGGATGCACTAGAGCTATAAGTATATGAAAGCTCAACAAAAGAAACTAAGTGGGTGTGCATCCAACTCGCTTGCTCACGAAGACCTAGGGCAATTTGAGGAAGCCCACCATTGGAATATACAAGCCAAGTTCTATAATGAAAAATTCCCACTAGTATATGAAGGTGGCAAAATGAGAGACTCTCTATTATGAAGATCACGGTGCTACTTTGAAGCACAAGTGTGGCAAAAGGATAGTAACATTGTCCCTTCTCTCTTTTTCTCTCATTTTTTTTATTTGAGCCTTTTCTCCTTTTTTATGGCCTATTTTCCTTTTTTATTTATTTTTCGTCTGGAGTCTCATCCCGACTTGTGGGGGAATCATAGTCTCCATCATCCTTTCCTCACTTGGGACAATGCTCGAAAAATGATGATCATCACACTTTTATTTACTTACAACTCAACAATTACAACTCGATACTTAGAACAAAATATGACTCTATGTGTATGCCTCCTGCGGTGTACGGGATATGCAATGATTCATGAGTGACATGTATGAAAGAATTATGAATGGTGGCTTTGCCACAAATACGATGTCAACTACATGATCATGCTAAGCAATATGACAATGATGGAGCGTGTCATAATAAACGGAACGGTGGAAAATTGCATGGCAATATATCTCGAAATGGCTATGGAAATGCCATAATAGGTAGGTATGGTGGCTGTTTTGAGGAAGGTATATGGTGGGTATATGATACCGGCGAAAAGTGCGTGGTAATAGAAAGGCTAGCAATGGTGGAAGGGTGAGAAAAGTGGGTATAATCCATGGACTCAACATTAGGCATAAAGAACTCATATACTTATTGCAAAGATCTACAAGTTATCAAAGCAAAGTATTATGCGCATGCTCCTAGGGGGATAGATTGGTAGGAAAAGACCATCGCTCGTCCCCGACCGCCACTCATAAGGAAGACAATCAATAAATAAATCATGCTCCGACTTCATCACATAACGGTTCACCATACGTGCATGCCACCGGAATCACAAACTTTAACACAAATATTTCTCAAATTCACAACTACTCAACTAGCATGACTCTAATATTACTACCTCCATATCTCAAAACAATTATCAAGCATCAAACTTTTCTTAGTATTCAACGCACTCAAAAGAAAGTTTTACAAATCTTGAATACCAAGCATATTATTATTATTAAGCAAATTACCATGCTATTTAAGACTCTCAAAATAATCTAAGTGAAGTATGAGAGATCAATGTTTCTACAAAACAAATCCACCACCGTGCTCTAAAAGATATAAGTGAAGCACTAGAGCAAAACTATATAGCTCAAAAGATATAAGTGAAGCACATAGAGTATTCTATCAAACTCCAATTCATGTATGGCTCTCTCAAAAGGTGTGTACATCAAGGATGATTGTGGTAAACTAAAAATAAAAAAATCAAATCATACAAGATGCTCCAAGAAAAACACATATTATGTGGTGAATAAAAATATAGCTCCAAGTAAAGTTACCGATGGAAGTGGACGAAAGAGGGGATGCCTTCCGGGGGCATCCCCAAGCTTTGAATTTTTGGTGTTCTTGGATTATATTGGGGGTTCCATGGGCATCCCCAAGCTTAGGCTCTTTCCACTCCTTGTTCCATAATCCATCAAAAAAAATCACCCAAAACTTGAAAACTTCACAACACAAAACTCAACAGAAATCTCGTGAGCTCCGTTAGCGAAAGAAAACAAAAGACCACTTCGAGGTACTGTAATGAACTCATTATTTATTTATATTGGTGTTAAACCTACTGTATTCCAACTTCTATATGGATTATAAACTATTTTACTAGCCATAGATTCATCAAAATAAGCAAACAACACACGAAAATCAGAATCTGTCAAAAACAGAATAGTCCATAGTAATCTGTAACTAAAGCAAACTTATGGAACCCCAAAAATTCAGCAAAAATAGGAAGACCTAGGAAATTTGTTTATTGATCATAAGAAATTGGAATCACTATTTTATCGTGTTCGGGTAATTTTTAACAATTGTTTTAGTGAACCGAAAGTTTCTGGAAATTACAGCAAGATCAAATAACTATCATCCAAGAAGATCCTATAGGTTTAACTTGGCACAAACACTAACTAAAACATAAAACACATCTAAACAGAAGGTAGATGGATTATTTATTACTAAGCAGCAAGGAAAAATATTGGGTTATCTCCCAACGAGCGCTTTTGTTTAAAGCCTTATTATCTAGGCATTGAGATTTCAATGATGCTCACAAGAAAGACAAGAATTGAGGCACAAAGAGAGCATCATAAAACATGTGACAAACACACTTAAGTCTAACATACTTCCTATGCATAGGCATATTATAGGCAAACAAATTATCGTAGCAAGAAAAAACTAGCATATGCAAGGAAGCAGAAAGGAACAATAGCAATCTCAACATAACGAGAGGTAATTTAGTAAGATAAAAAATTCTACAACCATATTTTCCTCTCTCATAATAATTACATGTAGGATCATAGGAAAATTCAACAAAGTAGCTATCACAAAACATATTCTTAACACGATCCACATGTATGCAAAGTTGACACTCTTCCAAAATAGTGGGATTACCATTAACTAAAGTCATGACCTCTCCAAACCCACTTTTATCAAAAATTTCATAAGATTGAATATTCTCCAAATATGTGGGATCTAAAGTTGACACTCTTCCGAACCCACTTTCAATATTATTGCAAACAATATTATCAATCTCATATTCATCATGGGGATTAAATAAATTTTCAAGATCATAAGAAGAATCACCCCAATCATGATCATTGCAACAAGTAGTAGACATAGCAAAACTAGCATCCCCAAGCTTAGGGTTTTGCATATTATTAGCACAATTGACATCAAGAGAATTTATAGTAAAATCATTGAAATCATGCTTTTCATCGAGGGAACTATCAAGCATGGGTGCAATAGCAACGATCTCATGTTTAACATACGGAACTATAGCAAATTCATCTTCATAAATATTGGCATCATGGCCACAAGAATAGCAAGCATCATGTTCATCAAGGGATATTTCAATCAAATCATCGAAATCACAATTATCTACAGATTCATGCATATCATTATTTTCTTCCTAAGCAACGGTCATTCTTTCAATAAATTCTTGGACATAGACATTATGAGCAAGGTTTTCATTGCAATATTTAAGTATGACGGAATTTTCAGATTTGTTGAGAGTAAAATCATACTTTTCAATCAAAGAAGCAACTTCATGAGCACCCTTAAAAACAACAAATTCTTCAATTTGTTTGATATCATAGTAGCTATAAAAACCCTTTGCATAATAAGATAAGATTTCATTATCATTGAACTCACATAGGTAGGGAAGGTGTTTTTTAAGGTTCTTAGAGCAACAAGTAAAATCACAAATTTCACAAAGATTCCAAGCATAGCATAGCAAACTATTTATATGATACCATAAGAGTCTCCTTTTTCGGACAAGCGGTGGCCTTTAAAATGAGCATGCTCATCTAAAGATTTCCCATCAACTAGGCTAGTTGGGGTTTCAGCACGAGTGCATAAGGATCGAAGATGATCCTAGTAGAACACTTTAAGTGGATCCATAACAATAGACTTTTAGAAAACAAAGATGCAAGAAGATATAAGGCACATGGTAACACAAGCAAACAAGAAGCAAGCGGAAAAGAGAGGGCGAATAAAACGGCAAGGGTGAAGTGGGGGAGAGGAAAACGAGAGGCAAATGGCAAATAATGTAATGCGAGAGATAAGGGATTGTGATGGGTACTTGGTATGTTGACTTTTGCATAGACTCCCGGCAATGGCGCCGTAAATCCTTCTTGCTACCTCTTGAGCTTGCGTTGGATTTCCCGAAGAGGAGAGGATAATGCAGCGAGAGTAGCGTAAGTATTTCCCTCAGTTTTTGAGAACCAAGGTATCAATCCAAAGAGGAGGCCACGCGCAAGTCCCTCGTACCTACACAAAACAAATAGCTCAACGCAACCAACGCGATTAGGGGTTGTCAATCCCTTCACGGTCACTTACGAGAGTGAGATCTGATAGAGATGATAGATAATATTTTTGGTATTTTTGGTATATAAAGATGCAAAGTAAAATAAAAGGAAAAGTAAAAAAGCAAAGCAATAATAAAGTGATGGAAGATTGATATGATAAAGAATAGACCCGGGGGCCATAGATTTCACTAGTGGCTTCTCTCAAGAGCATAAGTATTTTACGGTGGGTGAATGAATTCTGTTGAGCAATTGTGAGAATTGAGCATAGTTATGAGAGTATCTAGGTATGATCATGTATATAGGCATCACGTCCGAGACAAGTAGACCGACTCACCTTTGCATCTACTACATTACTCCACTCATCGACCGCTATCCAGCATGCATCTAGAGTATTAAGTTAATGAAAACAGAGTAACGCCTTAAGCAAGATGACATGATGTAGAGGGATAAATTCATGCAATATGATAAAAACCCCATCTTGTTATCCTCGATGACAATACGTGCCTTGCTGCCCCTACTGTCACTGGGAAAGGACACCGCAAGATTGAACCCAAAGCTAAGCACTTCTCCCATTGCAAGAACTACCAATCTAGTTGGCCAAACCAAACGGATAATTCGAAGAGACTTGCAAAGATAACCAATCATACATAAAAGAATTCAGAGAAGATTCAAATATTGCACATAGATAATCTTGATCATAAACCCACAATTCATCGATCTCAACAAACACACCGCAAAAAGAAGATTACATCGAATAGATCTCCATGAGAGAGGGGGAGAACACTGTATTGAGATCCAAAAAGAGAGAAGAAGCCATCTAGCTACTAGATATGGACCCGAAGGTCTGAAGTAAACTACTCACACTTCATAGGACAGGCTATGATAATGTAGAAGCCCACAATGGTGGATTCCCCTTCCAGAGGAGCTCCGGAACAGGCCCCAACATGGGATCTCATGGATCTGAGAAAGTTGCGGCGGTGGAATTAGGTTTTTGGCTCCGTATCTGATCGTTCGGGGGTACATAGGTATATATAGGAGGAAGAAGTACGTCGGTGGAGCAACAGGGGGCCCACGAGGGTGGAGGGCGCGCCTGGGGGGGGGGAGGGCGCCCCCCTACCTCGTGCCTTCCCTATTGATTGCTTGACGTAGGGTCCAAGTCTCCTAGATCATGTTCGGTGAGAAAATCACGTTCCCGAAGGTTTCATTCCGTTTGGACTCCGTTTGATATTCTGTTTCTTTGAAACTCTGAAATAGGCAAAAATAGCAATTCTGGGCTGGGCCTCCGGTTAATAGGTTAGTCCCAAAAATAATATAAAAGTGGAAAATAAAGCCCAATATGGTCCAAAACAATAGATAATATAGCATGGAGCAATCAAAAATTATAGATACGATGGAGTATCACTAGGCATCACGTCCGTGACAAGTAGACCGACTCCTGCCTGCATCTACTACTATTACTCCACACAACGACCGCTATCCAGCATGCATCTAGAGTATTAAGTTCATAAGAACAGAGTAACACATTAGGCAAGATGACATGATGTAGAGGGATAAACTCAAGTAATATGATATAAACCCCATCTTACTATCCTTGATGGCAACAATACAATACGTGTCGTTTCCCCTACTGTCACTAGGATCGAGCAACGCAAGATTGAACCCAAAGCTAAGCACTTCTTACATTGCAAGAAAGATCAATCTAGTAGGCCAAACCAAACTGATAATTCAAAGAGACTTGCAAAGATAACCAATTATACATATAAGAATTCAGAGAAGATTCAAATATTGTTCATAGATAATCTTGATCATAAACCACAATTCATCGGATCTCGACAAACACACTGCAAAAAGAGTTACATCGAATAGATCTCCAAGAAGATCGAGGAGAACTTTGTATTGAGATCAAAAGAGAGAGAATAAGCCATCTCGCTAATAACTATGGACCCGAAGGTCTGTGGTAAACTACTCACACATCATCGGAGAGGCTATGGTGTTGATGTAGAAGCCCTCCGTGATCGATTCCCCCTCCAGCAGAGCACCGGAAAAGGCCCCAAGATGGGATCTCACGGGTACAGAAGGTTGTGGCGGTGGAAATATGTTTTCGTGGTGCTCCTCGATGGTTTCAGGGTACGTAGGTATATATAGGAGGAAGAAGTAGGTCGGTGGAGCCACAAGGGGCCCATGAGGGTGGGGGCATGCCCAGGGGGGCAGGCGTGCGTCCCTGCCTCGTGGCCTCCTCGTTGATTTCTTGGCGTCCACTCCAAGTCCTCTGGATCTCGTTTGTTCCAAAAATAACTCTCCCGAAGGTTTAATTCCGTTTGGACTCCGTTTGATATTCTTTTTCTGCGAAACACTGAAATAGGCAAAAAAAACTGCAATTTGCACTAGGCCTCGAGTTAGTAGGTTAGTCCCAAAAATAATATAAAGGTGTATAATAAAGCCCATTAAACATCCAAAACAGAATATATAATAGCATGGAACAATCAAAAATTATAGATACGTTGGACACGTATCAAGCATAACGGTTCACCATATGTGCGTGCTACGGGAATCGCAAACTTTAGAACAAGTATTTCTCAAATTCACAACTACTCAACTAGCATGACTCTAATATCACCATCTTCATATCTCAAAGCAATTATCAAGTATCAAACTTCTCTTAGTATTGAATGCACTTTATATGAAAGTTTTTTAGTATATCCATCTTGGATGCCTATCATATTAGGACTAATTTTATGGCCAAAGCAAATTACCATGCTGTTCTAAAGGACTCTCAAAATAGTATAAGTGAAGCATGAGATATCAATAATTTCTATAAAATATAACCACCACCGTGCTCTAAAAGATATAAGTGAAGCGCTAGAGCAAAATTGTTTAGCTCGAAAGATATAAGTGAAGCACATAGAGTATTCTAATAAATTCTGATTAATGTGTGTCTCTCTCAAAATTTGTGTATAGCAAGGATGGTTGTGGTGAACTAAAAAGCAAAGACTCAAATCATACAAGACACTCCAAGCAAAACACATACCGTGTGGTGAATAAAAATATAGCTCCAAGTAAAGTTACCGATGGACGAAGACAAAAGAGGGGATGCCTTCCGGGGCATCCCCAAGCTTAGGCTTTTGGGTTGTCCTTAGATTTTACCTTGGGGTTCCTTGGGAATACCCAAGCTTCGGTTCTTGCCACTCCTTGTTCCATAATCCATCAAATCTTTACCCAAAACTTAAAAACTTCACAACACAAAACTTAACAGAAAATCTCGTGAGCTCCGTTAGCGAAAGAAAACAAACAACCACTTCAAGGTGCTGTAATGAACTCATTCTTTATTTATATTGGTGTTAAACCTACTGTATTCCAACTTCTATATGGTTCATAACCTCCGATACTAGCCATAGATTCATCAAAATAAGCAAACAACACACGAAAAACAGAATCTGTCAAAAACAAAACAAGCTGTAGTAATCTGTATCAAACGCATACTTCTGGAACTCCAAAATTTATAAAATAAATTTCTGGACGTGAGTAATTTATCAATTAATCATTTGCAAAAATAATAAACTAAATAGCACTCTCCAGTAAAAGGTTGTAGCTAATCTCGTGAGCGCTAAAGTTTCTGTTTTTTACAGCAAGATCAAAAAGACTTCACCCAAGTCTTCCCAAAGGTTCTACTTGGCACAAACACTAATTAAAACATAAAACCACATCTAAACAGAAGCTATATGGATTATTTATTACTAAACATAACCAAAAAGCAAGAAACTAAAATAAAATTGGGTTGTCCCCCAACAAGCGGTATCGTTTAACGCCCCTAGCTAGGCATAAAGGCAAGGATAGATCTAGGTATTATCATCTTTGGCATGCAATCCATAAGTGCATCTCATAATAGATTCATAAGGTAATTTGATTTTCTTTATAGGAAAGTGTTCCATGCCTTTCCTTAACGGAAATTGGAATCTAATATTCCCTTCTTTCATGTCAATAATTGCACCAATAGTTCTAAGGAAAGGTCTACCAAGAATAATAGGACATGAAGGATTGCAATCTATATCAAGAACAATGAAATCTACGGGCACATAATTCCTATTTGCAAAAATAAGAACATCATTAATCCTTCCCATAGGTTTCTTAATGGTGGAATCCGCAAGGTGCAAGTTTAAAGAACAATCATCAAATTCACGGAAACCTAACATATCACACAAAGTTTTTGGAATTGTGGAAACACTAGCACCCAAATCACACAAAGCATAGCATTCATGATCTTTAATTTTAATTTTAATTTTAATAGTAGGTTCCCACTCATCATAAAGTTTTTTGGGGATAGAAACATCCAATTCAAGCTTTTCTTCATAAGATTGCATTAAAGCATCAACGATATGTTTAGTAAAAGCCTTATTTTGACTATAAGCATGCGGAGAATTTAGCACGGATTGCAACAAGGAAATACAATCTATTAAAGAACAATTATAATAATTAAATTCCTTGAAATCCAAAATAATGGGTTCATTGCTATGTAAAGTTTTGACCTCTTCAATCCCACTTTTACCAATTTTTGCATCGAGATCTAAACACTCTGAATCATTGGGACGCCTTTTAACTAAAGTTGACTCATCTCCAGTCCCATCATTATCAAGATTCATATTGCAAAACAAAGTTTTACTAGGGGACACATCAATCACTTTTAGATCTTCATCCTTATTGTCATGAAAACTAGAAGAACACGCTTTTATAAAGCAATCTTTCTTAGCACGCATCCTAGAGGTTCTTTCTTTGCACTAAGCAATGGAAATTCTCATAGCCTTGAGAGACTCATTGATATCATGCTTAGGTGGAATAGATCTAAGTTTCAAAGAATCAACATCAAGAGAAATTCTATCCACGTTCCTAGCCAACTCATCAATCTTACACAATTTTTCCTCAAGCAAAGCATTGAAATTCTTTTGGGAAATCATAAATTTTTTAACACTAGTCTCAAAATCAGAGGTCATCTTATTAAAATTTCCATAAGAGTTGTTGTAGGAATTACCATAATTATTAGAGGAATTACTAGGATACGGCCTAGGATAAAATTTCCACTATAAGCGTTGTTACCAAAATTGTTCCTACCAAAAAAATTCACATCCATAGATTCATTATTATTCTCAATCAAGGTAGACAAAGGCATATCATTGGGATCAGAAGAAACACTCTTATTAGCAAACAATTTCATAAGTTCATCCATCTTTCCACTCAAAACATTAATCTCTTGTGACACTCCAAAAATATTCTTTTGGTTTTCTTCAAAAAATTTGTTGGATTTGAAGATGGTCTTCTAAACCCTTCCAAAAATCCCTCTCAAAATTTTTTCCCCTAGCAAGGATTTAAAATTTTGCATCTCCTTCAACTCTGGTTTTGGTTTTTGAATTTTTCTTCTGATTGCCCTCTTCTCAAAATTTCAAGAAAAATCTTTGGAGTTTATTTTCTTTCAAAAAGAAAAACCCTAGGAGTTTTTCATCCTCTCCCAAATTTGAAACCACTCATGATTTTTACCATGCACCACATGGTAGAATCTTCCCAAAACTCTCTCCTTTCACTTTGGGCAATCCAAACATTCTGTCTCAACAAGTTCAACCCCTTTTCTGAATTTCATTTCATTTAATTCTCCTCCCAAATCTTTTCTGTCCATTATTTTGAGCCTAGGTGATTTGCAAAGCAAGTACCTAAATGCATTTGAGTTTTGACCTCAAACCAACTCCCCTGGATAGTCCTTGGTACCCACAACCTAGAACAATCAAGATCCACTCCTTTTCTGTTCAAAATTTTCAAATTTCAGTCTCTGCAAGTTTGGACCAGATTTGCCAAATTTGGTAAAATTCATATCTACACTTCCCCAAAAATTCCACAAATATTCAGGCAGCCTCTAGATGCAATGAGAGGCCCCTCCACCAAAAACCAGCTCAAGGAAAAATCCGTACATGCCTAAATCATTCTGTCGAACACCTTGCATGGACTATTACTGTTCATCTTCAGTTAAATTCAGGTTTCAGTGTCGTTCTCCGTCAGAGTTTCAGTCACATGCCCACAGTGCACTTGGCACGTTGCTCGCAGCCTAGTTTGCTTGTCCGGAGCTTCACACGCGTGCTTGGCGTGTTCCTGGCGTCGGTGGCACCCTGGCCGCCTGCGCCGGCGTGTCTTGCGGCGGCAGAACCACCGTAGCGGCCGACAGGGAGCAGAACGGCGGCATAACACCGTTCGGCGCCGCCCAAACCTCCTGGTAACTCCGGCGTGGCCATTTCCTTGCCGGTATGCCGCATGCAACACCGTCCGTGGCACGGCAAGCACAGAGCGTGCTCCACGCATTGGCAGGCCCGCCGCCCGTTCCGTCGAGCTCGCCCTAAGCAACCAAACCCCAACGTTTAGCACCTAAGCGGAACCAGGAACCCCACGGCGACGCTCAACCTCTGAACCTTCCCGATCAACGCCCTCGCCGCCAGAACTTCACGGAGAACCCGTTCTCGGCAACACGCCTCAGGCGGCTATATATAGCACCCGGCCGCGTTCTCGCCCCCGCACACCTCCACCACCTCTCTAGTCCACGCCAAGCCCCTGGAAGGGCCTTGAGGAGCTCTTCTTCCTCGACTCCGGCCGCTTCGTTCCGCCTCGGCCTCCACCTCGATTCGCTCCGGTGAGGTCATCCCCGGCCCCCAAATCCCGTCAGCTACCCTCTCATGCTACCACGGGTCTAACCCCCTCCTCAATTCCTTCTCCGCAGCACTCTCCGACGAGGCCCGCGACCACCCGAACCGCCGTCCGCCGGAGCAAGCGTCGCCGTCGACGTGGTACTCACCAGCGACCACCACCACCTCCCACAGACGCGGAATGGTGCCTTGAACACGGAGGTACCCTCCGATCTCCACCGCCGCCGTGGATCGCTTGCAGCGACCACTGACTCTTTGGCGCCGACGAGCCCCGTCTCCCTCGTTTGAAATTTCAAACCTGACGGGTGGGACCCGCCCATCAGCCTCTCTTTTGTTTTTTTGAATCATTTTCTGAAAGCGTACTTTGGCGAATACGCTTCCACTCTGAACCGTTTTTCTGGACTTTTCTGCAAAGCCCCCTGGAAGTTTTCTATTTCATTACAGATGGGTCCTTGGACCAAAACCCTTATAATTTTTTAACAGAAAGGAATTTTTGAGTGATTCTTCTTCTGTCCTCTTCAAATTTTTGTCTAGTTTTTTATCATATTTATTTGAAAAATATTTGGATTAACTTTATGTGACCCACGGTATTTACGTTAGCGCGTGTATTTTGTGTACCGTAGATACCGAAGGAGGTGACGGAACCGCGAACTTCGCCGAGCTAGACCCCGACTACTCTGAACCAGGCAAGCAATGTTTGAACTTTTGATATGATGAGTGTTTGGGCATGTTTGCATTATTTTTTTATCATGGCACGTTCATGAGCATTTCGATGATAGTTTATCTCGTAAGAGTTGAGGCAAATGAGCTCGGTAAATCCATGAATTGTTGGAAACTTGTTGCATGGCCATGAGTTGGCATGAGTATGGGTAAGATGGCAGTGTTGTAGCATGCCAGGATTATGCCAGATTGTTGACCCAGTGTCAGCATCAATCAGTCAGATTCTAGTCCGTCTTCCCTTCAGATTACTACCACTGTTTCCGCAAGGGAATACGGCTGAGTAAGTTGCAAACCACTTCCTGGTACACACCAAAGCGAGAGGCGGGATGAAGGTTCCATGGCCTGGATTAAAGCCTTTCATCCGGTCAGGGGCATGGGTGTTTCGGTTGGGACCGAGAGGGGCACCTTAGAGCGTGCCAGATATAAATTTGATCCCATGCTATTCGAGATTGTGATCTCCCGTCTCAAAGTTTTTCTTAAACGCTGTTTAGGGTGATTCCTGGCAGCGTGAGGTATGATGGGTGTGTACTAGCTAGTTGTGTTTCCTTGAAATACCGTAAGCGGAACTAGTCGCCGTGACTACGGAATCCGTTGGCTGTGGAAAATTCTGGTACAAACTCTGCAGAGTCAAAATTCTTGAATCCATCTTATTCATATCCGAGTACCGTGTTCATCTCATCTTGTCGTCAGTCTCGGTGACAGAAACTCCTGAGAACCATTCGAGTATTAAATGTTTATTTTCCTGCGAATGGACTAACCCGCTTATTGTCTTGTGATGAATATTTCCGTGAGCACTATATTTGTCAGTTATGATTAATGAATTATAAGCCCTTTCTGTGATGTCGCTCAGACGTCCGACTGCGGCATTGTCATTTACTTTCATTATAAGCCCTTTCTGCGATGTCGCTCAGACGTCCGACTACGGCATTGTCATTTACTTTCATTATAAGCCCTTTCTGCGATGTCGCTCAGACGTCCGACTGCGGCATTGTCATTTACTTTATTATAAGCCCTTTCTGCAATGTCGCTCAGACGTCCGACTGTGGCTTTGTTATTATTTACGTTTATTATAAGCCCTTTCTGCGATGTCGCTCAGACGCCCGACTGTGGCATTGTTGTTATTTACTTCTATTATAAGCCCTTTCTGTGATGTCGCTCCGACGTCCGACTGCGGCATGCATGTATTTTCTTTCAATATAAGCCCTTTATGAGGTGTCGCTTCGACGCCCGACTGTGGCATGTTTTACTTATTTGTTGACCCTTCGAGGCGTAGCCTCAGACACCCGATCGGTTTGGAGTTTATTTGCTTTGGGTTTTCGAGCGGACTACCGCCGTTTCCCTTTTCACTTACTTGCGTTACCGATTTGATAGCTCATTGTTATAAATTAATCGTGTAGCATTCATGCATTCATTTGTTATATCTTTTGTCCGAACTGTCTTGCGAGTACTTTCAAAGTACTCACCTGGCTTGTTGATTTGGCGGAATCTTGTGAAAGCGATCTCATGGACGAAGAGTTCGATAGCGAGTCCGGCGCCTAGAGGAATCCCAGTCGGTCTCGTAAGCCCCTGGATTAGTCATTGTGATATATCCGCTTCCGCTACCCAAATAAATTCATCGAGCCTCACCTCGACGCTCGATGAGCCGCCAGTGCAGTAGTCTTATTAACCACCCATTGTGTTATTCCACCAACCACTCATTATCTTGAGTCAGTAGTATCTCCACCCCACACCATTGTGTCATATCCGCCGTCATGTATAATTATCGGCGTGTTTGTAATAATTGGTTGGGCATCTTCAGTCCGACCCTGTAATATTGTAATGCTACCGGCTTATTGTATCAAGTTTTGTCTACCAGTATGAAGGATTTTTCCTCATATTGGACTACATAGGTCGGTTGTTCAATAAATATTTTTATTGAAAAACCGGTCGTGACATCTCTTCAATTGCATGCACCTTTTTTCTAGTAGATCTTTCAGTGTGCCATTGAGAATAATTAACCATAATATTATCTAGGAGTTTAGTAGCTTCTCCTAAAATGATTTCCATAAAAGTGCCTGATACGTCTCCAACGTATCTATAATTTTTGATTGCTCCATGCTATTATATATTCTGTTTTGGCTGTTTAATGGGCTTATTTATACACTTTTATATTATTTTTGGGACTAACCTATTAACCCAAGGCCAAGTGCAAATTGCAGTTTTTTGCCTATTTCAGTGTTTCTCAGAAAAAGAATATCAAACGGAGTCCAAACGGAATGAACCCTTCGGGAGAGTTATTTTTGGAACAAACGTGATCCAGAGGACTTGGAGTGGACGTCAAGAAATCACCGAGGAGGCCACGAGGCAGGGGGTGCGCCTACCCCCCTGGGCACGCCCTCCACCCTTGTGGGCCCCTCGTGGCTCCACCGACCTACTTCTTCCTCCTATATATACCTATACGTACCCCGAAACCATCGAGGAGCACCACGAAAACCTAATTCCACCGCCGCAACCTTCTGTACCCGTGAGATCCCATCTTAGGGCCTTTTCCGGCGCTCCGTCGGAGGGGGCATCAATCACGGAGGGCTTCTACATCAACACCATAGCCTCTCCAATGATGTGTGAGTAGTTTACCACAGACCTTCGGGTCCATAGTTATTAGCTAGATGGCTTCTTCTCTCTCTTTGGATCTCAATACAAAGTTCTCCTCGATTTTCTTGGAGGTCTATTCGATGTAACTCTTTTTGCGGTGTGTTTGTCGAGATCCGATGAATTGTGGTTTATGATCAAGATTATCTATGAACAATATTTGAATCTTCTCTGAATTCATTTATGTATGATTGGATATCTTTGCAAGTCTCTTCAAATTATGAGTTTGGTTTGGCCTACTAGATTGATCTTTCTTGCAATGGGAGAAGTGCTTAGCTTTGGGTTCAATCATGCGGTGCTCGATCCCGATGTGATGGGGAAACGACATGTATTGTATTGTTGCCATCGAGGATAAAAAGATGGGGTTTATATCATACTGCTTGAGTTTATCCCTCTACATCATGTCATCTTACCTAATGCGTTACTCTGTTCTTATGAACTTAATACTCTAGATGCATGCTAGATAGCGGTCAATGTGTGGAGTAATAGTGGTAGATGTAGGCAGGAGTCGGTCTACTTGTTGCGGACGTGATTCCTATATACATGATCATGCCTAGATATTCTCATAATTATGCACTTTTCTATCAATTGCTCGATAGTAATTTGTTCACCAACCGTAATACTTATGCTATCTTGAGAGAAGCCACTAGTGAAACCTATGGCCCCCGGGTCTATCCTCCATCATATTAATCTCCCGTCAACAAGCTATTTCTGTCACCATTTTTTTGGTTTTCTTTACTTTTAGTCTTTATCATAAAAATACCAAAAATATTATCTTATCATCTCTATCAGATCTCACTTTTGCAAGTGGTCGTGAAGGGATTGACAACCCCTTTATCGCGTTGGTTGCAAGGTTCTTATTTTTTGTGTAGGTACGAGGGACTTGCGTGTGGCCTCCTCTTTGGATTGATACCTTGGTTCTCAAAACCGAGGGAAAATACTTACGCTACTTTGCTGCATCACCCTTTCCTCTTCAAGGGAAAACCAACGCATGCTCAAGAGGTAGCAAGAAGGATTTACAGCGCCGTTCTTGGGAGTCTACGCACAAGTCAAGACATACCAAGTACCCATCACAAACTCTTATCCCTCGTATTACATTATTTGCCATTGCCTCTCGTTTTCCTCTCCCCCACTTCACCCATGCCGTTTTCTTCGCCCTTCTTACATTAGATCTTTTCGTTTGCCTTGATGTCTTACTTGGCTCGTTTGCTCGTTTAGTTGGAATAGTTGTGTATTTATTGCTAAACAGAGAACCTAAGATCTATGGATCCTCATCCGCTTGCCAATCTTTTTAAGAGATCCAAATATGATGAACCAATTTCTAGTGATTTGAGTGCACTAGATTATCTTTATGAGGTTTTGCTTGAAATTTGTGAATCTGAAAATTGTGATGAAGAAATTTATGAAGAGATTCACGATAGCGCCTTGAATAAAAAGCATGATTGTAATGATTTTACTATAAATTCTCATGATGTCAATTGTGCTAATAATATGCAAAACCCTAAGCTTGGGGATGCTAGTTTTGTTATGTCTACTACTTGTTGCAATGATCATGATTGGGGTGATTCTTCTTATGATCTTGAAATTTTATTTAATCCCCATGATGAACATGAGATTGACAATAGTGTTTGCAATAATATTGAAAGTGGGTTTGGAAGAGTGTCAACTTTAGATCCCACGTATTTGGAGAATGTTCAATCTTATGAAGTTTTTGATAAAAGTGGGTTTGGAGAGGTCACGACTTTAGTTAATGGTAATCCCTCTATTTTGGAAGAGCGTCAACTTCGCATGCATGTGGATCATGTTGAGAATATGTTTTGTGATAGCTATATTGTTTAATTTGATTATGATCCCACATGTAATTATTATGAGAGAAGAAAATACAGTAATTTTCATGTTACATAATTACCTCTCTTCTTGTTGAGATTGATCTTGTTTCTTTCTTCTCCTTTGCATATGCTAGGATTTGCTTGCCTTGATAATTTTTTTGCCTATAAGATGCCTATGCATATGAAGTATGTTAGACTTAGATGTGTTTTCCACAGGTTTCATGATGCTCTCTTTATGTTTCAATTGATATCTTTCATGTGAGCATCATTGAAATCTCAATGCCTAGCTAAAAAGGCTTTAAAGAAAAGCGCTTGTTGGGAGACAACCCAATATTTTTCCTTGCTTTTATTCAATAAATAATCTATATAGCTTCTTGTTAGATGTATTTTTGTGTTTTATTTAGTGTTTGTGCCAAGTAGAACCTTTGGGAAGACTTGGGTGAAGTCTTTTTGATCTTGCTGTACAAAACAGAAACTTTAGCGCTCACGAGATTAGCTACAACTTTTTACTGGAGAGTGCTATTTAGTTTATTATTTTTGCAGATGATTAATATATAAATTCCTCACGTCCAGCAATTTATTTTAGAATTTTTGGAGTTCCAGAAGTTTGCGTTAGTTACAGATTACTACAGATTGTTCTGTTTTTGACAGATTCTGTTTTTCGCATGTTGTTTGCTTATTTTGATGAATCTATGGCTAGCAATGGAGTTTATAAACCATATAAAAGTTGGAATACAGTAGGTTTAACACAAAAATAAATAAAGAATGAGTTCATTACAGTACCTTGAAGTGGTGTTTTGTTTTCTTTCGCTAATGGAGCTCACGAGATTTTCTGTTAAGTTTTGTGTTGTGAAGTTTTCAAGTTTTGGGTAAAGATTTGATGGATTATGGAACAAGGAGTGGAAAGAGCCTAAGCTTGGGGATGCCCAAGGCACCCCAAGGTAAAATCTAAGGACAACCCAAAAGCCTAAGCTTGGGGATGCCCCGGAAGGCATCCCCTCTTTTGTCTTCGTCCATCGGTAACTTTACTTGGAGCTATATTTTTATTCACCACATGATATGTGTTTTGCTTGGAGTGTCTTGTATGATTTGAGTCTTTGCTTTCTAGTTCACCAAAATCATCCTTGATGTACACACCTTTTGAGAGAGACACACATTATTAGGAATTTATTAGAATACTCGATGTGCTTCACTTATATCTTTTGAGCTAAACAATTTTGCTCTAGTGCTTCACTTATATCTTTTAGAGCACGGTGGTGGTTATATTTTATAGAAACTATTAAACTCTCATGCTTCACTTATATTATTTTGAGAATCCGTTAGAACAGCATGGTAATTTGCTTTGGTTATAAAATTAGTCCTAATATGATAGGCATCGAAGATAAAAACTATAAAGTGCATTGAATACTAAGAGAAGTTTGATACTTGATAATTGTTTTGAGATATAAAGATGGTGATATTAGAGTCTTGTGAGTAGTTGTGAATTTGATAAATACTTGTTCTAAAGTTTGTGATTCTCGTAGCATGCACGTATAATGAACCGTTATGTGATGAAGTCGGAGCATGATTTATTTATTGATTGTCTTCCTTATGACTGGCGGTCGGGGACGAGCGATGGTATTTTTCTACCAATCTATCCCCCTAGGAGCATGCGCGTAGACTTTTTTTTGATAACTGATAGATTTTTGCAATAAGTATGTGAGTTCTTAAAGACTAATGTTGAGTCCATGGATTATATGCACTCTCATCCTTCCACCATTGCTAGCCTCTCTAAATACCGCGCACCTTTCGCCTATATCATACACCCTCCATATACCTTCCTCAAAACAGCCACCATACATACCTATTATGGCATTTCCACAGCCATTCCGAGATATATTGCCATGCAACTTATCACCGTTCCATTTATTATGACACCCTTCGTCATTGTCATATTGCTTTGTATGATCATGTAGTTGACATCGTATTTGTGGCAAAGCCACCTTCATAATTCTTTCATACATGTCACTCTTGATTCATTGCATATCCCGGTACACCACCGGAGGCATTCACATAGAGTCATATTTTGTTCTAAGTATCGAGTTCTAATTCTTGAGTTGTAAGTAAATAAAAGTGTGATGATCATTATTAGCACATTGTCCCATATGAGTAAAGGATGATGGAGACTATGATTCCCCCATAAGTCAGGATGAGACTCCGAACGAAAAAAAAGAGAAAGAAAAGAGACCAAAAGAAAAAAAATAAGGCCCAAATAAAAAAAATGAGAGAAAAAGAGAGAAGGGACAATGTTACTATCCTTTTACCACACTTGTGCTTCAAAGTAGCACCATGATCTTCATGATAGAGAGTCTCCTATGTTGTCACTTTCATATACTAGTGGGAACCTTTCATTATAGAACTTGGCTTGTATATTCCAATGATGGGCTTCCTCAAAATGCCCTAGGTCTTCGTGAGCAAGCGAGTTGGATGCACACCCACTTAGTTTCTTTTGTTGAGCTTTCATACACTTATAGCTCTAGTGCATCCGTTGCATGGCAATCCCTACTCACTCACATTGATATCTATTGATGGGCATCTCCATAGCCCATTGATACGCCTAGTTGATGTGAGACTATCTTCTCCTTTTTGTCTTCTCCAGTGCTATGTCCATGGCTCACGCTCATATATTGCGTGAAGATTAAAAAAGTTTGAGAACATCAAAAGTTTGAAACAAATGCTTGGCATGTCATCAGGGATGTGCATGATTTAAATACTTTGTATGGTGAAGATAGAGCATAGCCAGACTATATAATTTTGTAGGGATAACTTTCTTTGGCAATGTTATTTTGAGAAGACATGATTGCTTTGTTAGTATGCTTGAAGTATTATTATTTTCATGTCAATATTGAACTTTTATCTTGAGTCTTTCGGATCTGAACATTCATGCCACAACAAAGAGAAATACATTGAAGAATATGCTAAGTAGCATTCCACATCAAAAATTCTTTCTTTATCATTTACCTACTCGAGGACGAGCAGGAATTAAGCTTGGATGTTTCTCCAACGTATCTATAATTTTTTATTGCTCCATGCTATTATATATTCTGTTTTGGATGTTTAATGGGCTTATTTATACACTTTTATATTATTTTTGGGACTAACCTATTAACCCAAGGCCCAGTGCAAATTGCTATTTTTTTTGCCTATTTCAGTGTTTCGCAGAAAAGGAATATCAAATGGAGTCGAAACGGAATGAAACCTTCGGGAGGGTTATTTTTGGAACAAACATGATCCAGAGGACTTGGAGTGGACGTCAAGAAATCACCAAGGAGGCCACGAGGCACGGGGCGTGCCTACCCCCCTGGGCGCGCCCTCCACCCTCGTGGGCCCCGTGTGGCTCCACCGACCAACTTCCTCCTCCTATATATACCTACGTACCCCGAAACCATCGAGGAGCACCACGAAAACCTAATTCCACCGTGCAACCTTCTGTACGAGTGAGATCCCATCTTGGGGCCTTTTCCGGCGCTCCGCCGGAGTGGAGGGCTTCTACATCAACACCATAGCCTCTCCGATGATGTGTGAGTAGTTTACCACAGACCTTCGGGTCCATAGTTATTAGCTAGATGGTTTCTTCTCTCTCTTTGGATCTCAATACAAAGTTCTCCTCGATCTTCTTGGAGATCTATTCGATGTAACTCTTTTTGTGGTGTGTTTGCCGAGATCCGATGAATTGTGGGTTTATGATCAAGATTATCTATTAACAATATTTGAATCTTCTCTGAATTATTTTATGTATGATTGGTTATCTTTGCAAGTCTCTTCGAATTATCAGTTTGGTTTGGCCTACTAGATTGATCTTTCTTGCAATGGGAGAAGTGCTTAGCTTTGGGTTCAATCATGCGGTGCTCGATCCAAGTGACAGTAGGGGAACGACACGTATTGTATTGTTGCCATTGAGGATAAAAAGATGGGGTTTATATCATATTGCTTGAGTTTATCCCTCTACATCATGTCATCTTACCTAATGCGTTACTCTGTTCTTATGAACTTAATACTCTAGATGCATGATGGATAGTGGTCGATGTGTGGAGTAATAGTAGTAGATGCGGGCAGGAGTCAGTCTACTTGTTGCGGACGTGTTGCCTATATACATGATCATGCCTAGATATTCTCATAATTATGCACTTTTCTATCAATTGCTCGACAGTAATTTGTTCACCCACCGTAATACTTATGCTATCTTGAGAGAAGCCACTAGTGAAACCTATGGCCCCCGAGTCTATCTTCCATCATATTAATCTCCCATCAACAAGCTATTTATCGCCGTTTATTTTGCTTTCTTTAATTTTAGTCTCTATCATAAAAATACCAAAAATATTATCTTATCATCTCTATCAGATCTCACTTTTGCAAGTGGCCGTGAAGGGATTGACAACCCCTTTATCGCGTTGGTTGCAAGGTTCTTATTTGTTTGTGTAGGTACGAGGGACTTGCGTGTGGCCTCCTACTGGATTGATACATTGGTTCTCAAAAACTGAGGGAAATACTTATGCTACTTTGCTGCATCACCCTTTCCTCTTCAAGGGAAAAACCAACACATGCTCAAGAGGTAGCAGTGCCTCCCGCGGCCGAATCTAAAAGATTTCTAGAAGCAAAATTCTATCCGGCATAATTTTTTTGTATAATCATGCATAAATTCAAACCATGTGTAGGGCAATTATGTATCATTAATTTCATCCTCTCCCAAGCTTGTGCAACATGTTCATGGTCAAGTTGCTTAAAATTCATAATATCGTTTCTAAGAGAGATGATCTTAGCGGGAGGAAAATACTTAGAGATAAAAGCATCTTTGCACTTATTCCAAGAATCAATACTATTTTTAGGCAAAGACGGAAACCAAGTTTTAGCACGATCTCTAAGCAAAAAAGGAAATAGCTTCAATTTAACAATATCATTGTCCACATCTTTCTTCTTTTGCATATCACACAAATCAACAAAGCTATTTAGATGGGTAGCGGCATCTTCACTAACAAGGCCGGCGAATTGATCTTTCATGACAATATTCAGCAAAGCATCATTAATTTCACAAGATTCAGCATCGGTAAGAGGAGCAATCGGAGTGCTAAGAAAATCATTGTTGTTGGTATTGGCAAAGACACACAAGTTAGTGTTGTCTTGAGCCATCGTGACAAGCAAGCAATCCAACACACAAGCAAACAAGAAGCAAGCGAAAAAGAGGCGAACGGAAAAAGAGGGCGAATAAAACGGCAAGGGTGAAGAGGGGGAGAGGAAAACGAGAGGCAAATGGCAAATAATGTAATGCGAGGGATAAGAGTTTGTGATGGGTACTTGGTATGTCTTGACTTGTGCGTAGACTCCCGACAACGGCGCCTTAAATGGCTCGTTGTCGGAGATCAAATCTTGACTTGACTTGGTGTACACCTCCCAAAGACAGCGGCGCGGAAATCCTTCTTGCTACCTCTTGAGCATGCGTTGGTTTTTCCCTTGAAGAGGAAAGGGTGATGCAGCAAAGTAGCATAAGTATTTCCCTCAGTTTTTTATAACCAAGGTATCAATCCAGTAGGAGGCCACATGCAAGTCCCTCGTACCTACACAAATAAATAAGAACCTTGCAACCAACGCGATAAAGGGGTTGTCAATCCCTTCACGGCCATTTGCAAAAGTGAGATCTGATAGAGATGACAAGATAATATTTTTGGTATTTTTATGATAAAGATTAAAAGTAAATATTGCAAAATAAACAGTGATGGAAATAGCTAGTTGATGGGAGATTAATATGATGGAGAATAGACCCGGGGGCCATAGGTTTCTGTCGGTGTCAAAACCGGCGGATCTCGGGTAGGGGGTCCCGAACTGTGCGTCTAAGGCGGAAGGTAACAAGAGGAGGGGGACACAATGTTTACCTAGGTTCGGGCCCTCTCGATGGAGGTAATACCCTACTTCCTGCTTGATTGATCTTGATGATATGAGTATTACAAGAGTTGATCAACCACGAGATCGTAGACGCTAAACCCTAGAAGCTAGCCTATGGTATGATTGTTGTTGTCCTACGGACTAAACCCTCCGATTTATATAGACACCGGAGGGGGCTAGGGTTACACAGAGTCGGTTACAATGGGAGGAGATCTACATATCCGCATTGCCAAGATTGCCTTCCACGCCAAGGAGAGTCCCATCCGGACACGGGACGAAGTCTTCAATCTTGTATCTTCATGATCCAACAGTCCGGCCAAAGGATATAGTCCGGCTGTCCGGAGACCCCCTAATCCAGGACTCCCTCAATAGCCCCTGAACCAGGATTCAATGACGATGAGTCTGGGGCGCAGATTGTTTTCGGCATTGCAAGGCGGGTTCCTCCTCCGAATACTCCATAGAAGATTTTGAACACAAGGATAGTGTCCGGCTCTGCAAAACAAATTCCATACACCACCATAGAGAGAATAATATTTCCATGAATCTAATCTGCCGACACACTCTGTAGCATGACGCCACACCATTGCCCGGTCAATATTCGAACCGTTTTCCTCAACCAGCCACGGCGCATATCGCGAGGCGGTTTCCTCGGCACGTCTTGTCGAAGCAGAGATCGTGTCCCCTTGTCAAGGGATTCTCATCAATACGGGAATGGGTAACCCAGCCGCGCCATCAATTACGGTGCTTGGGAAATAAAAGGCTTTACCAGGAGAGTAGGGAGGCACATCGCTTCTTCCGCCTTTATAAAGGGACAAGGACTTACTCCTTTCACTCACGCCTTCTTCCCGACTCATTCCCTTCGGCTTGAGCTCCAACGCCCAAGCGCTCCTCTTTTCTGACCACAAAAGGTCTTCCGAAAATTTCCGGATCTGGGGCAGGAGGTAAATGGATGACCTCTACCGTCCGAGAGAAGGATATCAAAAAGCTACGGAAGGCCGGGTACCTGGCCAAGAAAATCGGCCACTGTCTCCCGGCGGCAGGACAAATTGTCCCTACTCCAGAACCCCATGAGAGGGTTGTATGCCTCCCTCACTTTGTCCGCGGGCTAGGGTTTCCCCTCCACCCGTTCGTTCGTGGCATTTTGTATTATTATGGGGTCGATCTTCACGATCTGTCCCCTAATTCCTGTCTCAACATATCGATGTTCATTGTCGTGTGCGAGGCTTTTCTCCGCATTTCACCGCACTTCGGTTTGTGGCTGAAGATTTTTAACGTGAAGCCCAAGGTGGTGGGCGGTGAGCACGCCGAGTGCGGGGGAGCCATGGTGAGCAAGATGCCCAACGTAGTATGGCCAACGGGAACCTTTAATGATTCTGTCAAGGAGTGGCAACAGCAGTGGTTTTACGTCACTGAGCCGCGTGGCACAGAGTGGGCCGCCTCTCCTGAGTTCCGATCCGGCGCCCCCATGCGGCTTACCTCCTGGGTCAAGAAGGGCCTGGACTGGTCTTTGTCCGACGAACTGTCAGCGCTCCAGACGCGTGTTGAGGATATGGGGGACAAGAATATTGAACTTGTCAACATGGTCCAGGTGATGTTAGTTCACCGGATCTTGCCTTGTCAGCACCGGACTTGCAATTTATGGGAATTTGATCCGTCCAGGCACCAAACCTTGCGGGAGCTTTTCGGCTCCTCGCACAAGGATATCTGGAAGGTGCTTTTCATGTCCTGCAAATCGTGGCCGGACTCCACCGAGGACCGTGGGTTCCAACTGTCCCGCCCGGCAAGTTAGGTAAGTTATCAAACCTTTCTATCCGCGAGACCCAAAGGAAGCACTTAACATGTTGTATATCATTCTTCCAGGGCAGGACGAAGAAGGCGGAGCGGATGTATTATCCGGCCCCGCTGCCCGAAGAACCGGCCATCCCGCTCCTGACGAAGATGTTGGTCCCGGCACCTTACAAGGTGCCGAAGAAGACGGCTGAGAAGGAGGCCAAAAAGACCCAGGGCGGCCTTCGTCACCGCGGCACTTCGGACAAAATATTTGAAGGCTCCAATGCCCATTCTGCCTCCGAAGAGGACGACGAGGAGGAAGAAGATGAATCCCCTCCGGGGGGAAGAAAGAAGAGGACGACCTCCGTACACTTGGAGGCTGAGCTATCCAAAAGGGGGAAGCCTTGTCTTCCGGAGGAGTCCACTGCCGCCACCGATAGCGGCCCGGCACGGGATCCCAGGGCCCAGCCCCTGGTAAACTCGTAAGTGTATAAATCCGAGTGCGTTTTAGGCGTCCGGACTCATCGTGGCTTAGTATTTTAACTCAAGCCATATTTTCTATAGTCCGTCGAGGTCCCGTACCAAACAATCCTTATCAGAGGACTGGCTGAGCTTAAATGCTATGGAGAGCGGGGCGCCCCCAAAGGCCCCTTCCTCCAAACAGGCGTATAACACCGAGGCTTCGTCCCAGAAGGACCCCGGCCAAGGAGGAAGGGAGAAAACCATGAAGGCGGAACCTGGAGGTCAAACCTCAGGGGCCGGACACATGGAGGAAAAGATTCTCATGGGGGCTGACGGCAGGAGTGGGCCTGAGTTCGGCTCCCAGTCGGATGCGATCCTAGAGGCTTATGTGGCACCAGGATCAAGCAGGCATGTTCCATCGGTGACCTCTGTCTATCCAGAAGTGTCGGATGCTCTGTTGCTGGCGTTGAAGGACGCCTCCATCGTTGATGAACACCGTGCCCTTATGGGTGCGGTGATTGAAAAGGTTCAGTCAACTGAGAATGGGCTGAACGAAACCTGTATCAGCCTTATAAAGGGTTTTGAGGTATGTTTTATGAGTTATCGAAGAGTGTCATAGTATAGATAGTAGCCCCTGATACTCTGTTCGGTGAAAGAAAGAGCCGAACAGAGGATCGAATTGTATGTTCGCAGGAAGACTCATCGAATGACATCTATTACTCTTATGTGATAAGCGAGGTGTATACGCAAGCTTCTTCTCATACTGCGGAGATCTCCGGGCTGAAACAAAGTTTGGAGCTGGCCACTGAAGAACTTGGCCGGTTAAAAATGCAGTTGAGGGATAAACAAGGTATGCACAAGTCTTGTTTGCGTTTATTGCGAATCAATTTTGCAGTATGAACTGAGGTTTATGACTTGCGCTAGGGATAATGACCGAAGTCGAAGCCCTTAAGAAGGCTGTGGCCGAGGCCGAGAAAAAGGCAGCCACTGAGCAGGCTCTTCATGAGAAGCACGAGGCCAGGGTTATTAAGGCTGAGCAGGAGCTACAAGAGGCCGTGAGGAAATGCGAGACCTTGGAACTGAGTTTAACGGAGAAAGAAGCCGAACTCACCAAGGCGCATTAGGCCATGAGCAATGCCCGGGAGGAAACCCTAAGCACCCTGCAGGAGATCCAAGAGGCGAGAAAGATTGCGGCCGATAAGGTTTTTGCCCTGTAAAGTAAGTAGTTGGGGGAAAAACTTTGTGTTTATAATTTTGAATCCGGATTTCTCAGGGGTATTTGCCGAGCTGCCTCGAAGCATATCGGATGCGGCTCAATTCTACCAGGCCAAAGAAAGGAACACTTCAGATGGGCTCTTCTGGTCGCAGTATTTGGCACCGAATTATCTGGTGCCTTTTGCCGATCAGCTGAAACAGCTGGTCGAACTGCATAGGGCGGCGGAACTAGCCATGAAAGATTTAGTTATCCGGCTATGTCCTGCCGAGCCGATTCCAAGCAGCTACTACGGGCTCGTGAAGCGGCTCGTAAGTGCTTGCCCTCAACTTGACGTCATCAAGCGGTTGGTCTGCATAGAAGGTGCACGAATGGCCTTCGCCCGCGCAAAGGTGCACTGGGGGAGATGGATGCCGAAAAGCTGATGACCGAAGGACCGCCCGAGGGGAAGGAGCACCGCAAGCCCGAAATGTATTATGAGAGTGTCCTGAGAGGATATTACCTTGCAGCGGGGCTGTGTAGTAAGGACATTATATTTCCATGAGTGCCAATCATGTTGTAGTGTTTGAAGAAGGTCGTTTATTTGTCGCCTGTTATATAATAGTTTACCCTCTGTGCGGCCGTTTTATATGTTTAAACACGAGAGTTGGCGATGTCGCTTCGCCTTTACGTAAGAAATGCAGGGGTGTTGGGATAAACACGAGCACTCTTTATCCCAGTTTGGGTCCTTGAAGGAGGTGCTCGGCAACTGTGAACCAGGCAATCAGACTATAGGGCTTTATCACTCTCACTTAGCCATAGGAGCTTTAGTATGGTCGGCGCAGCCCCTGGTGTTCGGAAGACCGTACTAGGGGCTCTATAAGCACCTGATCGGAGAAAGAACCGATCCATCGCACGCTGCATTGGTTATGGCATTATGCGGTAGAAATCCTGAAAGATTTGTGACCTCTCGAACAGCTGACCAGCTCTCGCCGTATCATGACAGTCAGTTTTCGGCTTTCTCTACTGAGGTGCTCGTCCGGAAGAACCGGGACACAATCGCAGTAGTTCTCCCAGTGCTACTTTAGCCGATATAGTGGAACGTAAGGTACCAAAACATGGGAGCCGGGCAAACCCAACTATTGACCCAAGACATGATTCGGAGCTGATGCATATAATGCTATAGGTTCGGGGTGCCAAACTTCCAAGAAGGTGTTCGGACTTTAACGTCGTGTTATGGGTAAAACGAAGCCCCTGGCATATTTGAAGGCATGCCACTGTGTACGGATGCCCCTTGACAGAATGATATCGACAAGAAGTAACAGCAGGTAAACGTTATGTAAATCCACATGTTGTATTTGAATAGTACGTCTATGCGTAAGGGTACAAGTGATGTGATAAAGAGGAATGTGGTTTTGCGGAACCTGGCATTCAAGCTGCCTCCGTGTGGCTCGTCCTGGTCGGCGCGAAGGTGAACCTGCGAAAGAAGTGTAAGGAATATCTATGTGCCGTGGGGCAGTTGAGCCGCTCGGTTCGGCCTGTCCTGGCCTTCGCCAGAGTGTTTAGTTGAGTCCTGGACGAGTCGGGTTGTCCTTCCGTGAAGTAGTTCAGAGC
The DNA here is from genome assembly GCA_021605145.1 of Aegilops bicornis. Classification (NCBI taxonomy): domain Eukaryota; kingdom Viridiplantae; phylum Streptophyta; class Magnoliopsida; order Poales; family Poaceae; genus Aegilops; species Aegilops bicornis. The sequence goes on from CM038670.1 coordinate 634,383,903, forward strand.
CCCTTGACGGTGTCCGGAAGCCGGGACGGCGACTCGAAGTTCGGCTGCAAGGTGCCGCTCATTGCTGCTGCTGAGGCAGTTGCATACTTGTTGGCACCGAGGGAAGGTTCGGCCTTGCCATTAACCGTGATGACGCCGCGTGGACCGGGCATCTTGAGCTTACGGTATGCATAGTGTGGCACCGCGTTGAATCGAGCAAACGCGGTCCGTCCGAGCAGTGCTTGATAATCACTGCAGAAGGGGACGATTTCGAAGACTAACTCTTCGGTGCGGTAATTTTCTGGTGATCCGAAGACTACCTCAAGGGCAATGGAGCCTGTACAGCTGGCTTCCACACCTGGTATAATGCCTCTGAAAGTGGCTTTAGTGGGTTTGATCACCGAATGATCGATGCCCATCCTGTGCGCTATGTCCTGGTAAAGCATATTTAGACTGCTTCCTCCGTCCATAAGGACCCGAGTGAGGTGAAACCCCTCTATTATCGGGTCGAGGACTAGTGCGGCTGGATTGCCCTGAGTGGCGTTAACCGGGCAGTCCATGCGGTTGAAGGTGACCGGCCCCAGTTTATATTGTGGGACAACTAGTTCTGTTGAGACGCCATCCCTGAGGATACATATCCGGTCTGAGTTTGCAATTTGGGTGGTATTTACCACGTTCACCGATTGAATATGCGGGGGAAATTTCTTTTGCCCTCTTGTGTTCGGTGATCTGGGCTCCTCGTCGCCATCATCACTTTGAGATCCCCCCTCTCCGCTTTTGGCGCCTGCCCTGTCGGCTTGTTTCAAGACCCAGCATTCTCTGTTGGTGTGGGTGGCTGGCTTTTCTGGGGTGCCATGAATTTGGCATTGGCGATCGAGTATGCGGTACAGACTGGATGGACCCGGATTTTTATTTTTGGGTGGCCCTTTCCGCTGACCGGACTTTGAGCCCCTGAACCCGGCGTTAACTGCCCTTTTTTCGGCGTTTTCGCCATATTTGCGGCGCTTGTGTTTGTTGCATCGTGGTTTGTCACTGCCATCCCTGGCTTCTGATATGCCAGGTTTGCTTGCTATATTGGTACTATGAGCCAACCAGCTATCTTCGCCCGCGCAAAAGCGGGTCATGAGTGTCATGAGGGCTGCCATGGATTTTGGCTTCTCTTGGCCGAGGTGCCGGGCGAGCCACTCGTCACGGATGTTATGCTTAAATGCCGCTAAGGCCTCTGCATCCGGACAGTCGACAATTGGTTTTTCTTGGTTAGAACCCGTGTCCAGAATGTCCTAGCCGATTCCCCTGGCTACTGAATTATATGACTTAAGTCATCGGCGTCCGGTGGTCGCACATAAGTGCCTTGGAAGTTGTCAAGGAATGCATCTTCCAAATCCTCCCAACTGTCGACGGATTCTGCTGGCAAGCTATTCAGCCAATGCCGAGCTGGTCCTTTGAGTTTTAGTGGGAGGTACTTGATGGCGTGTAGATCATCACCTCGAGACATGTGGATATGGAGGAGGAAATCCTAAATCCATACTGCGGGATCTGTTGTACCATCGTATGATTCGATTTTTACGGATTTAAAACCCTCCGGGAATTCGTGATCCATAACTTCACCAGTGAAGCATAGGGGGTGTCGGGGATATACCCCGCGGTATGACCCAGCCGCAATTGGCGACTTACTGGTGACCCGCCGTGAGCTTGGCGATTCACAGATAACCTGCTCGATCTTGGCGACTCATTAGTAACCCGGCGGGCGGGTCAGATGGACAACAAGGCCCAAAGTCCAGAAGGCCGGCTCACGTTATGATGGGCCAGATTAAGAGGAAAGGGATGACGAATATTTCCTTTACAAGGAAGCAAGACCCGGACTTGTAATCAACTTGTAAGAGAAGATAGACTAGTCCTAGTCCTACTAGGACTAGTCATGTAACCCGCCCCTTCAACTTATATAAGGAGGGGCAGGGCACCCCAATAGGGACAAACAACAAGAAACAATATCTAGGGCTAGACGCAAAGGGGGAGCCGGCTAATGCGGCAACTCCCTCATGAGCATAATGCGACCTAGCCTCAAACAGCATGTAGGGCTATTACCGGATGATGTTTCCCGGGGCCCGAAGTTGTCTAAACCCTTGTCTTGCGTGTTGATCCGCCCTGCGTCTCTCATCCCACTCAACCCCTCTCAAGCTACCACATAGATGCATTGGCCTCGCGAGTAAGTCCTGACACTAAGGACATCTGCCCTGACAACTCCACGACAGGGGGTGTGCAACGCCTCTGTGCCGGGCTATATCACGACGCAGTTCATGTGAGTCTTGTCTGCTGTACTCGGCCCGGCCGGGTTTACTTTTATTGTATCCGGCGTTATGATCATCGTCATGTGTTGGTGCGCGCCCCCGTGATCCGTAGATCGATCTTGTGTGTTTTGCTTTGCTCTCCAATACGTCTCGCAGGTCCCGCGTGTTGCCCCGTGCCTTGGTATTTTTGTTTGAATGGCGGCGGGGTGCAGGCTGAACTCCAGGCTGGAACGCCTCTCTATCTCGGCCGTGCGGTGGCCGGTCAACCACATTGTACGCAGGTGAGGTAGGTTCCGATGTTTCCTCCTCGAGTAGCGACCTGCGTTTTGGGTAACTTTTGGAGGGGCGTTCGAGTTCGTATTCCTCGGCCGCCAGGACTTCGGTCCATCTGTCTGCTAGCAAATCTTGATTAGCTCGAAGCTGTTGTTGCTTTTCCTTCAGGCTGTTTGCCGTGACAATAAGCCGGCGCTTTGAAGCGCTCCTGCTCGATGGGATCCTCAGGCACGATAAACTCTTTGTCGCTGAGGCTCACCTCGTCTTCGGAGAGGGGCATGTAATTGCCATCCTCCGTTTCTTCATCTGCTACCTGTTCTAGAGGGCTAGCTTGTTCATCCTCCTGGTCTAAATCTGGCTGGAGGGTATTTTCAACGTCTTCGGCACTATCCGGGGTGTTATTGTCTCTTATGCTAGTATCATTGCTTTTGCTATGGTGGGATTTAGAGCAGCGCCGCTGACGTCGGTGCCTGGGTTGCTTCTTGGAGGGGTCATCCTCTGCTGTCTTGTCGCCATTGCCTTCTTTGGAGGTATCCACCATGTATATATCGTATGATGAGGTGGCGGTCCAATGGCTTTGTGGGCGGTGGTTCTGTTAAATCTCTGCATCATCATCCATACCGTCGATGTCTTGGTCGAAGTCGAGCATGTCGTTTAAATAAATCGGCGGTGGCTACTAAGTGGGTGGTGGGTGGGCAGCGAATTTCTTCGTCGTCTGCATCCCATTCTAGCGGACATAGCTTCGCCAAGGCTCTCTGACGAGGAGAGACCTTAACGATTTAGCATTTCGCCCGAAGGCGAAGTCTTTGAAAGATATCCGCGGAGGTAAACTCCATGATCGGCGTAATCGGATTAGATAGGCACGGCACGAGCAGCTCGGTCCGTGGCGGAGATGAACCAGTGGTTCGGCATCACGTCTATTGTGAGGGGTGAAGTCGATATCCGGCTCTATCGCCGGCCGAAATCTGACCTCCATGGCGGGGTCTATCCACCCGTCCTTGGATGGCGCAATTTGCGCCAGATTGAAGGCGGAGTAGTTCTTTGATGCGATCTCCCGAACACCGTCCGACGGCGGAGCTATATCATGCTAAATGCGTGATCGTCTGGCGCACTTTTGGCATGGGCTCGAATCCGTCGAAGATCAATTCCCGCAGATGTTGGCGGTGTAATTCAAGTTCCCGAACGACACGGTGGCGGGCGTAGCTCTCGATCTGCTCCAGATGGCCAAGCGAGTTAGCCTGCAGAGTGAAGCCGCCGAATACGAAGATCTGTCCGGGGAGGAAAACCTCACCCTGGACCATATCGTTACCGATGATCGAAGGAGCCATCAGGACTTATGATGACGACACAGTGGAACTCTCAATGAAAGCACCAATTTTGGTGTCAAAACTGGCGGATCTCGGGTAGGGGGTCCCGAACTGTGCGTCTAAGGCGGATGGTAACAGGAGGCGGGGGACACGATGTTTACCCAGGTTCGGGCCCTCTCGACGGAGGTAATACCCTACTTCACCTTGATTGATCTTGATAATATGAGTATTACAAGAGTTGATCTACCACGAGATCGTAGAGGCTATACCCTAGAAGCTAGCCTATGGTATGATTGTTGTTGTCCTACGGACTAAACCCTCCGGTTTATATAGAAACTGGAGGGGGCTAGGGTTACACAGAGTCGGTTACAATGGGAGGAGATCTACATATCCGTATTGCCAAGCTTGCCTTCTACGCCAAGGAGAGTCCCAACCGAACATGGGACGAAGTCTTCAATCTTGTATCTTCATGATCAAACAGTCCAGCCAAAGGATATAGTCCGGCTGTCCGGAGACCCCCTAATCCAGAACTCCCTCAGTTTCACTAGTGGCTCTCTCAAGATAGCATAAGTATTACGATGGGTGAACAAATTATTGTCGAGCAATTGATAGAAAAGTGCATAATTATGAGAATATCTAGGCATGATCATGTATATAGGCATCACATCCGTGACAAGTGAAGCAGACTCACACTGCATCTACTACTATTACTCCACACATCGACCGTTATCCGACATGCATCTAGAGTATTAAGTTCATAAGAACAGAGTAACGCATTAGGCAAGATGACATGCTGTAGAGGATAAACTCAATCAATATGGTATAAACCCCATCTTTTTATCCTCGATGGCAACAATACAATACGTGTCGTTTCCCCTACTGTCACTGGGATCGAGCAACGCAAGATTGAACCCAAAGCTAAACACTTCTCACATTGCAAGAAAGATCAATCTAGTAGGCCAAACCAAACTGATAATTCGAAGAGACTTGCAAAGATAACCAATCATAAATAAAAGAATTCAGAGAAGATTCAAATATTGTTCATAGATAATCTTGATCATAAACCCACAATTCATCGGATCTCGACAAACACACCGCAAAAAGAGTTACATCGAATAGATCCAAGAAGACTTAGGAGAACTTTGTATTGAGATCCAAAGAGAGAGAAGAAGCCATCTAGCTAATAACTATGGACCTGAAGGTTTGTGGTAAACTACTCACACATCATCGGAGATGCTATGGTGTTGATGTAGAAGCCCTCCGTGATCGATTCCCCTCCGGCGGAGCGCCTGAAAAGGCCCCAAGATGGGATCTCACGGGTACAGAAGGTTGCGGCGGTGGAAATAGGTTTTCGTGGTGCTCCTCGATGGTTTCGGGGTACGTAGGTATATATATAGGAGAAAGAAGTAGGTCAGTGGAGCCACGAGGGTGGGGGCGCGCCCAGGGGTGCAGACGCGCCTCCTTGCCTCGTGGCCTCCTCGTTGATTTCTTGACGTCCACTCCAGGTCCTCTGGATCTTGTTTGTTCCAAAAATAACTCTCCCGAAGGTTTCATTCCGTTTGGGCTCCGTTTGATATTCCTTTTCTGCCAAACACTGAAATAGGCAAAAAAACAGCAATTTGCACTAGGCCTTGGGTTAGTAGGTTAGTCCCAAAAACAATATAAAAGTGTATAATAAAGTTCATTAAACATCCAAAACAGAATATATAATAGCATGGACCAATAAAAAATTATAGATACGTTGGCGACGTATCACTGCACTGCTGTCTGTGGGGCCGCGCCTGGCCCCGGGCTGCCACGCTGGCCGGAGGTGCAACGCCTATGGCAAAGGTGCTGCACCATAGGGTGCGGCGCCTTGCTGTCGGGCGCCACTCGAAAGGGTCAGTAGCGTGATTTTTTTTCGAAAGCAGTTCAAATTTTGAATTGTTTTCGTCCACAGGTCAAATATGTGTTTTTGCCGCCATAAGAATTAAAGTGAACAAAAATGGGTGGATGAGGTGGGGCCCACACTTGCCTGCTAAGTCAAAAACACTTTCGTCGGTAGGAAACCACTCGTTCTGACATGAGGGTCTAAACTTATCCGGTTTTAAAAGTCGAGGGACTAAAGATTGATGGTTTTCTAGTTGAGGGTTCATTTCTATACTTTTGAAAGAGTTGAGGGACGAAAAATATATTTCTCCCTTTAGAAAAAGAAGGCATTATTTCACACCTTTTTAAAATATAAAATCAGGTTGCATATAACTCAACTCCTTTTTTTTACCTCGATGTGCTGGAGGTATGGCCTTATTTTGATTTTCGAAACCCTATAAAGATTTCAACGTGGGAGAAATTAAACGGTTGAAAGCATCGATTTAGAGTTAAATCAGTAGAAAACATACCTGATTTATAAAAATAGAAGATAAATATTGTGGTGATATGTGTAACTTATCTCTCATATTGTTCTAAAACTCGAACTGCGTTTGATAGTAATTCATAGGTCATACGTCAAAATTTTCCTTTCATGAATTTTGAAATTTTTCATCTGTATTGCTTTGTCGAATGAATAACTAATGCATGTAGGTGCCAAGAGGCAAATAATCCCCTGTTCCTAAATAGCTACAACCCTCTATCTATTTTTCTAACTATGCAAACATGCCACATAAGCAGACCATGCATTTAAGTAATAAGCAATTTTTCGCATTACTCTATGCATGTAGCGCAACATCATCGATTCATGCATGTTAGTCATAAGTTAATTTTCCCGCAAAAAGAAAAGTCACAAGTTACTTTGTTCATTAGATTTTGTATCTTTATGGACGTTATTTGTGTTGGGCGCTTGCAACATACCCATGCAGTTCATCATTCTCTTTTTGTTAGAAACAATGTTCTTTTAACCATAAATAAAAATTCCTTCTTTTTAGACATTTCATATGTTTTATTGTTTTTAAGCTTATATTTGCTTTCCATCAGATTTAGCTATTTTAGCAACTATTTATTACAAGGTTTCCGCAGCAACGCATGAGACATCATCCAGTTTCAATAATTATGACTACCAATTTCCACGTTTGAGGGGTAAACTCTAGACCATAATAATATCCACTTAATTTAAATAACTGTTGAGCTATTTAAATCTGACTTTAAATCATTTGAATTTGATCGTAAGTTTCGAGGTTGCAAACATTTTGGTACCCATAAGGACCAAAAATTCGTTAAAGTTTTTGAACCATGTTAGCCATTCGACTGCATTCAGTGATGGTGGTGTGATGAGCACTCACCAACAACTTATGCTAAGCAAGATAAACAACTAAGTGATAATAAGATATATAACATGCAACACTATGGCTATCATAAAGTAAAGTGCATATGTAAAGGGCTCAGGTAAGAGATAACTGAGGCATGCGGAGACGACGATATATCTCGAAGTTCACATCCTTGCGAATGCTAATTTTTGTTTGGAGCAGTGTGAAGGACAATGCTCCTCAAGAAACCACTAGGGCCACCGTAGTCTCCTCACACCCTCGCACAATGCAAGATTTCGTGATTCTCCTAAGGGACCTGTTAGGGATATAACCCCGCGATATGACCCACCCGTTTAGGGCCGAGACATTCTTTGCCGACTTGACAGAGGTATGGTTTGATAATGGGCCGAGGCGACCACGAGTTCAAGGCTCAGGAGATGAGTCGCCGGATGGGCCGACTTGTGGCCCAAAAGTGCAAGCCGCCAAGTATCTGCTATGACGTCAAAGGAAACTTCTTACTTAAGAAACAAGATAAATAGGAAACATACTAGAGCACGGATCATAGTACAACCCGGACTCTGTTGTAAGCCCAGGGCCTCCACCTGTATATAAAGGGGAACCCCTGAGGTAGAAAGGCTAAGTTACACAATCTTGAGTGCAAAGTAGCCAGGTCGCACCCTTGTAATTGAGATCATCACATCAATAGCAAAGCAGGAGTAGACTTTTTTCTCCACGGTGAGGGGCCGAACCTGGGTAAACCTTGTCTCTCGATTCCGATCGACCCCGTTCAAATTAGTACTTATCGACGATGGCCTCACGACTAAGTCCTGTCACGAGGACATCTGCCGTGACAAAACTACGACAGTTGGCGCCCACCGTAGGGTTATCTCTTGGTGGTGTTGAGTTCTTGGAGGGAGCTCTCACAGGGATCGAGGGCTATGCGATCGGCCACATGACCAAGAGTCGCCGCGGCAAGCTCTACATCGACGATTTAGGCTGGGGTCCCGAGGCCGGCTCAATCGAGTACGGGTACCGGGTCCCCTTCGGCAAGATCCACGTCTTCATCGACAAAATCAGCGAGTCAGGTCCTGAGCCGGACATCTGCACCGACATCGTCGAACCGGCTCGGCGCGCGTAACCCGCCCGGACTCAACCTGGTCGGAACTATGTCTTTGTCGGGTTCACCCAGGGAGTCGATCTCGCAGATAACTCCGCATCAAACGGCGATACCCTGGTCTATTCTGACGGTGAATCATCGGTTGGAAATACTGAGTCGATCCTTCCACTGTACGACTGACGACTTGGGGGCTGCTCGGATGATGAGTCGGCGCCGGTCGATCACGAGCCGCCCCGCTGGACCGCCGTCTACATGGCGGGTACTGCTCCGATCCTTAACTCCACCGCAGCAGGCGTCGTGGATGGGACTGGCACTTCAATGACTGATCCGACTGCATCTGGCCGGTCAAACCCCCTGCTCAAGTCCCCCCATTCTAGAGTAAGATAGCCTTTTCCGTAAACTTTCCCCTAAACCTAGCACCAAAAGTACTCCCTCTCCCGTGTGAAGTTTCACGTGCGCTTTTGCATATGAATTTTAGATCAAGCTTTACAAATTGTGGTTTTGAAAATATATCATATATGTGTCGGAAACAATATTATTTTTTACCCGGCAATTTTTTTAAATTTGTTGTGTTGATAGAATAGTCGTTGTATATGAATCCGTCAAGCCGTCCGTTTTCCGTGGACCGTTCGGATGGTCAGATCGTATTCTAGGCGGTGCACGCTGCACGCTTTCCCTAGTCCTCGCCCTCCCGTCCATAAATACTGGCCGACCCCTCCCCTTTCTCCCCTATTTTTCGCCCCGAAAGCCTTCGCCTCCAGATTTATTTTGCTCGACGTCACTTCGTGCAGTGGTCTCTGCCAGAAGTTCGGCATGGATAAATGTATGCAGGTCGCTTGGTTCGCCGGCACGGACGCGATCGCCAGGCGGTCCAATTTCATCTTCTCGCCCCTTTCCGTACGCACCGGGCTCGCGCTGCTCGCCACCGGCACCAACGGCGAGACGCTGAGCCAGCTGCTGGCCTTCCTGGGCTCCCAGGACCTCCACCTCCTCAACGCGGCCAGTGCCAGCCTCATCGCCGATATGCGCGCGTGGCCGCAGCTCACCTTCGCCGCCGGCATCTTCGCGGACAAATCATTCTCGCTGAGGCCGGAGTTCGTGTCCGCCGCCACCTCCGCCCACAGGGCCTCCGTGAGATCCGTGGACTTTCAGAAGCAGGTAGTTTCATAGTGGCATTTGCAGCACTAACGATAACGATAAGTACAAGTAATTTGACTTACAATCAATCTGCAAGTAAACATGAACGAAGAATCTAACGATAAGTACGGCGTGATAACCCGAGCACGTGACTAATAACAAGAAACTGATTTTGCATTGCATGGATCAGCCGGCGGCAGCGGCGGCTGAGGTGAACGCTCTCATCGCAGAGACCACGCGGGGCCGCATCCGCGACCTCGTCTCCCCCGACTCGTTTCAAGGCGACCCCAAGATCGTGCTCGCCAACGCCATGCACTTCAAGGCCACCTGGGCCCGGAGGTTCGACCCGTCGGACACCGTCCGCCGCGACTTCCGCCGCCTCGACGGCACGTCCGTGCGGGTGCCGTTCCTCTCCGACCCCGGGATGCAGTACGCCACCAGCTTCGACGACCTCGGCTTCAAGGTCCTCCAGTGCTTCTACAAGATGGCGGGGCGCGACGGCAAGCTCGACCCGAGGGCGCCGCTCTTCTCCATGCTCGTATTCCTACCGCACCGGCGCGACGGGCTCCGCGACCTCCTGCGGCTGGCGGTCACCGAGCCGGACTTCGTCATGCGCTGCGCTCCCCGGCGCGAGCAGGTGGTCTCCCCGTGCCTGCTCCCCAAGTTCAAGTTCTCCTTCCGGTTCGACGCCACGGACGCGCTGCGCGGCCTCGGGCTCGCCGCGCCGTTCGACCCGCTGGCCGCCGACCTGTCGGGGGCGGTGTCGAACATGCCCCCGGAAGGGCTCTACGTGTCGGCCGTCGAGCAGATGTGCGCCGTCGAGGTGGACGAGGAAGGCACGACGGCGGTAGCAGCGTTTTACACGCATACGAGCCCGACCTACAGCCCGTTTGAGCGCCCGCCGCCGCCGCCAATGAGCTTCGTGGCGGACCACCCATTCCTGTTCGCCATCGTCGAGTATGGCAAGGGCGAGGTTTTGTTCCTCGGCCACGTCCTGGACCCTTCCAGTTGAATAGTAGTGTTGATGGACGGTTTTGATTTACTCGAGAGCAACGTAGGGCTGCGATGGATGAGGGCCCGTCGTCTCTGTTTCATTCCTCTGTTCTTTTGCGAGGTTTGGTTGCATTAAGCAACGCTCAGACAACACTTGTTTTATTGGTTTACTATTTACCATTTCTAGATTGATATTTTTGACGATTATTCATATTATCTAGTTTGTAATTCGGTGGTGATTTCCTACTCTGTTCAGAAATCTATGTCTCTGCATTTTAGGCACTTTGTGAGTACTTTTTATCTTGAAGAGAAACTGAGCCAAAAACACTTCACAAAGTTGGAAACCCTGATATTTTAAGCCTATCCCCGTATCCCGGCTTTGAACATTTTCGGTGAACAATTATGCAGGTAGCATTTCACCTCTTGTTAAATTTTGAATGCTTTACTCCCGCAAAAAAAAAATGCTTTACTAGTCTGTAAATACATCTGCAGTTACCCAGATAACTGAACTTAGGCTACAGAGCAAAAAGCCAAAAAACTCGGTATGTTCGTTCTCAAATACTATGTGAACAAGAGAGATATCGATGGGACAGAACATGGAACAGAAACACCAAGTTTGATCACTTCTTCTCCCCTTTCTTATCATCCTTCTTCTCTTCTTTCGCCGGCCCAACGGACAGGATATCGATCCTCCCAAACTTCCGCAGCTTCTTGGCGATCACGACGCTGTCCATATCACCTATCACCGTCATCTTCTGATCCTTGAGGTCCGCGGCTATCGAATCGATGCCTGCTTCAGATCATAGTCATGTCAGGAGACTGACTCCACCTTGGGTATTTCTAATACTTCACCAGGATGGCAAGCCAGAAGCGAAACAGATGAAGAAACAAGCTGAAAACAAAAAAGGAACACCAATGCAAAGTGCAAGTTACTTCACCGTAGATGTCTGCAACGGTTTCCATGGCTTTCTGCTTCACCCTCTCGTCGCTCATAGAAGAGACCTTGACGACCACCTTCTGCTGCCATGCAAAGAACCCATCAATTGTTAGAGAGTGTGCAAGAGATCGTCCATGGCGAGGGAGATTTGATCAGCATGCAAGAAATTCAGTGGAACCATACCTGCGGCGCCATCCGGAGGAGAAACGGAGATGGGGCGGAGGCAGAGGGGAAGGGAATGCTGCAGGCGGTTTTGAATGTGCAGGCTGCAGAATGAGCCAAGCTGGGAGACACGGCCCTAATTTGTACAGCGTCGCGGGGTACGGCTTTCTTCTTTTTGTTCCTCTGATGCCGCTTTGCTCTGGACCCGAAGACCAGCTTGCGTGCACAGTTCTATCAAAATACAGAGTGATCAGCTAACAAAGTACTACTCCGTAGAACATTTTGTTGGTCGCTGCATGCGGATGGGACAGAAAGGAGAATGCCGGCACCAACCACAACCTATCAAGTCTGATTTCTGTAGTTCATCAGATGCATCTTGTCAAAAGATTGCCGGGTGGCTCAGCAGTTATTTACCTGCCATCATGCAGCTGCCTAGTGCCTAGTTCCTGTATCCTCTGCGACTTGTTTTCCTTCTACGGCTTGCAACATGGAATCTAGTTAGTTCCTACGCATAAAAGTCGGTGGAGATTTAGGTAAATTTGGTTGAACGTCTCTCTCCGTAGAGAGAGAGAGTGTGTGAAGGATAGTTTGGTGAGCCACAACCGTTGAACGAAGTGGCGGAACTTCATGTACACCAATGGGGGCAATGCCCCCCCCAAAAAAAACTTTTAGAACTATTGAAGAATATGCTTTATTTTTGGTCTAACTATTGTTTAATCTAGAGATTAGTCCCTTCTTCCCTATTAATTTGCCTCCCTTCAGCAAATGACCCTCTCTTGAATTATGCTCAAGCTCCGCCACTGGTTGAACGTGTTATGTGACCCGTGGAGGAGAGCGTATGTTCGTTTCTCTCTTGTAGCTTGAGGTGTCATCAACTCATCATCCATTATGCATCCAATGATCCAACGATGTATAGAGGTAGCCCGCATGACGCCTAGTCAAACTCTCGGAATGTAATTTTGGTCTGTTCGGATGTCCGTGTTACAGGCTGCATGCATCACTCTCATTCTTATACAGAGGCTGAGGGTTATCCTCCTTTTATAAAAAACACCAAATTTGTGAACCTCAGAGACATGAGCAGGTCCAGCCCCCAGAGCCCGGCTGCAGCGAGCCACGTGTGGCCGTCGCTTTGCGTCTGGAGAAGCGCGGGAGACGAGACGAGACGGGATGTGTTGACACTACCTCCCACACTCCTCTCCTCTCACCGCTCAAACCCCCATTCACACTGCTCTCTCTCACAATCCATTTGGTCTCACCGATGGTCCACCTATGCTCTGCCCGATTTCTTCCCTTGCCGGCAGCCCCCATCTGCGTGAAGCCGCGGTCCGCGTGCATCAACCACTCATGGGCGGCTGATACCTGGTGGGGGGTAGTTGTCTAATAAGGTGGAAACTTTGATATCCACGGTGATAGGGATTTCGATTTCCTCAATGAGGTCTTGAAAAGGGCATTTGCCTCGTGGTTTTCTTTAGCAGACTATCGGTATGTTTCATGTGACCATCTCTATTCTTGCAAGCTCTTTATTTGAATATATTCACAAATGACAACAGTAAATTTGTGTGAACTGCAAATCCATTTTTATCTTAAAGTGTCTTCTAGGAAGTTTGGATGGTCTTTTGTATGGCTATACTTTTGTCGGCAGCATGGTGAGTTTGGCTTTGTAATTGGCATCATTCTATGACTTCTATTAGCATACCTCAAGTTTATTTAATTACATTATATATTAGTTGACTTTGAAGTTATTATTTTATTTGAAACAAGGCAAAATATTTGCCATTTTCATTGACTAAGAAGACGAGAGTTGTCCGGTTAATTAGAGGGAAACCGGGCGAAAACCTAAATTACAAACCCAACATGGGGCACACACGGACGACCTGGCCACAAACAAGATCATAGCACACAACCAGCGACACAACCGTCGAAAGGTAGCACCGAACAACAAAGCAACGCCAAACAATCGTCCGCAGCGTCGAGGACATGGCAGCTCCGATTTTACTGATGAGCATCACAGGAGAAAGTTGCAAGCCTCGCACCGATCTAGTCCAGCGTAACACCCGAAGAGCACCGCTCGCCGAAAACCTCTCTCATGGAGCCATCGTTGCCGCAGTGGCCCCGCCGCCCGCAGCTCCGACTTCTCTGTCACGGCCAGAAACTAGCAAAGGCACACCCATTGGCGCACCGGACCTTCGACATCAGAAGGACTAGCCACGACCCGGCTCTTCTTGCCACCATCGTCGTTGCCACACACGTCGCAACGACACACTAACCTCATCGCCCGTCGGGCACCTGCCGACCGCAATGTAGTGCACCTCCAGCCTGTGGGAAGCACAAATGGGATCGAGATCTCCAAGATGGCGCCCCCAAGAGGGAATACGATGTCCAATACGTCGCCTCCGCCTGATCCGACTACGAACCATGACTTTCGCCCGAAGATCTTGACTCGAGAGTGAAGGATGCCCAAATCACCTCGACGCCGCCTCCAAGAAAGAAAGCGACGCCCACGGGTGGCGCCGCCGCCGGCCGACAAGCACCGACCAGGTTTACGCCCGGATCATCAACACCACCACTCACACGCGGTCGACCGATGTCAACCAGCACCTCCACCGACCCACGCTCCCCTACACAGTAACCGCGCCATGACCACACAGGGACCATCACCACGCCTCGCTGTGGAGCCAACCACGGTAAGCCACCAACACGAAGACTGGCGTACGTTCTCCGGGCAGGGAAAGGCATGCTGCCACCCCGCATCATCTCGCCGGCCAGATCTGGTGGTTTAGAGCTCGCACAGAACGCCGCCGCTACAACCCGAACCGCAAAGCCGCCAGAGCTGTGACCCGCCGAAGAACCACCGTCACCGAGCTGTCAAGACAGGAAGGACGAGCCTCCCACCACCAGCACATCAAGGCCGCTGCGTCGCCCGCTCGAACTCCACAGCCGCTGACGCATCAACCACCACCCCGGATTCCAGCCCAAGAGAGCTCACAACCCCACCACAGAGCCGCGAAGCACCACCTTGCCGACGCATGCTGATGACATGCAAGGGCATAGGGCTATTGCAATTCGCGGTAAGTAGAGTATGTCGACCCACAAGGAGCGATGGTTGCACTGGTAACTACCAACCCCACAGCTACGTCGTCACTTACATGGCTACGTTCACACCTAGAGCGTTATCTGGAAATAGTCTATTTGTTGGTTGCTAGCAGAAACGATATTAAGGGTGGTTTTGACTAAACAACTACACAGAGGTAAAAACATAAATAAAACAGCAGGAAAAATAAAGGAGCGGCACTTGAGTAATGAGGGCGTTCTCGAGGTATTCAGAATCATCACTATATGTTCGTTCTACTAATACTAAGCCACTTTACATGTTTCTCTTTGTGGGTGGAGTCGATACAGATACGTGCATACACACGGCAGCCCCGTATCACATATGCCACCACTGTCCTTCCCCACTCCGGTTATCAGACAGTGACTAAGGGGAAAAAGGTCCCCATGGACGCAGCCACAGTGGTCTTCGTTCTGCCCCCTGCTGCAACGATCCGCTACGAAGGGAGATGGGGTCTGTCACTCACCCGCCTCACCCACACACAATTCGCCAACAGTAATAATCTTCCGTCCAAAATTGGCATACATTGGATGGTCAACTTCATCCAACGTTAAGAAGACTACTAACATAAACATGTAAAGAGGATATCATATAGTGCAAGACAATCGGTACTAGCACATACTAGAGTTCATCTTATTCCCCCCAAGAACTAATAAATTACTCAAACGTGGTGATGGAGTACATAGAGATTAGGGATGAGTTACAAGCCAACATGAGGTTGGAGATGGAGATGGGGAGAGGCATGCGCCGGTAATGAAGAGGACGCTGGCCCTCCGGCCGGCACCGATGTGGAGGCGCCTCCTCCCTTTCTTCTTCCTTGGCCTGGCCCTTCTCTCTATGGTGGAGGTGCTGAAATGGAGATGTAGTGGCTGTAGATGCGACTTGTGAAGGATGGAGGTGAGATGAGCCGGTGGCTAGGGTTGGAGGTCTTCATATAGGAGTGCTTCTCGGGTGTCATCCGTTGGTCTAGCCTCCCCCCTTCATCCAAGGGCTCAAGGGCAGCCAAATCCACGTCCCAAACAAGCTTTGGTCATCAAGGATCTCGTAGGAAAAAACGGGGACGAAAACGGAGCAAAATTTGGAAAGTTCTGGCTAATTTTCGTGGCTACTTGGAACTCAAACGAGCGGCTCCGGTTGCATGAAAGGCCGTCCTTCCTTCTGGACTTTGGGAATCGCCATTTCTTCATATGAACTCCGATTTTGATGTTCTTGAACTCTTTGGATTGCTAGCGAAAAGCCCAATGCGCGTGTGGCCCTGGATCTTCATTTTGGACACTTTAATAAATGTCAAATCATCAAACTCTCCAAAGGGCCTTGATCTGGTGCGTGGAACTTCTCCGGTTTGACCACTAGCTTAATTCTTTTGATGTGCCAAGTCTATGAACATGTCAACACACCAGCAAAGACCACAAAACAAGGAAAACTAATAAAAACTAAATAAAAATAAAAGGAAAGCTATGCATTGAAGACATGAATAAGTGCTAGATGGATATGATATGAGGGATTTTGGCACTATAATATACTCTAAAAAGTATGCCTGGAATCCATTCATAAACATCCCCAAGTTTAAACCTTGCTCATTGGGCAAAATGTTCAAAGCCGGGATAGGCTTGAAAGTACCGGGGTTTCCAACTTTGTTAACTGAAGGGTTTGTGTATCAGTTTCTCTTCAAGATAAAGTGCTCCCAAAAGTGTGTAAAATGCAGAGACAGAGACATAGATTTCTGAACAGAATAGGAAATCACCACCGAAGTACAAAGTAGATTATCTGATTCGTCAAAAATATCAATCTGGAAAACGGTAAATAAATCAATAAAACAAGAGTTTTCTGAGTGTCGCTTAACAATGCAACCAAATCAAGGTTTGTGGGAAGATAGCACGTCACCTACCCCCCCCCCCCCTCCCGCGTTGTCCGCTCACGGCGACTCGGGCGAACCTCAGCCCGCGGTTTCCCCCCTCCCCCCGCCCGGCAGCAGCGCGCGGTAGGCGGCGGAGGGTTTCCACACCCGCCTCGACGTTGAAGGCGCCCCCACCCCGCATCAGACACCATCGCTCGCCTCCCCAGCTCCTGGTGGCTGCCGACGCATGCCCTCTGTGACGGCCGTCGGTCGCCGGAGCTGTCGCTTGCCCCTCTCCCTATCTGGTGTGGGGGATTCCTGGGAAGGTCCGACTGCCAGATCAGGCCGGCTCGGCCCTGAATCGGGGCCGGCTCCTCTTTGGCGGCTGGTTGGCCGGGGATCGCCGGATCCGCCCGGATCTGGTCGGCGCGGCCCTGCCTCG
Organism: Aegilops bicornis; assembly: GCA_021605145.1. Classification (NCBI taxonomy): domain Eukaryota; kingdom Viridiplantae; phylum Streptophyta; class Magnoliopsida; order Poales; family Poaceae; genus Aegilops; species Aegilops bicornis. Next base: position 634,400,702 of record CM038670.1, read on the forward strand.
TTGCTCGGCTTGGGTGCTCGCGGTGTCGTCTCCCTGGTGGCGGCGGTGTGGGTCGTTCTCCTTGTTCTGACGGGATGTGCGCGGTGGGTGGATGCCGGGACGGCGGCCTCGGGCGGTGTGGACGGCGTGGCCTCTCGACGGGCGACGGCCGTGGGAGCTGGTGGTCCGCGACTTCGGCTGTGCGGGCGGCGAGGTCTCGGTGGACGTCTACTACGGTGGGTCGGGTGCCCGTCACCCGGCGTGCTCGCCGATGAAGTCCAACGCCTTCTCCGGTGCGTGCGCTCCCCGCCGGTCTTTGGCCGGGTGGATGGAACGGGGGCGGGATCGGGGGAAACCCTTGCCCGTCGGCGGAGGCCACGACAATGGCGGCGCCTTGTGGGCGTTGGTTCCCTTCTTGGAGGCCTTGTCGAGGTCCTATCCCGTTTCTCACTGTGCTCTTCATTTGTGCGAAAGCTCTAGTCCCCTTGCGGGTGACGGTCGTACCTTCGTCGCGCTCCTTCTTGAAGGCGTCGCCTGGGGTTCCCGGAAGCACGGTGGGCGCTTTGTGGTGCGTGTGAGGTGTTTGGCTGCGGCAATGTGTGCGGTGTTTTATCTATTCTACCGCTGATCTTCATCTTGTGGTAGCGCTCCATCAGTTTGGCGATGTTCTAGCGTAGGTGGTGGTCGTTATTTAGCGTCATGGTGGCGTTGATGGCGGAGGAGCCTGTCAAGGTTGGCACCTCAATCTGCTTGAAGATGGACCAGTGGAAGATGGTGGAGACGACACATGTGAGTGCGTCAGACCGGTTTATACCCCAGACCCGGTATGTGGCTAGGCTGGGGATTCCGGCTTTTGTTGTTAGATTTAGGTGAGTGGTCTGGGTAGTGGCCCAGCTAGCATCCCCTCATCATATGGATAGGAGTAGCGGCATATATTGCCTAGATGGTGGATTCAGGCTTATTGTTGTAACACTTTGTAAGGTCCTTGGAAATAATCAATAAAATGGCCGTATGCATCTCCCAGATGCAGAGGCCGGGGGTCATCTTCCTTTTCTTAAAAAAAAAAGAACGGAGGAATGAAACAGAGAGGACGGGCCCTCGTCCATCACGGCCTTGCTGTCGACTAAATCGAAACCGTCCATCAACTGTTCACGACGTGGCCGAGGAACAAAACTTCGCCCTTGCCGTACTCGACGATGGCGAACAAGAACGGGTGGTCCGCCACGAAGCTCATGGGCGGCGGCGGCGGGCGCTCAAACGGGCTATAGGTCGGGTTCGTAGGTGCGTAAAACGCCGCCACCGCCGTCGTGCCTTCCTCGTCCACCTCGACGGCGCACATCTGCTGGACGGCCGACACGTAGAGCCCTTCCGAGGGCATGTTCGACACCGCCCCCGACAGGTCGGCGGCCAACGGGTCGAACGGTGCGGCGAGCCCGAGGCCGCGCAGCGCGTCCGTGGCGTCGAACCGGAAGGAGAACTTGAACTTCGGAAGCAGGCACGGGTTGACCACCTGCTCGCGCCGGGGAGCGCAGCGCATGACGAAGTCTGGCTCGGTCACCGCCAGCCGCAGGAGGTCGGGGAGCCCGTCGCGCCGGTGCGGCAGGAATATGAGCATGGAGAAGAGCGGCGCCTTGGCGTCGAGCTTGCCGTCGCGCCCCGCCATCTTGTAGAAGCACTGGAGGACCTTGAACCCGAGGTCGTCGAAGCTGGTGGCGTACTGCATCCCGGGGGCGGAGAGGAACGGCACCCGCACGGACGTGCCGTCGAGGCGGTGGAAGTCGCGGCGGACGGTGTCCGACGGGTCGAACTTCCGGGCCCAGGTGGCCTTGAAGTGCATGGCGCTGGCGAGGACGATCTCGGGGTCGCCTCTAAACGAGTCGGGGGAGACGAGGTCGCGGATGCGGCCCCGCGTGGTCTCTGCGATGAGGGCGTTCACCTCAGCCGCCGCCGCCGCCGGCGGCTGATCCATGCAATGCAAAATTAGTTTTTTTTTTCGAAACGGAGGCAAAAGATTTGCCTCATTTATTAAATAAGAAGAGGATAGAGTTTGTTACAAGGGCACACTTTTACACGGCATGAAAGATCACTCACGCAAAATAATGTGCCTTAATTTTTTTCTCCGCCGGTGATCCAAAGGTTTGCCTCGCAGATGATGTTGTTTAGCAAGATTGGTGGTGGAGCACTCTTGTTCCGGAAAACACGCGTATTCCGCTCGTTCCAAATGGTCCATGACACGAGCATGGTTAGAGAGGCCATGGCCTTCCTGTTGGGGACTCCGGCGCCGGTCCTATTTGTCCACCATTCCTTAACCGAACTCTCAAGATGCCACATAGAGGTGTTCATATGATGAAGCCCAAGTTTTGCAAGTTTCATAGCCTAATAGTGAAGCGGCATTTGAAGAAAAGATGCGGTCCATTTTCTTACTCTCGCTTGCCTAGGGTGCAAAGACCACAATTTGGCCATCCACGTTTTTGTAGTCTATCCGCGGTTCAAATTCTGTCTTGAATAGCCAACCAAGCGAAGAATTTAGCCTTTAGTGGCGCCCAAGCTTTCCAAACCATTTGGTCCATGGGAGAGAGAACCAAGCCAAGAAATTGGGCCTTGTAGGCGGAGGCCGCAGTGTAGTGCCCGCTTGTCGTATGCATCCACACAATAGTATCTTCAGAGAGTGCATCCAGATGCACATCGTTCACAAGTGCCCATAGCGTGAAGAATGGTCGGATGTGCTCAACGGAGACAACCATGGAGGTGTTGAGCTTGAGGATCCATGCATTATTTTGTAGGGCCTCCCGCACCTTCCAATTCTTCCTTGAGGATGCCGCAAAGACGAGCGGGGCAACATCCTTAGGCTTGCACCCATGGAGCCAGGGAGAATCCCAAAAAGGCGTTTTAGCGCCGTTCCCCATGGTGATGGTCGTGGACGCATAGAAGAAGTCAAGGTCCTCCTCGTTACATAGATTTCCCAAGCCCACCCACAACTTTTGTGGTGCCGTCCATTCGAACCAGGGCCATCTCAAGCGCAAGGCCCGCGCGAATTTATCGGTGTTGAGAACCCCTAGGCCGCCATATTCGCACGGGCGGCAAACCATCTCCCAGTTTACCTTACACTTGGCGCCTGTCGTCTTATCCGATCCTGACCAAAGGAAAGCCCGCTCCATTTTGTTGATATTGTGAAGAATGCCCGGCGGTATGACCAAAGATGTGATGAAATAGACCGCTTGCGATGTGGCGACAGACTTAACAAGGGTCGTTCGTCCAATGGTGGTGATGTTTTGCCCCTCATATGTCACCAACTTGCCCGCAATTTTGTCCTCAAGAAATTGCAAATCCACCTTCTTAAGCTGCCAGACGGACAATGGAAGACCCAAGTATCTTATGGGGAAGGACGCCCTGTTAGCTGGCAGTCCTTGCAGAATGTGCTCCAGGTTTAGGTGATTGCATCGAGTGGGCACAACCGAGCTCTTGTGAAAATTGGTGCATAGCCCGGTGACCTCCTCGAATCCGCTCAAAATGGCTGAGAGGTTGTCAATATCTTTTTTGATTGGAGCCATGAAAACAGCCGCATAAATGCGCATAGAGTGAAGTTCGCACCATGATCCCTCTCCCACGAATTTTGTGGAGTAGTCCTTTTCGGGTTGCCAGCTCCAGTAGTTGTTGGAGTGTGTCAATTGCAATGACAAAATGGAACGGGGATAGGGGGTCCCCCTGCCGAAGGCCCCTACCGTGCTTGATGGGGTTGCCAGGCACCCCATTAAACAGAATCCTAGAAGATGATGTGCAAAGAAGAGCAGCAATCCAATCCCGAAACTTGGGGGGAAACCCCCTCCGCCGAAGGAGGTCGAGGATGTATTCCCATCTGACCGAGTCGAAGGCTTTGCGTATATCTAGCTTGAACAGGAGAGATGGAGTCCTGCATTTGTGTAGCCTACGGGCCAAGTTCCGGACACACATGAAGTTATCGTGGATGCTTCTGCTCTTGATGAATGCACTTTGGGCGTTGGAGACCAAGGGTTCATGTGCTGGGCGAGACGGATGGAAAGAATTTTTGCGATAATCTTGGTGACGGCATGAATGAGACTAATGGGCCTGTAGTCGGCAATCCCCTCCGCGCCCTCTTTCTTGGGCAACAGCACTATATTTGCAGAGTTGAGCCAATGGAGACTAGATGTGTGAAGGGAGTCAAACTGGTGTATCACCCTCATCATGTCAAATTTAATGACGTCCCAGCACTTCTTAAAAAAAGCTCCAGTGAAGCCGTCCGGCCCGGGCGCCTTGTCACTTGGCATGTCATTGATTGCCTCACATACCTCCTCAACGGTGATGGGTGAGTCGAGGCCGTGCAAGTCATGTACCTCTAAGTTGAGCTCCTCCCAATTTAGATCCTTATTGCATGTGTTCCCTTTTTTCATCACTTCAGAAAAGTGGTCCAGAATGAGCTTCTCCTTAGCGTCATGCTTGGTGATCCACCCTTGGTCATGCTTTAGCTTATGAATGTGATTTTTCCTCCTTCTAGCATTAATCCGGCGATGGAAGAACTTGGTGTTGGCATCACCCTCCTTGAGGTTAGCAATTCTCGCACTTTGTTTTTTCCGAGCTCTCTCAAGCACGGCCAAGCTAATGACCCTCCTTTTAAGCCTCGCCCTAAGGTCACTCTCCTCGGGGGAGAGATGACGGGTCTCTTGAGCAATGTCGAGGCGTAGGATCACCAATAGGGCGGCATGTAGGTGAACCTTTGCCTTGGAGAAAAGGCCCCTACTCCATTCGGAAAGGCGGAGAGCCACCTTCTTGAGTTTATGGAACATGACTTGATATGGCTCAACATGCTCTAGCGGCTCGATCCAAACCTTTTTGACCACCTCCATAAAGCCGGGCATAGCAATCCAAAAAAATTCAAACTTGAAGGTTCTAGGCCTCCGAGGCCCCTTGTCATCGGCGAGGAGAAGCGGGCAGTGATCGGATAGCGAGGACGAGAGGGCGTGAAGCAAATGAGTGCTGAAAGTGGTGTCCCACTCGGCATTGCAGAAAAACGAGTCCAGTTTGCACATAGTTGGATTTTCCCTCTCGTTGCTCCAAGTGAACCTCCTATTTTGCAAGTGAATCTCTTTAAGCTCACAACTTTGCAATGTCGCTCGGAACCGATTAATTCTACTTCCGTTGACATGTCTTTTGTTTTCTTAGTCACGTGCTCGCGCGCGTTACCATGCCGTACTTATCGTCAGTTTGTTCGTTCATGTTTACTTGCAGGTTGATTGTCAATTTACTTGTACTTATCGTAATCGTTAGTGCTACAAATGCCACTATGGTTCTACCTGGTTCAGAAAGTCCACGGATCTCACGGAGGCCTGGTGTGCGGAGGCGGCGGCGGACACGAACTCCGGCCTCAGCGAGAACGATTTGTTCGCGAAGATGCCGGCGGCGAAGGTAAGCTGCGGCCACGCGCGCATCTCGGCGACGAGGCTGGCACTGGTCGCGTTGAGGAGGTGGAGCTCCTGAGATCCCAGGATGGTCAGCAGCTGGCGCAGCGTCTCGCCGTTGGTGCCGGTGGCGAGCAGCGCGAGCCCGGTTCGCATGGAAAGGGGCGAGAAGATGAAATTGGACCGCCTGGCGATCGCGTCCGTGCCGGCGAACAAAGCGACCTGCAAGCATTGGTCCATGCCGGACTTCTGCCGGAGACCACTGCACGAAGTGACGTCGAGCAAATTAAATCTGGATTCTGGAGGCGAAGGCTTTCGGGGCGAAAAATAGGTGAGAATGGGGAGGGGTCGGTTAGTATTTATAAACGGGAGGGCCAGGGCTAGGGAACGCGTGCAGCATGCACCGCCTAGAATACGATCTGACCATCCGAACGGTCCACGGAGAACGAACGGCTTGACGGATTTATATACAACGACTATTCTATCAACAAAATAAATTAAAAAAATTGCGGCGTAAAAAATAACGGAATCAAGACGCTGAAGTAAGAGGAGTTGTACCCAACAGCGGCGGCCTCGAGCACGGGGATAAGCGCAGGGACGCCAGACGTCTCCTTTGCCTCCGCGCATTGTCTCTTCCGACCGGTGCCGGGGATCCGGGTCCTCCTCATTCGCGGCGGCCCCACATCTCACGCCCCTGTCGGCGGTTTGGGTGAAAGTCGACGGCCCTGAGAACCAGGGGAGTAGGTGAGGGAGTCCTGGATCAGGGGGTCCTCTGGTTACCGCCTATCTCTCGTGGGCCGGATAAGTTGGGCCGTACTATATCCGGATAAGTTGTGCCTTGTCGTGTACCCCGAGTCAAGATAGAAGATTCGACGCCCATGTTCCTTCGATGTAACCAACTATGTGTAAACCCTAGAACCCCTGGTGTCTATATAAACCAGAGGGTTTAGATCGTAGAGGCAAGAAAACAGTCACCATCCTACTAGTTTAGGGTTTAGTTCATCTGATCTCGTGGTAGATCAACTCTGTAATCCCCATATACGCAAGCAATATAATCAAGCGGGACGTAGGGTATTACCTCTTAGAAAGGGCCCTAACCTAGGTAAATATCGTGTCCCACGTTCCTTGTTTCCAATCGATCCAAGATCCACAGTTTAGGACCCCCTACCCGAGATCCGCCGGTTTTGGCACCGACAGCAAGCAACGCCGACGCGGGCACTACGCCTTCCAAATCCATGGTAAACCGCGGCGGCGCGGCGTGGTGACCCTTCGAGGACAAGGAAGCAGGCGGCGACAGCGGAATTGAGGCTGGCAGAGGCTTCATCTCCGCGCGCGGTGGTCATGGTGAATGCCATGGGGCCCTGCTCCTTTCTCCTCGCAAGGACAAAGCTGTGCCCATGGCCTGCTCGCCGTGCCAACATGGCCGACGTTGGCTCCATCCCCTATAGGTAATACCCCCTCGCCTTTTTACCCCTTCATGACTTGCCATGATTGTCCCAGGGAGAGGCACATCCTTTTTTCTGAAAATCGTGGACAACACTGTCTATGTATTTTGCAATTTTATCTCTATCTCTACAACTACTAAGCTCCCACGAAATGGAGCCCTCTTGTTGATCGTGGACTTTGGTCAAATGATGGACCCCGCCAAAGCTGATTTTCTAGCCAATGATTACTACATGGCACTGTATTAGTACAAGCAAAAGTAAAACTGATTTTCTTAACTTCATTGTCTGCTTTTTTGTTTGGGTCGGCCGCGTCGTCCAACGATGCTTGACGCATTTTTTTCGCATCCATTTAAACAACAATTTTGAAAACATGTGTTCGAATTAAACATAAGTAAACATTAAATGATCGGTCAACCGCGGGCAAAAATCCACTTAAACATTAATCAAACATAAAAAAGCAAGTAAACACGCCTACCAACCACCCAGCACGTTGCCCTCGGTGTCACCGTTGCCGTTGTCGCTGGTGAGGTCTAAGAAGGCTCGCGGCGGCCCAGCCCATGGGAATGCAGTCTCCCACACCACCCGCGCCTACTCCTACAACCTATGCCCCACCGGCGACATTGTTGTGCGGCGCGCGCTCCTCCCGCTCCTGCTCCCAGCGTTCTTCCTCCACCTCCCATGCCCAGCAGGGACGGCGCTCCTCCTCCTCGCGCTCGGCTTGCATCTTGCGCTCGCCGTCGGCGCGCTCCTCAGACAGGTGGAGCCGTCCCCAGTGCTCCAGGTAGGCCTCCTCTTGCTCCGACGTGGCGCCCAGCGCGATGGGCGGCACGCTCACCCACTCGCGGAGGATGCCGGCCCACACGTACATTTCCGACTCCGGCTTCGTGGGCAGCATGGGCATGAGCGTGAGCGCCCGTTCGTCCTTCTCGTGAGGGCCTTGGGCTCGGGCAGCAACGGAGCGTAGGCGCGGTCCCCCGCCGCCGACAGCGTGTGTCCTCGCGCTAGCTCTCCTCCAGGGCGCGCTGGAGCGCCACCTCCAATGTGGCCTGGTGGGTCTCCTCCTCCTCCTCCTCCAACGCCACCTCTGGGGGCAGCGACACGAACCCAAGCTTAAGCTGCATGCTGCCGCGGCGGGCCACTCGTGCTCCATGGTGAACCAGGCTTCCCGGTTGGGGTAGTCTTGCGCGTAGGAAGGGTCGCGCCGATGCTCTGGCGTCAGGAGGGCGCGGCGCTTGCGCACCTCCTCTGCGTGTGCTTGCGCCGACCGCGCCACCGCCGGCATCGGGATGCGATGCGAGTCAAGGTGCTATCCGTGTGAGAGGTCAACATCTGGCCACGACAGCGGTTGGCGGTAATGCCAGTGCCAACGCGCTTGGTGCACCTTGATGTATAGCCGGTCCCGTGGCCGGCGACCACTAGCCGCATGGGGATTCATCGTGTAGGCTGATGGGGGCAGCAGCGGTGGAGGCTGCATGCGGGACGAGCTGGCGTCGACGTCGGTTTTACCCTTGCCCTTGCTCTTGCTGAACATAACCATGGCTAGCGCTTGCGCTATCGGCGTCAAGGGGAGCGAGCGTGTCCAAATGTGGATGGGAAGGAGAAGTGGATGACCTCCCCCCACACCCCCACACTTGTATTAAGAAGGACGAGCACGTCGGATGCTTCTAGACGTTGCCATGCGGGCTCGGGTTAGGTGGTGGATGCAATGACTACGACTGCGTGGTGTAATTGTGTTGTCGACGCGCGAACCCGAGGCGGACATCGAAAGGACACGGGGTGGGTCCGTCTCGTACTCTCGTATCAGCGTGGACACAAATCAGACGCAAATTTCGGCTGCAAATGCGTCCAGACGGGTAGCGAGCGGATAACTTTTGGGTTTGGTTCATCGCGTAGGGCCGGTATTTTCATCCGTTTGGACGCAAACTGACACGCGCGAACAATTTAGGTCGGCACGCTTGGAGTTTCTCTAATCTATGTCCACATTTGCTTGTTGCAAGGGACTAACTGACGTCAAGAGCTCATTTCTTGATGTCTACTTCAAATTGATGGCTTGATTCAGTTGGAGCAAATGGGTTTAACCCAAAATTTTGAATGGTTTTTGTTGGTTTCGGTCGGAGAGTTTGGTTTGTATAAATTTGGATTGTGTTGGTAAGTTCCATTAATTTGCATGGTCTAGGTCTTAAACATTTTCCTAGCCGGCTTGCCTGTTTGTTGATGAGCAGTGCTGGTCCAGTTTCTTTATTTGTTTAGAAGTTTTGCTGAATGTTGAATGGCGGATCTGAACATTATATTTTTTTTTCAAATGTTGTTGCTTAATTTTTTTTACTTCCCCTTGCCATATCTTATAATATAATGTTATAAATTCTCTAGGAATGTTGGCTCCTGGTACATTAGGGCTTTGGGGAGCTGACGGGCCCACTTGTAAGAGAGTGGATCGCCCATGCGTTATTTGCTTGGATCCACTCCCAGACGAACGTGACACTCATATATTGATTGTTGTGTTATACATAAGAATACCACAACCACCCACAAAACAATTTAGTTCACCTCACAGATAGATATTATATTGTCTCTATCGAGCAAGAGCGGAGCCAACAAAAAGGGGAATCATTAGTGCAATTAAAAGTCATCTTAACTCAAATACACAACGAATCCACCAACCATAATATCATGCCAAATAAAAAGGAAGGCTTAACTCATGTCTAACGACGGCGCGGCAAAGCGCGCGTCAACCTCTAGTTCATGTTCATAACCGATGGAAGATTCATGTGATTGCCATAGCACTTCTTGATTTTGAAAATCATGGCAACTTGTTGTGTAAACATGAATTTTTGGTGTCATGGTTTAAAATGAAGGAAATATGCCTAGAGGCAATAATAAAGTTATTATTTATTTCCTTATACCATGATAAATGTTTATTATTCATGCTAGAATTGTATTAACCGGAAACATAATACATGTGTGAATACATAAACAAACAGAATGTCACTAGTATGCCTCTACTTGACTAGCTAGTTAATCGAAGATGGTTATGTTTCCTAATCATAGACATGAGTTGTCATTTGATTAACGGGATCACATCATTAGGAGAATGATGTGATTGACTTGACCCATTCCGTTAGCTTAGCTCTTGATCGTTTAGTATGTTGCTATTGCTTTCTTCATGACTTATACAAAGTTCCTGCAACTATGAGATTATGCAACTCCCGTTTACCGGAGGAACACTTTGTGTGCTACCAAACGTCACAACATAACCGGGTGATTATAAAGGTACTCTACAGGTGTCTCCAAAAGTATATGTTGAGTTGGCATAATTCGAGATTAGGTTTTGTCACTCCGATTGTCGGAGAGGTATCTCTGGGCCTTCTCGGTAATACTCATCACCTAAGCCTTGCAAGCATTGTAACTAATGAGTTAGTTATGAAATGATGTATTACAGAGCGAGTAAAGAGACTTGCCGTAACGAGATTGAACTAGGTATTGGATACCGATGATCGAATCTCGCAAGTAACATACCGATGACAAAGGGAACAACGATGTTGTTATGCGGTTTGACCGATAAAGATCTTCGTAGAAAATGTAGGAAACAATATGAACATCCAGGTTCCACTATTGGTTATTGACCGAGAATAGTTCTAGGTCATGTCTACATAGTTCTCGAACTCGTAGGGTCCGCACGCTTAACGTTACGATGACAATTTTATGAGTGTTGATGTATCGAAGTTTGTTCGGAGTCCCGGATGTGATCACGGACATGACGAGGAGTCTCAAAATGGTCGAGACATAAAGATTGATATTTTGGATTCCTTTGTTTGGACTTGAATAGTTCCGTGAAATCGGGATTTTCTTGGAACACCGGGTTACTGGAACCCTCACGGGGTTAATGGGCCTTAGTGGGCCATGAGGGAGAAGAGGAGGGCCGGCCAGGCAGGCCGCGCCCTCCCCTAGTCCGAATAGGACAAGGAGAGGCGGCGCCTTCCTCTTTCCCTCCCCAAGTCCTAATCCAACTAGGAAAGGGGAGTCCTACTCCGGTGGGAGTAGGACTCCTTGCGCCTCCTCCTAGGGCCGGCCGCACTTCCTTGCTCCTTTATATACGGGGGCAGGGGGGCACCCTAGGACACACAAGTTGATCTACGGATCGTTCCTTAGCCGTGTGCGGTGCCCCCCTTCACCATATTCCACCTCGGTCATATCGTCGTGGAGTTTAGGCGAAGCCCTGCACCGGTAGAGCATCATCATCGTCACCACGCCGTCGTGCTGACGAAACTCATCCCCGACACCCTGCTGGATCGGAGTCCGGGGATCGTCATCGAGCTGAACATGTGCTGAACACGGAGGTATCGTACGTTCGGTACTTGGATCGGTCGGATCGTGAAGACGTACGACTACATCAACCGCGTTGTCATAACGCTTCGCTTTCGGTCTACGAGGGTACGTGGACACACTCTCCCCTCTATGCATCACCGTGATCTTGCGTGTGCGTAGGAATTTTTTGAAATTACTACGTTCCCCAACAGTGGCATCCGAGCCTGGTTTTATGTGTTGATGTTATATGCACGAGTAGAACACAAGTGAGTTGTGGGCGATATAAGTCATACCGCTTACCGGCATGTCATACTTTGGTTCAGCGGTATTGTGAGATGAAGCGGCCGGACCGACATTACGCCAGACGCTTACGCGAGACTGGTTTCACCGCTTGAGCACTCGTTGCTTAAAGGTGACCGGCGGGTGTCTGCTTCTCTAACTTTAGTTGAACCAAGTGTGGCTACGCCGGTCCTTATGCGAAGGTTAAAACAGCACCAACTTGACAAACTATCGCTGTGGTTTTGATGCGTAGGTAAGAACGGTTCTTGCTCAGCCCGTAGCAGCCACGTAAAACTTGCAACAACAAAGTAGAGGACGCCTAACTTGTTTTTGCAGGCATGTTGTGTTGTGATATGGTCAAGACGTGATGCTATATTTTATTGTATGAGATGATCATGTTTTGTAACCAAGTTATCGGCAACCGGCGAGAGCCATATGGTTGTCGCTTTATTGTATGATATGCAAACACCATGTAATTGCTTTACTTTGTCACTAAGCGGTAGCGATAGTCGTAGAAGCAATAGTTGGCGAGACGACAACGATGCTACGATGGAGATCAAGGTGTCGCGTCGGTGACGATGGTGATCATGATGGTGCTTCGAAGATGGAGATCACAAGCACAAGATGATGATGGCCATATCATATCACTTATATTGATTGCATGTGATGTTTATCCTTTATGCATCTTATCTTGCTTTGATTGACAGTAGCATTTTAAGATGATCTCTCACTAAAAATTATCAAGAAGTGTTCTCCCTGAGTATGCACCGTTGCTAAAAGTTCGTAGTGCCCAGACACCACGTGATGATCGGGTGTGATAAGCTCTACGTCCATCTACAACGGGTGCAAGCCAGTTTTGCACACGCGGAATACTCAAAGTTAAACTTGACAAGCCTAGCATATGCAGATATGGCCTCGGAACACGGAGACCGAAAGGTCGAGCGTGAATCATATAGTAGATATGATCAACATAGTGATGTTCACCATTGAAAACTAATCCATCTCACGTGATGATCGGTTATGGTTTAGTTGATTTGGATCACGTGATCACTTAGATGACTAGAGAGATGTCCTCTAAGTGGGAGTTCTTAAGTAATATGATTAATTGAACTTAAAATTATCATGAACTTAGCACCGATAGTATTTTGCTTATCTATGTTTGTTGTAGATAGATGGCTCGTCTTTGTTGTTCCGTTGAATTTTAATGCGTTCCTTGAGAAAGCAAAGTTGAAAGATGATGGTAGCAATTACGGACTGGGTCCGTAATTTGAGAATTATCCTCATTGTCAGCACGGAAGAATTACGCCCCGGAAGCACCGCTGGGTGCCGAACTGCTTTGCAGGAGCAACGCCGAAGTTGTGAACGTCTGGCGAGCAAAGTCGATGACTACTCCATAGTTCAAAGGTGCCATGCTTTACGGCTTAGAACTGGTCTTCAATGACGTTTTGAACGTCATGGGGCATATGAGATGTTCCAGGAGTTGAAGTTAATATTTCAAGCAAATGCTCGGATTGAGAGATATGAAGTCTCCAATAAGTTCTATAGCTGCAAGATGGAGGAGAATAGTTCACTGCTGAGCACATACTCAAAATGTCCGGGTATAATAATCACTTGATTCAACTGGGAGTTAATCTTCCGGATGATAGTGTCATTGATGTAATTCTCCAATCATCGCCACCGAGCTACAAGAGCTTCGTGATGAACTATAATATGCAAGGGATGAACAAGACACTTCCCGAGCTCTTCGCAATGCTAAAAGCTGCGGAGGTAGAAATCAAGAAGGAGCATCAAGTGTTGATGGTCAACAAGACCACTAGTTTCAAGAAAAGGGCAAAGGAAAGAAGAAGGAACTTTAAGAAGAACAGCAAGCAAGTTGTCGCTCAAGAAAAGAAACCCAAATCTGGACCTAAGCCTGAAAATCGAGTGCTTCTACCGCAAGCAAGCTGGTCACCTAAGCGGAATTGCCCCAAGTATTTGGCGGATAAGAAGGATGGCAAAGTGAACAAAGGTATATGTGATATACATGTTATTGATGTGTACCTTACTAGAGCTCGTAGTAGCACTGGTATTTGATACGGTTCATTGCTAATATTTGCAACTCGAAACAGGGACTACGGAATAAGCGAGCACCGCAAAGGACGAGGTGACGATGCGCTGGGAAAGCGGTTCCAAAGTCAATGTGATCGCGGTCGGCACGCTACCTCTACATCTACCTTCGATTAGTTTTAGACCTAAATAATTGTTATTTAGTGCCGCCATGAGCATGAACATTATATCTGGATCTTGTTTAATGCGGACGGTTATTCATTTAAATCGTAGAATAATGGTCGTTCTATTTATATGAGTAATATCTTTTATGGTCATGCACCCTTGAAGAGTGGTCTATTCTTATTGAATCTCGGCGGTAGTGATACACATATTCATAATGTCGAAGCCAAAAGATGCAGAGTTGATAATGATAGTGCAACTTATTTGTGGCACTGCCGTTTAGGTCATATCGGTGTAAAGCGCATGAAGAAACTCCATACAGATGGACTTTTGGAACAACTTGATTATGAATCACTTGGTACTTGCGTAACCGTGCCTCATGGGCAAGATGACTAAAACACCGCTTCTCCGGTTGTATGGAGAGAGCAACAGATTTGTTGGAAATCATACATACAGATGTATGTGGTCCGATGAATGTTGACGCCGTGGCGGATATCGTTATTTTCTCACCTTCACAGATGATTTAAGCGGATACGGGTATATCTACTTGATGAAGCATAAATCTGAAACATTTGAAAAGTTCAAAGAATTTCAGAGTGAAGTTGAAAATCATCGTAACAAGAAAATAAAGTTTCTACGATCTGATCGTGGAGGAGAATATTTGAGTTACGAGTTTGGTCTACATTTGAAGCAATGCGGAATAGTTTCACAACTCACGCCACCCGGAACTCCACAGCGTAAGGGTGTGTCCGAACGTCGTAATCGTACTTTACTAGATATGGTGCGATCTATGATGTCTATTTCCGATTTACCGCTATCGCTTTGGGGTTATGCTTTAGAGACGACCGCATTCACGTTAAATAGGACACCATCAAAATCCGTTGAGACGACACCTTATGAACTATGGTTTGGCAAGAAACCAAAGTTGTCGTTTCTGAAAGTTTGGGGTTGCGATGCTTATGTGAAAAAGCTTCAACCCGATAAAGCTTGAACCCAAATCGGAAAAATGTGTCTTCATAGGATACCCAAAGGAGACAATTGGGTATACCTTCTATCACAGATCCGAAGGCAAGACATTCGTTGCTAAGAATGGATCCTTTCTAGAGAAGGAGTTTCTCTCGAAAGAAGTGAGTGGGAGGAAAGTAGAACTTGATGAGGTAACAGTACCAGCTCCCGTATTGGAAAGTAGTTCATCACGTAAATCGGTTCTGTGACACCTACACCAGCTTAGTGAGGAAGTTAATGATGATGATCATGAAACTTCAGATCAAGTTGTTACCGAACCAGAGATCAACCAGAATAAAATCCGCACTGCAGTGGTACGGTAATCCTATTCTCGAAGTCATGCTACTAGATCATGGTGAACCTACGAACTATGAAGAAGCGATGGTGAGCCCAGATTCCATAAAATGGCTTGAAGCCATGAAATCTGAGATGGGATCCATGTATGAGAACAAAGTGTGGACTTTGGTTGACTTGCACGATGGTCGGCAAGCAATAGAGAATAAATGGATTTTCAAGAAGAAGACCGACGCCGACGGTAACGTTATCACATAAAGCTCGACTTGTTGCAAAAGGTTTTCGACAAGTTCAAGGAGTTGACTACGATGAGACCTTCTCACCCGTAGCGATGCTTAAGTCTGTCCGAATCATGTTAGCAATCGCCGCATTTTATGATTATGAAATATGGCAGATGGATGTCAAAACTGCATTTCTAAATGGAAGAAGAGTTGTATATGATGCAACCGGAAGGTTTTGTCGATCCTAAGGGAGCTAACAAAGTGTGCAAGCTCCAGCGATCAATCTATGGTCTGGTGCAAGCCTCTCGGAGTTGGAATAAACGCTTTGATAGTGTGATCAAAGCATATGGTTTTATACAGACTTTTGGAGAAGCCTGTATTTACAAGAAAGTGAATGGGAGCTCTGTAGCATTTCTAATATTATATGTGGACGACATATTGTTAATTGGAAATGATATAGAATTTCTGGATAGCATAAAAGGATACTTGAATAAAAGTTTTTCAATGAAGGACCTCGGTGAAGCTGCTTACATATTGGGCATCAAGATCTATAGAGATAGATCAAGACGCTTAATTGACTTTCACAATGCACATAGCTTGATAAAGTCTTGAAAAAGTTCAATATGGATCGTGCAAAGAAAGGGTTCTTGCTCAGATTACAAGGTGTAAGATTGAGTCGGACTCAATGCCCGACCACTGCAGAAGATAGAGGAAAAATAAAAGGAGTTCCCTATGCTTCAGCCATAGGCTCTATCATGTATGCAATGTCATGTACCAGACCTGATGTGTGCCTTGCTATTAGCTTAGCAGGAGGTACCAAAGTAATCCAGAGTGGATCATCGACAGCGGTCAAGAATATCCTGAAATACACGAAAAGGACTAAGGATATGTTTCTCGTTTATGGAGGTGACAAAAGAGCTTGTCGTAAAGGGTTACGTCGATGCAAGCTTTGACACTGATCCGGACGATTCTAAATCGCAAACCGGATACGTATTTTTATTAAACGGTGGAGCTGTAAGTTGGTGCAGTTCTAAACAAAGCGTCGTGGTGGGATCTACATGTGAAGCGGAGTACATAGCTGCTTCGGAAGCAACAAATGAAGGAGTCTCGATGAAGGAGTTCATTTCCGATCTAGGTGTTATACCGGTGCATCGGGACCAATGAAGATCTTCCGTGACAATACTTGGTGCAATTGCCTTGGCAAAGGAATCCAGATTTCACAAGAGGACCAAGCACATCAAGAGACGCTTCAATTCCATTCGGGACCAAGTCCAAGTGGGAGACATAGCGATTTGCAAGATACATACGGATCTGAATGTTGCAGACCCGTTGACTAAGCCTCTCTCACGAGCAAAACATGATCAACACCAAGACTCCATGGGTGTGAGAATCATTACTGTGTAATCTAGATTATTGACTCTAGTGCAAGTGGGAGATCAAGGAAATATGCCCTAGAGGCAATAATAAAGTTATTATTTATTTCCTTATATCATGATAAATGTTTATTATTCATGCTAGAATTGTATTAACCGGAAACATAATACATGTGTGAATACATAAACAAACAGAATGTCACTAGTATGCCTCTACTTGACTAGCTCGTTAATCGAAGATGGTTATGTTTCCTAACCATAGACATGAGTTTTCATTTGATTAATGGGATCACATCATTAGGAGAATGATGTGATTGACTTGACCCATTCCGTTAGCTTAGCACTTGATCGTTTAGTATGTTGCTATTGCTTTCTTCATGACTTATACAAAGTTCCTGCAACTATGAGATTATGCAACTCCCGTTTACCGAAGGAACACTTTGTGTGCTACCAAACGTCACAACGTAACTGGGTGATTATAAAGGTACTCTCTGTGTGTCTCCAAAAGTATATGTTGAGTTGGCATAATTCGAGATTAGGTTTTGTCACTCCGATTGTCGGAGAGGTATCTCTGGGCCTTCTCGGTAATACTCATCACCTAAGCCTTGCAAGCATTGTAACTAATGAGTTAGTTATGAAATGATGTATTACAGAACGAGTAAAGAGACTTGCCGGTAACGAGATTGAACTGGTATTGGATACCGACGATCGAATCTCGGGCAAGTAACATACCGATGACAAAGGGAACAACGTATGTTGTTATGCGGTTTAACCGATAAAGATCTTCGTAGAAAATGTAGGAACCAATATGAACATCCGTGTTCCACTATTGGTTATTGACCGAGAATAGTTCTAGGTCATGTCTACATAGTTCTCGAACCCGTAGGGTCAGCACGCGTAACGTTACGATGACAATTTTATGAGTGTTGATGTACCGAAGTTTGTTCGTAGTCCCGGCTGTGATCACGGACATGAAGAGGAGTCTCGAACTGGTCGAGAGATAAAGAGTGATATATTGGAAGCCTATGTTTGGACTTGAATAGTTCCGTGAAATCGGATTTTACCGAACACCGGGGTTACCGGAACCCTCCCGGGGTTAATGGGCCTTAGTGGGCCATGAGGGAGAAGAGGAGGCCGGCCAGGCAGGCGCGCCTCCCCTAGTCCGAATAGGACAAGGAGAGGCGGCGCCTTCCTCTTTCCTCCCCCAAGTCCTAATCCAACTAGGAAGGGGGAGTCCTACTCGGTGGGAGTAGGACTCCTCCGGCCGCCTCCTCCTAGGGCCGGCCGCACCCCTTGCTCCTTTATATACGGGGCAGGGGCACCCTAGGACACACAAGTTGATCTACGGATCGTTCCTTAGCCGTGTGCGGTGCCCCTCCACCATATTCCACCTCGGTCATATCGTCATGAGTTTAGGCGAAGCCCTGCGCCGATGAGAGCATCATCATCGCCACCACGCCGTCAGGTCTTGTGGAACTCATCCCGACACCTCTTTGGATCGAGTCCGTGGATCGCCATCGAAATGAACGTGTCGAACACGGAGGTGCCGTGCGTTCGGTACTTGGATCGGTCGGATCGTGAAGACGTCGACTACATCAACCGCGTTGTCATAACGCCTTCGCTTCGGTCTCACGAGTGCGTGGACACACTCTCCCCTCTCGTTGCTATGCCATCACCATGATCTTGCGTGTGCGTAGGAAATTTTTTGAAATTACTACGTTCCCCAACATAAAAATGTGTTGATTTTTTGTATTTTTGACTAGTTTGATTTGTTGCTGCTAGTCTGTACTTGTGCAGCAACAGAGCAAACTATCACCATTTTTTGACAGCAGCAAAATGCAGCTACCATCTGTTTTCTTTTAGTAAATAGTTGCCATGGCAAATTTCACCACGTTTCGTTGATTGGCTCTACCTGCAGGTCTTCGTGGTGTTCCACAGGATCAATGACACGGGCGCAAGGTCAGTAGATCGGCTGCGAGGCAGGTGACAGAGAGTGTGATAGAGAGGTACTGGAAGCAGCCTCCACCGACAGGCAGCTCAATGTGAGTCTAATGCCCCACTATATACCTAACTTTTTCTAGCAAACTTGGGCAAATTTTCCATGGTTCCATGAAATGCTGCTATGCTTCGAATTTTGCATGTCTCCAATTCTATTTGTCATGCCAAAATTGCCAAGGTCATAGGTTGAAAACAAATTCTGTTGTTTTTTGTTATTTTCGTGCCATGTATAGATATGTGTCATATATCCCCATTTTTACATGTCTTTCACATTCTTTTGCCATGGCAAATTCTTTTTTCTTCTGATTTTTACAACTTAACATTTGTTGTTCTCATGTCATAGTAAATTCTAGATTCATGGAAAATCAATATGTTAACTAAGATCAATATGCACGGCAACTCTCTTGCACTGGATTGAGTAAGAAATATAATTGCCATGTTTCATTAATTATTTTTGCCATGGCATTCAAAGTGAATTTTCCATGGACCATAACAAAAGTAGTTTGACATTGTCTACAAGAAAGAAATTTTGCAAAGTTCATGGCAATTTTCATCTCTGTATGACAACATTTATGTGATTTGCCATGGCACTTTTTTTATCTAAAAACATGGCAAACTTGCCATGGCAACTTTGCCATGTTTAAAGTCCATGGCAACTTTGCCATGTTTAAAAAACATGGCAAACTTATAGATGTTCAAAAACATGGTAACTTAACATGTTCAAAAAACATGGCAAACTTAAGATGTTTTTAACAAATGTATTAATGGGGCGTGGCAATTGTAGTTCACGGGGCATGGCAAAAATACATTATTTAGAGCCAAAAGTTGGATTTTTCTACGTTTTTATTGCCAGAAACTTTACTTTTAATGACATGACAAATTTTTACTTTGTGTTTTGTACATGGCAATTCTATTGTCTAAATCATGGCAATTTTATTTTGGATATGATGGAAATTTACATTTCCAGAACACCACAAATTTTAATATGTAGCATGACAAGTATACTTGTGTAGCCATGTCAATATTTAATTTATTTCCAGGGCAAAGTTACTCCCATTTTTTCCATGGTGAAATTTTAATCATTTTTGTCATGACTTACTTTTAATGACATGGCAAATTCTACTTTATTTTTTGCCATGAAAAATTTATTGTAAAAAGCATGTCAATTTTTATTTAAACATGGCAAATTTACATTTTCTGAAACATAGCAAATTTTACTATGTGGCATGGTAAATATACTTGCGTTCCCATGGCAATTTTTAATTTATTTTCCATGGCAACACTTAATCCATTTTTCCCGTGGAAAAATTTACTCCTTTTTTCCATGGCAAAAATATTTTTATTCACATGGTAAATTTTAGTTTAGTTTGCCATGGCAAGTTTTCTGCTTTCTTACATGTGTATTGAAAGATGGCGAAGTTAAGAATTTTTTATCCATTGACATGTCATTGCTCAGAATTATTTTATACATGCCTAGTGGTAATTTTTGTAGAAATCTTTTTTGTTCTATTTTATATGTCCTTTTTTGTACTTTTTTGTTTCTTCATTATATCATGGCAAACTTTCCACACACAATTTTATCTAAGTGTGTTTGAACATCATGGCAAATCATGTAAATTTCTATAATATACCTTTTTCATGATTATATGGTAGTTTTGTTCATTAGAGCATGGCAACTTTTTGTTCCAGGGAGGGTTTTCTTGGTCCAAAGAATTTTTAGGCTTTTTAATGTTTTCTCTATTTGTTGGGACAAAAGCAGTTTTGGGCCTAGAATATTGTAATTCTTTTTGTTTTCTTAATTCTTGAAGGTAATCATGTTTTTGGGCTAGCCTGCCAGAGGGGAGGGAGCAGGTCATTCGGGGGGGGGGGGGGGGGGAATAGGAACAGGTGACATGCGCTACGGTGACATGCGGCCCAAATTCAAATTTAAACATTACGTAAAAATCTGAAAAAAATCATGCATGTTCACAGCACATATTAAGATAATTCAGATCAAAATTCGAAACATACATCGAGAAATAAAAAAGAGAAACTAATATGTGAATAGTCTACAGAGAACCATTCGGGAACTATTCATGACATATTTCTCTTTTTTGTTTCTCGATGTATGTTTCGAATTTTGATCTGAAATTTTTAAGGGTTATCTTAGTATGTGCTGTGAACATGCATGATTTTTTTAAATATTTTTCACAATGTTTAAATTTGAATTTGGGCCGCATGTCACCGTAGCGCATGTCACGTGATCCCAGTGGGGGCATCGTGCGAGCGGAATCGCTCGAGCTCCTCTCCTAGATCGAACATATTGATCGATTAGGCTCCCCTCTCCCCGAACTTCCGAAATAAATCGGGTCCAAAAATAATTTTATTTTTGATACACATAAATGAATATCATTTCAAAACCATCATTTATAAAGTTTGATATGAATTTCATATTCAAAAGTGTATGTGAAACTTCACACGGGAGAGGGAGTTTTTTGCCTCTAGGTTTAAGGGAAGGTTTATGGAAAATGCTATCTTCCCCTAGATGTGTGTGTGTGTGTGTGGGGGGGGGGGGGGGGTAGATTGATTTTATAGATTCCCACTCACCTCATCAACCGTCAGATTAAGTGCGCCGTGATTTGTGCATCCCAGTGAACGAATGTTCCCAACAAAGCGATTAGTCGTGGCTATTTTCATATTTTTCTAGGGGGGCTAGATTGATTATACAGAGTCTCGTTCACCTCATCCACTGTCGGATCAAGTGAGTCGTGATTTGTGCATCCCAGCGAACAAATTTTCACAGCAAAGCGATTAGTCTTTGCTATTTTTGTCTTTTTCTAGGGGTGCGGGGAGTTAAATTGATTATAGAGAGTCCCATTCACCTCATCAACCGTCGGATCAAGTGCCCCATGATTTGTGCATCCCAGCAAAACGATCAGCGATGGCTATTTTGATCTTTTTCTAGGGGTGCGGGGGAGTTAGATTGATCATATAGTCCCATTCACCTCCTTAACCATCAGATCAAGTGCGCCTTGATTTGTGCGTCCCAGCGAACGTATTTTACTAGCAAAGCGATCAGTCATGGCTATTTTTGTCTTTTTCTAGTTGTTTGTTATCCTAATTGCGACCCACGACGGTCTACTTGTGGCCTTCTGTGTAGCCGATGTACTAGACATGCAACAACTGTGAGCGTTGTAATTCACCTACAACTACAAGGGGGACAAAGTGACACAACTAGGATTGAGTGAGGAGTTGTCATTAGCAGTTGTATGTTCACCATTAGAGTTGCAACATCAAGTGTTGCAATCAATTGTAACTGCACGGGCCACCGACGGGACTGCAAATGTTGCAACCTTGACTGCAACTGCAGTGGCCCCCAACATGAGTGCAATTGGCGGAGGAATTCAATTTTCTTATTTCCCCTTTTTATTTTATTTAAAAAAAATGATGAACGCTTTTTTTTTAAATCGTCGAACATGTTTGACAACTTGTGATTTTTCTAAATTTGTGATTTTTTTGAATTCATGAACATTTTTGACAACTTGTGATTTTGAAAATGTGTGAACTTTTTTGAATTCATGAACATTATTTTGTATTTGGCAAACAATTTTAAAATATGTGTGCAACTTTTAAAATAAAAAATCACATGGTTTATGGTGAAACGGAACAGCAGGAAATCAACATAGCTCTATTAGTATACTCGCAATAACATTTTGCCATCGCATTATGGTGAAATGGAGCAACAGGAAATCAACAACATATCATGTTTAATTAGTTTGGGGTGTCAATTGTTGCTTCAAGAATTTTTTTCTGCAAGTTTTCACCTAGTTGTACGTCGCCAAACAGCAACTAGTAGTTCTCCTCAAGCTTCCAGCCGCACAATACGAAAAGCCACTAGGCCAGGTCCAGCCCAACAAAAAAACAAGAAAGCTCACTTGGAGGGCAGCCAAACAGAAATAACAAAAAACGGAAGGTCCCGCTCAAAAGAAAAAAAAACAAAGACAACCCGCTTGGAGGATGCGCTAAAAAACAGATGGGAGAGGAGCGACAGACAAATTTCACGTTAGCTACATTTCAGTCAGCTGACTTTTCATTTTGTGGTCAGTCAAATTTTCTGTTCGTTGGATCGTGCTTTGAGATCTGTGATGTTTTCATTTTTTTTTGTTTAATTCTGTTGTTGGGCTAGGCTGCAAGGAATCGATTGACGCGTTGTTTTGGTCAGTCGAATCGGTACCGAGCCGATTTCTTTGTCTTGGTTACGCCCGTTTAATTCTGGGCTGCATATTTCCTCTTTCCTTTTTTCCTTTCCTTTATTGGTTATAATTTTGTTTTTGTGGGTTTTTGGCTGGGTGTAATTATATACATACAAATACTATATAATATGTGCCAAAATTCATGATTATAATTTTATTTTTACATATTTTGAGAAAATGCAATTTCGGTGCAATGTTGTGCGCAAGTTTTTGTTATAATTTTTATTTCTTCTTAAAGAAAATACCAACATCAATAATTCATTTTTTTTCAAAAAACTCATTATTTTGATATTGTTTTAGTCTTTACTTCATTTTCACTCTACTTTAAGGTTAATACCAATGCCACTATTCATTTGTGCTTAGATTTTGTTTTGCAAACGTTCCACTTTTATATGATTATTCTTGCATATTTTAAGGAAGCGCAATTTTTATGTATATTTCGTGCAATTTTTTCAGTGTTTGTTTTAGATTCTTTTCCCATTTTTTTTCTTAAATGGTAATACCAATGCTGCTCATTCTTCCTTAGGAAATTTGATTCTTTCTTTTATGGGTATTTTTGCTTCATTTTTATTTATGCTTTTTATTTCTATGCATTTTTCCTTTTCTTTCCTTTATAAGTTATTTTTTGTTTTTGTGGGTTTTTGGCTGAGTGTAATTATATACAAAAAATACTATATAACATGTGCCAAAATTTAATGATTGTTTGATTATTTTTACATATTACAATAACGTGCAATTTTAGTGCAAAGTTGTCTGTAAGTTTTCTTTTAATCTTCTTCTTAAAGGAAATACATTATTTTCAGTTACACCATGTGTAAATTACAGTAGAGCGCGAAAAATGCATTATTATATGCTTATTCTTTGCATGTTTCAAAAAGTGCAATTTCAGTGCAAATTGTGTGCAAGTTTTGAAAGTTTTTTCTTTTTCATTTTGTTTCTTCTTAAAGAGTTTCATTCTTTCTTAGAAAACTTTAATTTTATTTTAGTTCCTTTTTGGAAGGGTAATACCAATGTCATGAATTCATTCTTTCATAGAAAAGTTTATTTTTTTATCATTTTATTTTTTATTTCATTTTAGTTTTCACTATTATATATTTATTATTTCCTATTATAAAAAAAGTAATCTCTATGTAAGTTGTGTGCAGTTTTTTCATTATTTGTTTAATTTATTTTCCATTTTCTTTCTTTTTGAATGGTAATACCAATGCCAATAATTTGTGAAAATTTAATTCGTTTCTCCTTTAAAAAGTTCTTTTAGTTTTGTATTCGTTTTAGTATTAATTATGCTCCATTCGTACAACCAAAAAGCTAATGATGAGTGTCTCTGGTGCATGTGTGTGTATGCATGTGTGCGTGTTTGCATGTTAATGTGCGTGTGGTGCCTCCATGTACATGCTCTTGCATCACAGCCTAGCATAGTTTTGGTCGCCAAAGCCCGCGGTTTTCATGCATGCTTTGAGATGAATATTTCGGGCTACAAGGTGGTTCAGAAAAAAAAGTGTCTGACCCTGAAATAAAATCCAGTCGACTGGGCTATAGCCAGTAGATTTTGTGACCGTCCAATTCTGCTTTGAGATTTGTGTTTTTTTCTGTGTCGTTTTGGTTGTGAGTTGGGCTGTGTGGATTCGATTGACCCCTATTTTGGGCTAGTCGAATTGCTTCTTGGGCTCGTTTTTGCTCTTCTGGATTGCATTTTTATTTTTCTCTTTCTCTTTCCTTTATTGTTATTTCTTGTATTTGTGGGTTTTTGCCCGAGTGTAATTATATACATACAAATACTATATAATATGTGCCAAAATTTGATGATCATATGATTACTTTTGCATATTACAATAAAGTGCAATTTCGGTGCGAAGTTGTGCGCAATTTTTGTTAGAAATTTTCTTTCTTCTTAAAGGAAATACCAACGCCACTAATCCATTATTTTTCATAAAAACATTATTTTAATATTGTTTTAGTCTTTACTTCATTTCCACTCTACTTTTAGGTCAATACCAATGCCACTATTAATTTATTCTTAGATTTTGTTTTTGCAAAAGTTCCACTTTTATGTGCTTATTCATGCATATTTTTAAAAAACACAATTTTTATGTATATTTCGTGCAAATTTTGTCAGTATTTGTTTTGGTCTTTTTTTCCCATTTTTTGGTTTTTAAATGGTAATACCAATGCCACTAATCCATTTTTATGTATATTTCTATTTTATGCTTCTGTGTGTTTTTATTTTTTCCATTTTCTTTCCTTTATTGCTTTTTTGTGGTTTTTTGGCTGACTGTAATTATATATAATCAAATACTATATAATATTTGCCAAAATTTCATGATTATATGATTATTATTGCATATTACGAGAAAGTGCAATTTTGGTGGAAAGTTATGCGCAAGTTTTTTTTATTTTCTGACTTCTATAAGGAAATACATTATTTTAGTTACACTATGTGTAAACTATAGTAGAATGTGAAAAATGCACTATTACATGCTTATTCTTTGCATATTTCAAAAAGTGCAATTTTAGTGCAAATTGTGTGTAAGTTTTGAAAGTTTTTTCTTTTTCATTTTCTTTCTTCTTAAAGGGTTTCATTCTTTCTTAGAAAACATCATTATTTTGATTTTGTTTTAGTTTTTTCTGAAGGGTAATACCAGTGCCACGAATTCATTCTTCTATAGAAAACTTTATTTTTTATTTTTAGTTCTTATTCATTTTTTTACTTTGTTTTAGTTTTCATTTCTTTTCTTTTGTAAGGGTAATACTGATGTCACCAATCCATTACTTTTTAGAATACACTTTTTTGCGGAAATCTCATTATAATATGCTTAGTTTTGCACAGTAATAATACATTTTCCAAATATATGTATATAAAAATAAATATGTGCGATAATGCTATTCATTAGTGAGATTACACATGTATAAAGATAACTATACATGTGTGAGATTGCACATATAGCCACTAACCATTGCATGCAATCATGTGTGAGAGTGCTGTTCATAGGTCATCTACAAAGACTTGGCCAATTACTATACTAGAGCAGCCAGCAATTAACGTACAAAAAAGTAGTCTGGCTTGGTAGTATTGGACTGGAGCAGCCCATGGTCCAGCTTGCACCTGTGCGGACGCTGCGTGGGCTTGTGTGGCTGCATAATTAATCATGATTGACTGAAACAGAGTTTGGGGTCAATCAACTAACGCAAAATTCATTTCAGTCGTTTGGGGTCCAGCTTGCACCTGTGCGGACGCTGCGTGGGCTTGTTTGGGGTCAATCAACTAACGCCCGACAAATTCACATCATTGTATATAATTACTATACTAGCAATAACATTTTGCCATCGCATTATGGTGAAACGGAACAACAGGAAATCAACAACATATCATGTTTAATTAGTTTGGGGTGTCAATTGTTGCTTCAAGAATTTTTTTCTGCAAGTTTTCACCTAGTTGTACGTCGCCAAACAGCAACTAGTAGTTCTCCTCAAGCGTCCTGCCGCACAATACGAAAAAGCCACTATGCCAGGTCCAGCCCAACCAAAAACAAGAAAGCGCACTAGGGCAGCCAAACAGAAATAACAAAAAACCGAAGGTCCCACTCAAAAGAAGAAAAAACGAAGACAACCCGCTCGGAGGATGTGCTAAAAAACAGATGGGAGAGGAGCGACAGACAAATTCACATCATTGATGATTATAAAAGAAAAAGATTATCAAAAAAATTCACATCATTGATGATTCATGAATGAGAACGACACATATGGTTATGTCCTTTCTAGATGAGTTTTGGGCGTTCTCTTTTACGCACTATTGTGCTATAGGGGTGTATGATATATTTTTTTTTCGTTGCAATACACGAGTATGTTTGCTACTCCCTCCGTCTCATAATATAAGAATTTTTTTGACAGCAATGCACTAGTAGTATACTAAGAAAACAACATAATTACATACACATATCACCATGTGTGCGCCTGGTCCAGCTATAAGACACATACATGGTATGATTTGACACAATTTTTTTACCCGTCCAACAGCTTTGAACGATGTGACTTATCGGTATAGGACGTTCGGCGCGATTTTAAGCTATGGTGCGTCCGCCGTCGACGCAGATGACTTGGCCGGTGATGTAGGACGCCGCTGGCATGCAGAGGAAGGCCACCACCGATGCCACCTCCTCCGTCTCGCCCAGCCGCTGCATCGGCAGCTGCGTGGCCTGGCTCTTCACAATCTCCGGGTCCCTCGTTATCTGCTCGACGCACATCACAAAAGCGAAATCGAAGTTATAGCCGTTATTAAGAAGTTTCTCCAAGAAGATCACAGTTACATAAAGGGGTCAGATACCATGTCTTTGGCGATGTCAGTGTTGATGCCGCCCGGCGCGACGCAGTTGACGCGTATGCCGTCGCCGGCCCACTCGGCGGCAAGGCTCCGGGTGAGCTGGTTCATCGCCCCCTTGGTCATGGAGTAGACGGCGAGGCCCGGGAAGCCGACGAAGCCGGCGATGGAGGAGATGTGGACGACGCTGCTCGCCCCTCCACCCGAGCGGAGGAGGAGCGGGTGCGCCAGCTGCGCGAGGTGGAAGCACGACTCGATGTTGGTGGCCATCACCAGCCCGTAGTCCTCGTCGGTGCACTCCGTCGCCGCCTTCACCATGGACTGCCCCGCGTTGTTCACCAGGATGTCCAGCTTCCCGCCCAGGGTCTGCCTCACCGTCTCCATGAGCTTCTCCCTCTCGGCGCGCACGGACACGTCGCAGACGGACACGGTGACATGGAGGTTCTTCTCCTCCCACTGCCGCCGGCACTCCTCCAGCTCCGCCGCGTTCCGGGAGCATGTGTGCACCCGAGCCCCGAGCCCGGCCAGCTCCTCCACTATCGCATGCCTGTTGATCCATACCGCACCATGCAAGTACGTATAGCTCATTATAACACCCATGTAATAGCATAAATGGTACTGACTCAGAGCAAAGTGTGTACCCGATCCCTTTGCTGCCGCCGGTAACGAGCGCCGTGGAGCCGGCAAGACTCCATCGCCCCTCCATGCTCCGGCATGCGGCGATGGCGGCCATGAATTCTCCTCTCCGTCCTACTCACGATCGATGGATCTCTGGCTCGTCCACGTGTCTACGTAACTATGTTGACAGCTGCTACTGATATGAATTGAGAGACATCTCCGTGGTACTAGCTTATTTATAGCACTTAGCTAGCGTGTACGTGATGGATGACGGATTAGGAGGTGCAGAAGTCGTCGCCGATAATTAACTAAGACCTAGCTGTTTGCCTGTTCGAAATCTCTGACGGCCGGATATGAAGGGGATACGCAGCACTACAGGACGGCCGGCCACTACATGCTGGCCGGCCAGCCAACAACTGTCGGTTTGTTCGAAGCGATGATCGCCGGCCGGCATGCAATTTCATGCTGCTGGCCATTGGCCATTGTCCATGGAAAGGCATACAGTATATGAAAAAAGAGTTTTTTTGTGGTACATCCTACTACACAATATAATATGTGTTGTATTAGTTGATTCAGTGATTTGTATGAATCAGTCAGATTTTGGCTCAAAAGACATATTGGTAATTCTCTATTAAGGGTAGATTTGTCGTCTCCGAGATTCAACCGTAACGATTCATCTAATAGTACAGCACAATTTGGATACTCCGTGATTGTACTTGAATTCGGTTGGCTGAGACTTCAGATTAATAACTTGCAAACTTAGCCCAAGCTAATAAAATTCCAACTTTCAGGCGAGAAAACTTCAATATGGACTGTGCGACAGAAATCTGGAAAAAAAAATACT
This sequence comes from Aegilops bicornis, assembly GCA_021605145.1. Classification (NCBI taxonomy): domain Eukaryota; kingdom Viridiplantae; phylum Streptophyta; class Magnoliopsida; order Poales; family Poaceae; genus Aegilops; species Aegilops bicornis. Next base: position 634,429,232 of record CM038670.1, read on the forward strand.
TCTTCATATTCATAACAGTTGTTGTCTTGCACATTGCCATTGTCTGATGCATATACCTTTTTTTCCCGAATAATGTCCACAGCTGCTATTGTGATATCCATTTTGATTTCGTTTTCAAAACACATATACAAGGACATGGTATTAAAATACTACACCTATAAACGTACATACAGTCAGAGTTTCTTATGTTAACTCTAGTCATGTTCAGGACACGTTTCTTATGTTAATTTGATCAGTCGTTTTGTAAATAGATTTGACCTTATTTCTAGAGGGAAAAATTCAGTTGCACCGTTCTTTATGATATATTCTTCCAAATGTTGAACAATTTCATGTTTGTAAAACACCCTCATCCAAAAAAAATTGTATGCCATCCGTAGCTAGATTGTGACCAATTTCGAGTAATTGTTAATTTTTAACAAGAAAAGAACATGCATGCATGCATTTTAACTGGCGTTTAAATTTAGTTTCAAAGCTCTAACTTAGTTAAAGGAAATAAATATTTTACTCCCTTCATTTCTTCATATAAGGTGTATTATTTTTGGCACGGTGATCAAGGCACATAATTATATAGAAGTTAGGACGAAATAACCTTAAAAAATCTTTTGGTTAGTGTCAAGTAAATCAATTAGTCCTAAGAGATACATGCAATCAAGAGATATATGCTTTCCTTCTTATGGTATAAGGAAAGATAAAGACAATCAAAAAAGAGATACTTTCCTATTTTTTAGAGGGCTAATAAAAGAATTATGGGGAATTAAAAGAAATGCACTTTGCATTGTGTAATTTTTTTAAAATAAATAAATACACCTTATATAAAGGATTGAAAGGAGTTTTAAACAAGCAAGGAACATGCATGTGGATGGAACTGGGTCAGTCAAGCAAGGTAGAAGAAAATCAAACAATAAATAAATTCAGAGAAATAATCATATAAGAAAAACAAAGGAAGCTAGGAATATCGATTGACCTGAGAGATTTGCTTGATCAGTGCAGTATCTGCTAGGGCGTGGAGAATCTGGTTAAATACAACATGAATCAGGTCAAATAGTATTAAATTCGGAAATTGTTGGTGCTTCCGGGAGTGCGCATTCCTACACGTGAAAAAAATATTTCAGAGTATGAAAAATTTCCTAACAAAAATTTGCCGCATACTTATCGATATTATATGTGTCCACGTCAAGTTTCGGAGAAACCCGATATTATATGTGTGCGACATTATATGTTTTGTGAAAAGCATTTTTAACACTAAATTTTGTCTTTTTCACACGCGACACATAAGTTGTCGGTTTTTTGCGAAACGACTTTGGGAGCATGTACAATATCAAGATGTACGTGCCAAGTTTTTTTTTGGAATTTTTTGACATTTCAAAATATGTTTAAAACACATTTTAAAAACATAGAAGCGTGTGTTCCCATGTGCCAAAACGCCACTCTCAAATTAAAGTTCAGTATCGTTAAGTCCATAAGTGTATACACATAGGGAAATGGAGTAAATAGAAAAATGTATTTGCCTTTTGAAGCAATGCAACAAGGCCAACCAGTAAGTCGTCTCCATCTCAAAAAACCACAAGTCATCTCCATCTCATATGTTTAGACAAAAGAAGAAACAAGACGGTGGTTTGCAAGCATTTGGTACGTTGCTTGCAGGCCTTCAGAGCAATTCCAACTGCCGAATCATATGAACGCGTGTTTTATCTGTTTTTTATTCGTTTGGGTTAGCCGTTCATTGGTGTTTGTTTTCTATTTGAGTCGGCTCATGCACCCAATGCTGGTCCGACGTATATTTTTGCACGCGGACTTAAAAAATAAATAAATAAACACGGTCAAACTTAACATAATTAAACATTAGAGCCGGTGAGCCAAAGTCCACATAAACATTAATAACACATAATTAAAAAAAGTTTGCGCCTCCGCGCAGGTTGCCCTAGTCTTCCTCATCCTCCGACCCGAGGCCAGTGAGGTCGACCAACTCCTAGGCCCGGGCCGCGTCCTGCGGCTGCTGTGCCGGCTGGACTGCTTCACCGCGGGCACGTCGCTCTTCCTCCTCCTCCTCATGGCGCGCGTCTTCCTCCTCTCGTGCCCAGCGGGAATGGCGCTCCCCCGCCTCACGCTTGGCTTGCATCAGGCGCTTGCCCTCTTCCCGCTCCTCCACCAGCGCACGGGCCCTGTAATGCTCGAGATGCGCCGCCTTCTTCGCCGGCGTCGCGCCGAGCAAGACAGCTGGAGCGCTCACCCACTCGCGCAGCCCACCGGTCCACACATATCGCTCCGCCACGGGCTCCATCGGTGGCGGCTCGGCCTTGGGCTCGGGGAGCCTCGGCGGCGACGGTGGAATCACGTAGTCCCCAGCCGCAGACAGGGCGAGGGCCTCCGCCAGCCTCGCTTGATAGGCAGCCTCCTCCTCCTCCTCCTCCTCCTTGCGCCGGGTCTCCTCGATGGAGCTCTGCATGGCCGCCGCCAACGCGGCCTGATAGGCCTCCTCCTCCTCCTCCTCCGGCTCGACTTCTGAGGGCGGCGGGGGGTTGGCGTGGTGGTACTGGACGCCGTGGTGGCGATCCTCTTCGTGCTCGAGGGAAAACCAGACCTCCCAATTGGGAGAGTCCGGCGCATAGGCAGGAAGTCGGCGCTGCGCCGGGATCATGAGCTCCCGGCGCCTGCGTACCTCCTCGGCATGAGCCCGCTGCGACCGCGACACTGTCGACACCGGGATGCGCTGCGGATCCAGATGCCAACCGTGAGGCAGGTTGATATCTGGATAGAGCAGCAGTTGCCGTTACTGCCAGTGCCACCGCGCTTGGTGCACCGATATGTTCAGCCGCTCCCTCATGACGCGTCCAGGCGACAGCGGAGGAGGCGCACGAGACGAGCCGACACCAGGGGTGTGCTTTCCCTTGCCCTTGCCGCTGAGGAAGCCCATGGCGGTAGGGTTTCCCTATCATCGGCGAGGGAGCATGCGGTGCTAGATGTGGACCGGTAGAGCAAGTGGAAGTGGATGAGCCCCACTCCCCCCATGCGTGGATTAAAAAAGGGCAGCATCCCATAGCTTCCACTCACTTACACGTGGGTCCGTGGTAGGTGGCTGCGATTAATATGACTGTGGGTGGTGGTTGGCCGGTGGTTGGCCGACTGACATGTGGGGTTGCGGCCGACACTGAGGGGACGCACGGCGTATCCCTTTTGTGTCCACGCGGACGTAAATTCGGCGCAAATTTGGGCCTAAAATGAGCCACACGGATAAAAAGCGGACGCGTTTTGGATTTGGGCCTGCGCATTAGACCAGCGTTTGTGTTCGTTTCGATCTAAACGAATACGCGTGAACATAATGGGTCGGCGTATTAGAGTTGCTCTAATTTGGCTCGTAGAGTTGGCTCCTGACGCTTCTGGCTGCACAGGACATGGCTCAGAGTGAACTAGTACATGCTTGTAATCGGATAGCACAAGGGCAATGGACGACGGATCGATGGGTGGGGCAGTGCCACCATGGGGATAGGATGACTACCGAAAACGAAAATGTTGTTCAGCTGGCGCAACTGATAAACGCAAAAGGTAAGACAGCAACCGCAGCTGGGATTATCAATTTTAGACGAAAGAAAATCCCTATCAATTTATGTGTAGACGGACCTGTTAACTATACGAATTAAGAGGCAGTGTTTCACATTCAGAGTTGACAAATTAGTTACACATGTCCTACTGATCGATAGATGTGTATACTTAAACCAAAATCTCAAAATGCGTTATTGTCTCCACATCACCTAACCACCCTGCGCACACAAAACAAGACAAGGAAATCTGAGTACATGCATTGCACGGAGGGATCATTTCCAGGTTCAGCTGATAATTCGCATCTGACATCTGACCAAAAAGAAAACTAGAATAAATTGAGACGTTGACTAAAAACCATTGACCTAAGCCGGCCGGCTGCTGATCCGGTAATGTCAATGAGGTTCGTGCACGTATCTACTACTGTTCAATTAATTATTTATATGATATGATTGCATAGTAGAAATATGAATATATGTTGGCAAGATGAAATTTAATTGGAGTATATACATGCAAGAACATCATGATATATTCTTCCAAATGTTATGAACAATTCCAAGTTTGTACAACATCCTTAAGATCCCAAAACAAGTTTGTACGACATCCTTAGCTAGACTGTGACCAATTCCGGAGTAATAATTTGTCTTTACTAAGAAAAAAAATATATGCATGCATGCATTTAACTGGCATTTATATTTAATTTCAAAGCTCTGACTTAGTTTTTTTTTTAGAAAAGGAGGAGGACTCCCGGCCTCTGCATCTGGGCGATGCATGCAGTCATTTTATTAATTATTCACAAAGACCTTACAAAGAAATACAACAGTAAGTCTGAAGTCACTGTCTAGTAACAACTGTCGCTACTCCTATGCAGTTGATATAGGGATAGCTCTGACTTAGTTAGAGGAAATAAATACTTTATTACTTAAGCAAGGAACATGCATGTGGATCAAACTGGATTAGTCAAGCAAGGTAGACAAGGATTAGACTATAAATAAATTCAGAGGGATAATCATCAAAAAAACAAAGGAAGCTATAGAAATATTGAATTGATCCAAGAGATTTGGTTGGTCGTCCTTGTCATTAGAAATGATCTTCAGCTTTTGGTGCAGTATCTTCTAGGACGTGGAGAATCTGGTTAAATAGAACATGAATCTGGTCAAATAGTATCAAAGTTTTCCACTATTGTTAAGTCCATAAGTATATACACATAGGCAGATGGAGTAAATAGAAAAATAAATTTGACTTTTGAAGCAATGCAACAAGGCCAACACTAAGTCATCTCCATCTCAAAAAACCAAGTCACTTTCATCTCAAAAAGAAAAGAAAAAAGATGAATACGACCAAGAAGACAGATGGATGAAGAAGAATATGCCATTTATCATGGCAGAGTTTTGTCGAACTCTTTGAAAAATTCTAGATACCTCCAAGTATCATCCATCATTTTGCAAGGTACTACTGGACAAGCTGAAGATAACTGTTCCCTATATGATTTACCCGTAAATTGATGAGCGATAGATGGCTAGGAGGAACAAGCTATCATTCAATGAAAAGGAAGCAAAACCCCAGGGTTGCTAACAGCACGGGCATGTGTGAATGTTTTCTCCAGTTTCAAATTAATTTGTTGCCTAAATCATATTCTCTATTGCTTACTTAAAACAACTCTAACAGAGTCAATCATATCGGCCCGTTTGTCATAATAACTGCTAATATAATGATTTTGATCAAAATGACCACTCTAGCAAAGTCGCCATCCGGCCTTGAGTTGGCATAATTTATGAAGATGTGGGCGTTGTTTTAGAGTGTGCGTCATCCATCATCGGATTGCGTAGGAGGGAAGTTTCACCTCCCTTCTCAGCTTCCTCTCGGCCCATCTCCTCTCCCTGCCAATGACGCAGACGACCAGATGGCCATGGCACCAAGAAGCATGCTAATTACTGCTGGCAGCCGCTGCGTGCCAACTGCCTAGAGCTACCCTAGCCATGTTTCCCGCCATCCACTGCCCGTGGCTCCGAAAAGGTCACTAATCAACTTTTTCACCCATTTGTAACCACTTTATAATGCAATGTTATCTTAAATCAGTATTTTTACTCTCTAAAATTTAGTGTGTGTGCATTTTCTTTAACCATTGGTCCCTTCGTTCTAAAACCATTTTCTAATTTTTACACAAAGCAGTATCCATATGCAAAAAACAAAAGAAGAAAAATCGAAATATCGTTCAGCTGTTGGAACTGATAACAGAAAAGGTAAAACAACAACCGCAGCTGAGATTATCGATTTAGACAAAAAGAATCTCTACCAACTTATGTGTAGACGGACCTGTTAACGAAGAATGGTTAGACAAGTGTATCACATTCAGAGTTGACAAACTACTAATACATTTTACTCTGCTTTACACATATCCTGCCGATAGATGTGTATACTTAAACCAAAATCTCAAAATATTTATTGTCTCTACAATCTACATCACCGAACCACCTAGCCCCCAAAAATATAAGACAAGGAAATCTGAGTACATGCATTGCATGGAGGGATCACTTGCAGGTTCAGGTGATAATTCGCATCTTAACATCTGACCGAAGAGAAAACTAGAATAAATTGAGAAGTTGACTAAAAACCATTGACCTAAGCTGGCCGGCTGCTCTTTATCGAAAAAAAAAAAGCTGGCCGGCTGCTGATCCCCGGTAATGTCAATTAGGATCGTGGACATATCTACTACTGATCAATTAATTATACAGTATATGATACGATTGCATAGTAGAAATATGAATGTATGTCGGCAAGATGGAATTTAACTAAAGTATATACATGTAGAAATGTAGAATGGATTTCAGGAACATGGCAGGGAGATCTCTACGTCCCCCCTTATGTTGAGGTGCATTCATCTATGTAGTTCTGTTAGAATAATGTGAGGAAGAAATCATACAAGTAACGAGCATGATACCGTGATTTGTTGAGAAGATTCATCAATATGACTATATCCCAGGCATGACTACGAGTGCTCGTTCCCATAAATCAAATCATATTATAAGATCGGCGACAAGCCTGCTGAGGCCATCCAACCATCCTCCATAGCTGCTCCGGCACCCTTGCCACGGGCGTCCAGACCGTCTCGGTCGTGATTTCTCTCTACCCTACCAGCTTATGTCTATTTGGCAACCGTCCGGTGCGTTTATATAATAAGCTCGAAATATATGTGTTCGGCTCAAACGCCCAACCCTCCGCTAATTACAAGTACAACTGCACATGTATTTGACACATATTTTAAGGCTCCACCTTGGCGAATATGTCATCGCCACCTTGAAGCACCATGTACGAACCTCCATGTATCTTAGACTTGAACCATTAATCATGATGCCACTCCTTTGATGTTACAAGACTCCAGCTGCAATTGTAGTCCCTTCTTTATCTCCATAATAATCAAAACTCTCGTGAAAATTAAGTTCTTCTACACTTGTTTGGTGTTCCCAATCTCCCGGATCATAAAGTCACCATATCCAACAACATCGATGTAACGTCATCCTGGTAGCTTATTCCTTGATGTGCATGAAAATGAACAACTCGCATATTGGATATCACATATAAGAATTTCCGAACTCGCCATCCTCGCTATTGTTGATCGTATGTCTGAACTTGAAAGAATTTGTTTTGCTGCCTTTGCTCATCTTGAATCGAATTCGCAGCTGTCTCATTCTTTTCTGGACAGATTAAAAGATCTTATATTACTTTACAGAGAAAGTATTTTTCAAGCTTTGATATTTTTTTAGATTTTTCATAACTTTATCAGTTACTCCATGGTCAACTCTCATCCACCTGACAGGATGAATTTCATAGTTCTTGTCACGAACTCGAATCTGGTACTCGCCAACACTGCTTCAACGCCATCACCACACTTTGTGTGACCACCAGTGTCTTGGTCTGTCGCCTTGTCCCGTTCTTACCGCGTGCCTTGCCGCTATCACCGTGTCAAGCGTCTGTTGTCTTGGCCGAGTATACTCGGTCACGAACCCACACCACCTCAACCCTAACTGTAGAGAACCACCGATTATCACCAACCTATGCAGAGCTTCACGTATCCCTTGGACCATTGAGCTCCAGCCTGAACAACATCTAACTCGCTTTCTCCCCTTGAAATAGGGCTCTCTGATGTCTTATGTCATAGTATTCCCATCATACTCCTACTTCACCTTCAACATGACTCCATGGTTTTTGTACGTGTCACCCCGTGCCCGCCGCCTTCAAGCACCCATGCGCACCATCTTGAATCGAACTCTCACCATCGCCATGTTGAAGCACACAAGGCCCCAGACCTGCCCCACATGTTTCCACACCCACATTCGACCACCATCAACATCACGCTCCTATGTTGTCGTCGCTGAAACCACCATCATCCTCTATTCCGATCAACATCTCTATCGATCTGCCAAACTGTTCGGGCCACACGCCTTATATATGTGATCCCGGCTGAACTCGTCCGATTATAACCATGCTCCACCTTGCGCAATATCAGCCCAGCACATCACCATGAATTGCTAGATGCCACCGTAGAACATGATCCTACGACTTCTTGTCATAATCAACTGCCATCTGATATACAATCTATGTACAAAGCCATTAACAGTAAAAAATAATAGTCCCTCGCAGCCTTGATCAAACCCATAATCTTTCCTTTTGGCTTGATTAGGCAACATCAATGTCCATGTGTCGTTACCTTGTTGAAGGTGTTGCTTCGAAGATCTGCTTCAGGGTAATAGCCCTTGGTCTGACATCTGTTTGGACCGGCCAACATTGGCCCTCAAGCAGAAATTGCTTCCTGAAGGCGTTGTCTTGAAGCGTTGCATCCTTTATCTACTGCTATGTCATTTTAGATTTTGTGGTACAACTAGGAGATGTTGCCGCGAGGCATGTGGATGGCCTCAAGTTTTTTTCTCCTTGTAAGCTGATAGTTCGGCACTGTACATAATTAATAATACATGGTTGTGTGCATCACTCGTTGAGAGTCCGAGGTTTTTTTTCTCTTTTCAAAACAAAACACTATGTGGCCTCCCAGACTAATACTACCTCTTCTTTCTTTTGTTACACAACATGATCCAACTGCTACCCCATGACCAGCTATTACCTCACAGATTTATTTCTTAACAAATCCTCATGCATGTTCGGTTCTAGTCTCTGCAGTCCGCGCCTTTGGCATCCACGCCTATCCTACCTGTTGGGACCTCCTATATGACGCACATTGCATCCAATAGGTACCTAATTGTGTCGGTCCATCAGTGAAGTAAAGGCTCGGCTATTGTAACGACCCTGGTACTGTAGAAGCTTCCCTAGAAGGCTATTGTAGTTTTTTTTTTCCGTTTTTCCAAAAGCACTGAAGATAATTTAAAGTTGTCAGATTTTTTTTGGAAAAAATGAACATTCTATGGAAAGTGCTTTTTCTCAATTGTGATATTTTAAAAAATCGGTTTCTAATGCAAACAATTTTAAAATTGTGATTTTTTAAAAACGTGAACAAATTTTGAATTACATTATAGTTTTTTTTACAAAAAAGGGAACATATTTTGAAATTTGATTTTTTGAATACTTACATTGGAAAAAGAGAACACATTATGAACAAAATTTTAAATTTCATATATTTTTGTAGAAAACGAACATAACTTACTTTTTTTGGAAATGCGAGCAAATTTTAAACAATATGAAGAAAATTATAAATGTTGTACATTTTTTTAAATATCAACATATTTTTAAAAATCCATACAATAATTGGAAGTTCGATTTTAAACAAAATTTCCAGAAATTATAAAATAACAGAAAAACATAAAAATGAAGAAGAAAAATGGAAAAAAATGAAAAATACAAAAGCAAAAATAACAAAAGGAAAAGAAAAAACAAAAACAGAAAAAGGAGAGGAAAAATCCCGATTTAAAAAACCTTTTAGAATCTTCCCAAAGCAGATAAAAGCTGGCTTCAAACTTCTAAAAGGCTTCGAAACTGGAAGCAGTATCCTCTCTGATTTTTTTTATTTTTTTTAGGGCCGAATATTCTTCTCTGCTTGGCGCTGAAATTTTGCCGGCCCACTCAGTGCTACCACCGAGACTATGTGTGCCCGTGGAAAATGGGAGCTCCTATACAGCGCTGCAGGCGCCCGTTAACGATCCGGCGCCTGCAGCGCTGCTAACATGGGCCGGCCCACTAGGTTACCGCCCCAGTTTTTTTTTATTTTTCTGTTACGAAAATAAAAATATGAAATCAAAAAAGGTTTGCAGATTTAAAGGAAAAAAGGTTCGTCCATTTGAAAAAAATTTCATATATTTTAAAAAGATTCATAAATTTTGAAAAAAGTTTATCAATTTGAAAAAAAGTTCAAATTGAAAAAAAAGTTCATCCAATTTAGCAACAGTTCATTATTTTTTTTAAAAGCTCATTAAATTTGAAAAAAAACTCATCAAAATTCAAAAAAAGTTCATGTATTTTTAGAAAAAGTTCATTGAACTTAAAAAGTTCATAAATAGAAAAAAAATTCATCCATTTCAAAAAGATGTTCATCAAATTTCAAAAAATCTCATCGATATTCAAAAAAGTTCATCAATCTGAAACAAAACTTTTGAAATTTTTAAGAAGTTCATATATATTCAAAAAAGTTCACGGAATTTTCAAAAAAGAAAATGTCAACCCGCGCCTAGATGGGCTGGCCCATTTACGGACGCCAGAGGCGCCAGTTAACGAGAATGCACGTTAACTGGCACCTGCGGCGCCAAATAGGAAATGCCATGGAAAATCCTATACAACGCATATTGCGTCCAAGTTTTTTTAGACAACCTCGCGAAGCTTTTTATTAACCCGTCACAATGTTTACAGGGGCGAAAAAAAGATCTCCAGGATGACCTAACCAAACATGGCGGCCACCCCTGAGAGATAAAGCATACTTCGCTAAGTTGTGAGCCTCGTAATTTGAGCTCCTAAATTCATGAACTATTTTACAAAGTTGAAAACCAGAAGAATGTTCTATGATTTCATGTATCACTGCACCGTACGCAGCCAACGTCCCGCTCTTTATGTCTTCCACCACCGTCTTGCAATTGGAAGCCACATGAATTCTTTGAACATACAAGTCATCCACCAGCGATAGTGCTTCCCTAATGGCCACGGAGTCAAGTGTTTGAGGATCATTGATATGATGGAACACTATGGCTGAAGCTCCAAGAAACAGGCCGGTTCGGTCCCTGCAAATAGCACCAACCACACCATACCTTCCTCCTCTCGACACCGCTGCATCCACATTCACTTTGGCACACCCCTAGGCCGGAGGCAACTAGCGAGTTGGTCTCGGCACAGAAATAGTAATTGGCCTTGGATCCCTCCTGTTAATCTGTTGTAATTCTGCCATGTAACTCGTGATGAAGCCGTTTGTAGCGTATGGAGACTGAAAAATGTCTTCGTAAATCGCCTTTCTCCTTGCACTCCAAATCGCCCATGCTGTCACCACAAGGCGATTAAACTCTTCAGCCTCTAACACTTCATGTAGGGCAAAAAGCCATTTCTTTGGGTTCTCATGCGGGCAACTGATCACCTTTTCAGCAAACTCATCAGGAGCTAAGGCTCAGATGCTTCTAGACATTGAGCAATTGAGCAGCGCGTGTCTCCATGTATCTGTGGCTCCGCATAAGTGGCATGTGTCTTCATCAGACATGTGGCGATGGTGAAGGACCTCACCTGTGGGCATCGACTGCCTGGCTAGTCGCCAAACAAACGTCCTTCACTTCGAAGGTACTTGTATATGCCATATTGCACTCCACTGCTTACTTTATTGGGTATTTGACGTACCTCTTCCTCATGTAGCCAACCTTCCCTGCTAAGCTTCGTTCTCAATATCATACGATAAGCAGAGCGTACCATGAAAACTCCCCCTTTTCTCTTCATGCCATGCCCAGAAGTCTGCTATATTCCTCGTGCATAGTCAAAAGGATCAAAAACAGATCGTATCAAGTCTTCCTTCCATTGAGCCGACGTAGCATCAATCAGGTCTGACACCCTTACTGGCGTATTAGGGATAAGTGATGTAATCGTCCTTTTGAAGTTATCTCTAGGAATCCAATTATGCTGCCATATGCTTGTCGAAGCCCCATTACCAATTCTCTGGATCACTCCTTGTGCTACAATGTCCCTTCCATCGAGCACCACACGCCATATCTAAGAGGGGTGGGTTCCCAACCCGGCTTCCAGGAGTGAACATTGAGGGAAATATACAGCTTTTAACACCTTTTGCGCTGAGCGAGGCCTCGTCTGTCATAAGCCGCCATGCTTGTCTAGCCAGGAGTGCTAGATTGAAAATCTCCAAATCACGAAAACCGAGACCGCCCAGGTGCTTAGGCCTAGTCATCATATCCCAAGCAACCCAGCTAGGTTTCCTCTTACCATGTTTGCTGCCCCACCAGAATTGGCGAATTATGGATGTGATACTTTCACATAAACCCCTTGGCAAACGGAAGCATGACATTGAGAAAACAGGAATCGCTTATGCAACTGACTTAATTAAAACTTCCTTCCCCGCTGCCGAGAGTAATTTCTCCATCCAACCTTTGATCTTTTCCCATACCCGGTCTCGCAAGTATTTGAAAGTGTCATTCTTCGACTGGCCTACATTAGTTGGCATACCCAGATAACGCTCATTCAACGATTCATTTTGGATGTTTAAAGAATTCTTAACCTCTTCCTTGATGGAATCTAGACAACCTTTGCTAAAGAAGATGGAAGACTTCTCATGATTAATCCTCTGTCCAGATGCTCTGCAGTAAATATCAAGCAGGTTTGACACTTCCTCTAACCCCTCCACATTAGCCTTAAAAAGCAGCAGGCTGTCATCTGCAAATAAAAGGTGGTTAATGGTGGGCGCCGTTGGAGCCACCTTAATACCTGCAATTGATGACTGAGAATTGGATTTCAGGAGGCACGAAAGGCCCTCTTCTGCAATTAGGAATAAGTAGGGGGATATTGGATCTCCTTGCCGGATACCTCTTGTAGGTTTAAAGGATTCAAGTTTCTCCTTGTTGAAGAGGACAAAAGAAGACATTGATGATACCATACCCATTACTGTGTCAATCCACTGTTGAGAGAAACCCAATTTGGCCATGATACCTTTCAAATAAGGCCACTCCAATCTGTCATATGCCTTCATCATGTCCAGTTTCAAAGCACAAAAGCTATTTGACCGTGATCGTGTTCTCTTCATAAAGTGCAGGCACTCATAAGCACATATGATGTTATCTGTGATGAGTCTTCCAGGAACGAAAGCAGATTGTTCCTCAGATATAATATCAGGCAATATAATCTTGAGTCTGTTGGCCACTACTTTGGATGCAATTTTGTAGAGCACGTTACAGAGACTTATGGGTCTGAATTGAGACAACTGAGAAGGACTCATTACCTTTGGTATTAGAACCAAAACTATGTCATTAATGCCTGCTGGACTTTCCTCTCCATGCACTATCCTTAATACAATTCTTGTGTCATCTTCACCGCAAATATCCTAGTTGCGTTGATAAAAATGAGCAGGGAATTCCGTCTGGGCCAGGTGCTTTCGTTGGGAACATTTGGAATAATGCTACTTTAACCTCATCAGAAGTGTAATCGGCATTAAGGCTCTCATTCATTTCCTCCGTTACCCTCCTGGGCACATGATCTAGCATTGTTTCCATGTTCTCCACTCCATCCGAAGAGTACAAAGTTTGATAAAAACTAATTGCCATTGCCCTTAACTCATCCGGGTCAACAACAATTGCACCCAAGGAATTTTGCAGTGCCTTAATCATATTCTTTTTCCGCCTCAAGCTAGCACGAAGGTAAAAGAACCTGGTATTCTTATCGCCCGCTGACAGCCACTGGATCCTTGCTCGCTGGCGCCACATTATTTCCTCCTTGTAGTACATCTCAATTAAACGCTCATTGATCTTGAGTTCCACATGTGAGGGTCCAGTTCTAAGCGGGTCACCACGCAGCTCATCAAGCTTTATTTTTAAGAATTTAATCTCTTTCTTCACATTATCAAAGGTGTCATTACTCCATCTGCTTAGTCCTACATCCAAGTTTCGGAGCTTGTGGCGCATGTCCTCAACTGTTAGACATGGCGCTGCCGCATCCCAACCATCCACTAGAGCGTCATGGAGTCCCTCATGTGTTTCCCACATGACTTCATATCTGAACTCTAGCTTTATGTGTTGCTTTTTCTGTCGTCCCAAGTCGACCAGCAGGGCCGAGTGGTCTGAGGTAGCTGCTATTTCATGGGTAACCGCTGCTAAAGGAAACCTCGCCATCCAATCCATGGTGACCAAAGCCCTATCCAATCTGCAATGTGTGTATGTACCTCCTATGACCTTCTTCTCGAAAGTCCAAAACCGGCCAGTATAGCCCATATCTAGTAACATGCAAACATCAATTGTATCTCTGAACGCCTAGATCTGTGCATTGCTGTGTTGCCCAACACCCTCGTGCTCTTCCGGACATAAAACTTTGTTAAAATCTCCAAGACAAAGCCAGGGTAAATTGCTCGTTGTACTAATGTTTTTCAAGACTGTCCACGTTTGGTGCCGCAAGTGCGTTTGTGCCTCTCCATAAACACACATTAGTCTCCACTTATCCTCACCCTGCTCCTCTACGGATACATCAAGGTGGTAAAAAGAATAACCAAGAATTTCAATCTTTATTTCATTGTTCCAGAACAAACCAATACCACCACTCCGACCTTGACTATCTACTGCATAAGCACTGTCAAAACCAATAGAACTAGCTAAAGCTTCTACCCTAGAACCTTCTATTTGTGTCTCCACAATACACAATAGGGTAGGGGCAAACTTCCTCGCAAATTCGCTGGTTCTTGCCGTCAAGAGTTTGTTGGCCCACAAGCGCTCCAAAGATAGGGCACTCATTGGGCCCGGCGGCGCTCCTCAAAGGAGCCTGCCAAACTCTTCACTACCACAAACTGTCCATCGTTGCCATCACCATCCATTCGGGTCCTCTTATGATCTCTTTGTGGAGGGGGATTCGCAAGGGAAGTGCCTACTGGCACAATTGCCAACTGCTTCATATTATCTGTAGCATCTACGCTTGTGGTATTGTGCACGTTGCCCTCCAACGCCCCTCCTGCTATCCTCTTCCTCGTAAGATCTTCCATGTCCACATCTTTTTCAGTGCCCTCAACGACCATGCCATCCTCTTTCCTTCCCTCCGCAGGATAAGCTGGGAAGTTGTTCATATCATCCTCGTAACGGTTACCTGACCGTCCCCCTGCCCGGCCTCCCCTTCGGCCGCCTTTCCTTCCTCGGCCCTCTCCAGGTCCCTGACTCGGGCGCATGACCCAGTTTGCTCGTTGTTCATATTGCGTCCAGTTGTCAACGCTTCGCACAGGAGGTACGTGCGAGCGACCGAGTGGGCCGGCCCATTTATAGCGCTAAGCAGTTTTCCGGTTTTGGGAACTTTCTAAAGTTCCCCGAAGTTCCCTTCTAAAGTTTCCGAGTGCGCGGCCGTTTTTTATTGGTTTTGAAAAATTTCTAGAGGGTTTCCTGAACCAATATTTTATGGGATTTTCTATTTCTTTTTTGGTTTTCTGTTTCTTTTTTTCTCTTCTATTTTTTGTTTCTTTTCCAAATTGAAATTATGTTAGCATTTTTTTAATTTTGTCAGAATTTCGAAAAACCGATTACAAAATTTGTTCTCATATTAAAAGAAAAATCACGATTACAATTTTTTTTTCTGAAATTGGAAGAATGTTCGGGTTTCCAAAATTTGTTCATAGTTTTCAAAAAAGTTCAAAAACTTGAAAAAAGCACTTATTGAAAAAATATTCTGTATTTCAAAAATTGTTCAAGTTTTCAATTTGCACTCATTTTTCCCATTAAGAAGTTTGTATTTCAAAATTTGTTCTTGCTTTCATAATTATTTTTGGAATTTCCAAAATATGATCTCATTTTTTAAAAATTTCGGAATTTTAAATTTTGTTCATTTTCTTTATGTTTTTCAAAAAAAGTTGGAATTATAGAATGTGTTCACCTTTAAAAAAAAATGTGTTTTCGAAAAGAATTGGAATCTCAGAATTGTTCATAATTTCTAGGAAGTTTAAAAAAATCCATAAGTGTTTCAAATCTGCCGCTTCTCTCTTTTCTTAAATGTTCGTGCGTAACATTAGTACATGGTCAGATCGAGTGGCTAGCGACATGAGGTAAGAGCATCTCCAGCCCTTGTGCCCCCAAGAGGCGTTTTTTCGGCATCCTAGGGTTGCCCCGGCGAAATTTTTGCACTGTGGAGGAGAATTATTCCAGCCGTCCCCCCACCCAGCCGGTGTTGGAGGCCGCCGCCGACAAACGCATTGCGCACGCGCCCACCGAGCTCAACCGCCGCTCCGTCCTCGTGCCCCGCATGCCCTGTGAGGACCCAGGAGAGCTGCGCCTGCCCATGCCCGGCCCGTGCCCCTCTCCTATTTCTCTCCCTCACATCTCCTTCTCTCCCTCACGAGGCTCACTCTCTGTCTTTCCTGCTGAAACAGGGAGCTTGCCATGGCCTTCGACGCCATCTGATGCCGCTGCAGCGCTAAGTCCCAACGCCTTTGCAGCCCCGAGGTGGTCCAGATCCGTCCTCCGCTGCCGGATCTGGCCGGTCCCCGTCCGTTTCTGTTGTCGGAGTCCAAGTCCCGTGCCGCTGTCGCCGCCACTTGATGTATCCGCGTCGCCCGCCCGTGTCCTCTGCTTCGAGCAGGCAGGGATGCGCCGAGCGGACGGGAAGGCGGCGAGCGGACGGGCAGGCGGCGAGCTGGGAGGCAGGTGCGCGGCGAGGACGGCGGCGTACTGGGCGAGGCTTTCCTGCGCGGGCGTAGGAGAGAAAGAAAAGAGAAAGCATGCACGTGAATGGGGCCCGGAGAAAAAAAGGTGGAGAGAGGGAGTGGGAGGCTGACTATGGGCCAAACAACATGCAAAATCTTCTCTCTCCTCCCCCAAGTGTCCCCGGTAGACTGGATTTGACAACATGCAAAATCTTCTCTGTTCTCCCCCAAGTGTCCCCGGTAGGCTGGATTTGGCTTGGGAGGGCTGACTCTAATTTTGCCCAAATCCGGAGAAAACTGATCCTTTGGGGTGATGAGTGGAAATTTTTTTAATTGCCGGTGCCCAAAAGTGGTCGGGGTGGGGGGTGGGGGGTGGGGGACTGGAGATGCTCTAAGAAGGTGGCAGATCGCGTGTTCGATTCCTGCCAGTGCTCTATTTTTCAGGATTTTTGTGTCCTGGCGTTCAACTCATTTGGCCAGTACTAGGCGCCGGCGCACCGGCCGAAACTTTCGGCCGGTCCAGCCCCAGTCGTTCGATTCACATAATAATAATCGTTCAGATTGCATCTCCTCCCTTGTACGTGGGTCAAAGCCTCCTCCATCCTCACGCATGTGCTCGTTGCCGCCGGTAGCTTGCTCGCCGGAGCCGCTGTCGGCGCTTCGTCAGAAAGCCGCTGGAGCTTTCGTCGGCGCGCTTCGTCGGAGCCGTCACGGACCTACTCGTCGGCTTCCTCGCCGGAGCTGCTCGTCGGCTTTCGTCGGCTTCCTCATTGAGTCGCTCGTCGGCTTGCTCGCCGAGCCGCCGCCGCATGCTCGTCGGAGTTGCCACGGCGCGCCATGTGCGATCGAACTTCGCCATGGTCACAGAAGAAATCACGTCACGGACGCAACTTTTTTTGTGGCTGGTTGTAGCAAAAATCATGAAGCCATGTGTGATGTAGCAAAATGCGACACCGGTAGTAGCAAAATACGATGCTGGTTGTAGCATATTGTGATGCCAGTTGAAGCATCTAGCAAAAAAGATGTTCGTTTCAGCATCCCTGTGACAACGGTGGTCACATGTAGCAAAAAACATGGTGGCCATGCGATGTAGCAAAAAGCGACGTTAGACGAATCGTAGGGACGCCGGTTGTAACAATTTGTGACAACGGTGGTAACATGCAGAAAAAACACGGGGCCGTATGATGTAGCAAATCGTGAAGCCGGTTGTAGCTGCGTGGGAAGCAGCTTGTAGCAATTTGAGACAACAGTTGTAGCATTAGGAAAACTACGATGTGGGCTGAAGGTAGAAGAAGGGGAAGAGATAAGATAGAAAAGAGAGCCAGATGCATAGGACCCGCCATGTGCGGGAGCAGTTTTGCATGCAGCAGTTTTGCGGAGAGCCAGATGCGTAGGACCTGCCATGTGCGAGGGCAATTTTGCATGCAACAGCTTTGCATTCGCGCTGCAGGCGGATCGTGGCCGCATGTGCGGGGTTTGGGTGTGGCCAGCGGCCGTCGAAGTTCGCGCTAAGCTTCAAACATTTCCCAACTCATTTTGGTCTCTAGTGGGGCAGCCCAATCGTGAATAGCGAGTGATAGGCCGTGCGGATCGTGCTGCATGTGCGGGGTTTTGGATGTGAGCGCGAGCGGCCGGCCAAAAGTTCAGCCGGCGCGCCGTTTCGAAACATTTCCCAACTCATTTTGGTCTCTAGTGGGGCAGCCCAATCGTGAATGGCGAGTGATAGGCGCCGGTGCGCCGGCCGAAATTTGGGCCGGTCGCACCAGCATCGTCCGATCAAACATCACGTAGCCACACGATTCTCTCCCCTCCCTCCATTCAGATGTCATCTCCTTTTCAGAAAAAAAAGCTTCCACCTCGCCGCCATGGACTAGCGACGCGCCCAGGGCCTCGAAGCACCGCCCGACGCGTCTCACCTGTCGCCTCACCCGCCGCCGGTCGTCGTCGTCCCAGCAGGTCGGAGTCGCTGCTTCCGCCTCCAGCGTTTCTAGCCGTCGTCCATGCAGCAGCGCGCGCCAGCTATTGCAGGTCCCCATTGAGACGGCCGCAGCTCCGGTGGCGTCGGTCATCGGTCGTAACAGGCCGACAACAAGCTTGCAGAAAAAGTACTAACTTGCAGCAACAGCAAAAAAAATAGCCGGTCGTAGCAAAAAGAATGTGCGGTTCCAGCAAAAATAGCTTGCCGGTGCCGCCACCCCGTCACCATCGTAGCAAAAAAGCTCACCGGTTGTAACTTTTGTAGTCACGGGTTATAGCAAAAACACCACCCATCACCACCAAAATGAAGAAGTCGATGTAGCAAGTTCCAGCAAAATAAAAAGCTGGTTCGAGCAAAAAAACGACACCGGCGGTGCGAGGCACGTCCGGTTCCAGCAAAAATCAAAAAAGAAGACATGTAGCAAATTTTTTTTAGCAAGTTCCAGCAAAAAATAAAGCTGGTTCCAGCACCCGACATAGCCGGTAGTAACATCGGAGATCGCTGGTTCCAGCACTCGACGCAGCCTGGTTGCAGCTTGCCGTCGAGCTGGTTCCAGCATCGCTGCAGCCGGTGGTAGCACCGGGACTCGTTGGTTCCAGCACCGGATGCAGAAGGTTGCTGCTTGGGTCGAAGCTGCCAATCGACGCCGGAGAAGCCCGTCGCAACTTGTCCGCTGGAGGTCCAACACCTCCCGCTGCTTGTCGCAGCACGTCGCCCGGGGTCCCCAACACCTCCGGCCGCTCCGAGTGGTCCGCGGTGCGACTCGATAGGAGCGTGACGATGACTACCTCGCCGGCGTTGAACGAGACACGGTGGCACAGTAGTGGCATGGCTTCCGTATCCGGCGAGCAGAAAGGGAAAGAATAGATGAGATCTCGCTCGTTGTGTGCGGTGGAAGACGAGATGCAAATGAGTGGTCATATGGAGCTGTGAAGAGATAAGGATAAAAAGGAGACATGAACTCTTGGTGGCCCAGCTTTGCACGTGGCTGCTATATGCGAGAGAGCGAGCGTGACGGGGAGACCGGCTGAATTTTCAGCCGGTGCGTCGGCTTTAAACGTTTCCCATCGTGAATCCTCTGTGCGGCACGCGTTTCATTCGATGCAGTGTGCGTCCTATAGGAGGTCCCGTTGCCCGTACCGATTTCTGTTAGGAATCACGTACAATATGTGGCTATCGGGCTGGTCCGACACTGTAGCCGAGCGTGAGTTATTTTTCGTCCTTCTTTTTTTAGTTTTCCCACTGCTCAAGTGTTTTTGGGTTGTTTTGTAGTTTATTTGCTTACTGTTTTACTTGTTTCTTTTTCATTTTTTCGTCGGTCTTCTTTGTTTTTCACTGGTTTTCTTTGGTTTCATATACACATTTTACATTTTCCCTATACATCATGAACATTTTCTAGACACGTTTAAATAAATTCAAATATACATTTTTCTGCCTCTCTTTTTGATACATATTGTACATTTTCGGTATACATCTAAAATATTTAGTTATATATATTTAACATTTTTAATTACATGATCAATATTTTTAAATACACTTGTTCCGAATATTTGTTTTAATACATGTTGGAACTTGTTTTAAATGATAAAAACATTATCTTTAAACTATGAACATTTCGGAAAATTGTATAAACACTTTTTTTAAATGTCACAAACTTTTTTTGAAACATATGAACATTTTTTAGAATGTAACTTCTATCTTTTGAATGGTAAGATTTTTTTTGAATTACAGATTTTTTTTCTACATTGCATGACAAAATGTTTTCTAAAGTTTGAGTGGACATTGTTTTACACTATATTTACAACTTTTAATGCGGGACAAACTCTTTAGAAAAATAACTTTTTAATAGTATGTGTATTTTGTATTTTAAACTACATTCACATGATACAGTGGACGACAAGCCTGTGACCACCCTCCAGGGCTGGTCTGGCCACCCCTGCTACTGGCATCCGAATCGTTCCTCTCGTGATCTCTCTCGAGCGGCCGGATTATGTCTAGTCTAAGTGACTACCCTGCGGAGCTCTTATATAATAGGCATGGTTACACGTGATCAACGGAAACACATAACCATCTGCTAATTACAAGTCCAATTGAAACATGACACATACACATACGTATATTTAACAGTCCAAATATATACCAATTGAGCGTAGCTCAGCTGGTTAGGTTCCCTATTGAGGAACCAACGCACTAGGACTCAAGTTGTAGATCTAGCACTAGTGCACGTGTTTTATTTATTTATTTGAGGCTTTTCAACTATGTTTGTTTCATGAAGACGTTCGCATCGATTACGAGATGTCTATGTTGATTTTGTCAAACTTAATATATTGTGTCGGCTCAATATCTTGGAGGTGCTCGTATTAGTAGGGTATGCGTACGTGGTTCATTGATAGGAATGAACGTATGTATGTGTACATGACCAACTGTGATTCTATTGTGTTAAAAAGATGTACAACTCATTTGTTAGCCTCAAGGTGGAGTGTTAAATACATATATGAAGAGAGAGAGAGAAACTACAATACACCACGAATCAACGTATGGGCAGATGTACAACTTGAGGTTAACAAATGAGTTGACTGAGGGAGTCCTGGATTAGGGGGTCCTCGGACAGCTGGACTATATCCTTTGGCCGGACTGTTGGACTATGAAGATACAAGATTGAAGACTTCGTCCCGTGTCCGGGTGGGACTCTCCTTGGTGTGGAAGGCAAGCTTGGCAATACAGATACGTAGATCTCCTTCCTTGTAACCGACTCTGTGTAACCCTAGCCCCCTCCGGTGTCTATATAAACCGGAGGGTTTAGTCCGTAGGACAACAACAATCATACCACAGGCTAGCTTCTAGGATTTAGCCTCTACAATCTCGTGGTAGATCAACTCTTGTAATACTCATATCATCAAGATCAATCAAGCAGGAAGTAGGGTATTACCTCCATCAAGAGGGCCCGAACCTGGGTAAACATTGTGTCCCCCGCCTCCTGTTACCATCCGCCTTAGACGCACAGTTCGGGACCCCCTACCCGAGACCCGCCGGTTTTGACACCGATATTGGTGCTTTCATTGAGAGTTCCACTGTGCCGCCACCACAAGGTTTGATGGCCCCTTCGATCATCGGCAACGATGCGATCCAGGGTGAGGTTTTCCTCCCCGGACAGATCTTCGTGTTCGGGCTTCAGCATCATGGGCCAACTCGCTCGCCATCCGAGCAGATCGAGAGCTACGCCCCTGGCCATCAGGTCAGGTTCGGAAACTTGAACTATACTGCCGACATCCGCGAAGACTTGATCTTCGACGGATTCGAGCACATGTCAGGTGCGCCGCACAGTCATGACGAGCACGACTCAGCTCTGCCGCCGGATGGTGTTCGGGAGATCACACCTATGCCTACTCCGGCCCTAGATCCGGAGTCAATTACGCCGTCAGAGTACGAGTGGATGGACCCCGCCTCGGAGGCCACACACTCAGTGGCGATAGAGCCGAATACTGACTTCACCCCCTATGAGACCCGTGTCTCCGAATCCTTGGATTCATCCCCGGCCACAGGCCCCGAACCGCATGCGTCCATGCCTATCGAATCTGATTGGGCGCCGATCATGGAGTTTACCTCCGCGGATATCTTTCAGCACTCGCCTTCTGGCGATGTGCTAAATTTGTTAAGGTCTCTCTCCTTGTCAGGAGAACCTTGGCCAAACTATGTCCGGCTAGAATGGGATGCGGACGACGAAGAAATTCGCTCCCCACCCACCACCCACTTAGTAGCCACTGCCGATTTATTTAACCGACATGCTCGATTTCGTTCAAGACATCGACGGAATGAACGACGATGCAGGAGACGAACAGGAACCACCGCCCATAAGGCGTTGGACTGCCACCTCATCATATGATATATACATGGTGGACACCCCCAAAGAAGGCGATGGCGATAAGACAACGGAGGATAATCCCTCCAAGAAGCAATCCAAGCACCGACGTCAGCGACGCCGCTCTAAGTCCCGCCATAGCAAAAGCAGCGATACCGGCACAAGTGACAATAACGCTCGCATAAAGGTCAAGACGATTTACAATCCCTCCAGCCGGACCTCGAGCGGGAGGATGAACAAGCTAGCCCTCCGTAATGTGAAGCAAACGGAGAATCAGAGGATGACAATTACATGCCTCTCTTCGAAGATGAAGTGAGCCTCGGCGACAAAGAATTTATCGTGCCTGAGGATCCTATCGAGCAGGAGCGCTTCAAGCGCCGGCTTATAGCCACAACAAACATCCTGAAGAAAAAGCAACAACAACTTCGAGCTGATCAAGATCTGCTAGCGGATAGATGGACTGAAGTCCTGGCGGCCGAGGAATACGAACTCGAGCGCCCAACCAAGAGACCCAAAGCGCGGGTTGCTACCCCAACTCGAGGAGGAAGCACTGAAACCTACATCACCAGCATATGATGCGGCTGATCGACCACCTCGTGGCCGAGACAGAGGGGCATACCAACCCAAAGTCCAGCCCGCACCCCGCCGCCATTCAAACAAAAATACCAAGGTCCGGGGCAACACGCGGGACCTGCGAGACGTATTGGAAAACAAAGCAGGACATGCAAGATCGATCTACAGATCACGGGCGCGCTAACGCGGGACGATGACCGCCACGCCGGATATACTAAAAGCAAATCGCCCGGCGAATACAAAGCAGACAAGACTCATATGAACTGCGTCGTGATATATCCCGGCATGTAGGCGCCAGATACCCCTATGCTTCACTGATGAAGTAATGGATCACGAATTCCCGGAGGGTTTTAAACCCGTAAACATTGAATCATATGATGGTACAACAGACCCCGCGGTATGGATCGAGGATTTCCTCCTCCACATTCACATGGCTCGCGGTGATGATCTACATGCCATCAAGTACCTCCCACTAAAACTCAAAGGACCAGCTCGGCATTGGCTGAATAGCTTGCCAAAGAAACTCCATTGGCGTTGGGAGGATTTGGAAGATGCATTCCTTGACAACTTCGTGGCACTTATGTGCGACCACCGGATGTCGATAACTTGAGCCATATAACTCAAAGCCTGTGGAATCGCCAGAAATTTCGGACCCGGTCCCTAACTAAGAAGAACCAAATTGTCGATCGTCCGGATGCAGAGGCCTTAGCGGCATTTAAGCATAACATCCGTGATTTAATGGCTCGCCCGGCACCTCGGCCAAGAGAAACCAAAATCCATGGCAGCCCTCACGACACTTATGACCCGCTTTTGCGCGGGTGAAGATAGCTGGTTGGCTCGTAGTAACAATACAACAAGCAAACCTGGCACATCAGAGGCCAGTGATAGCAACGGCAAACCATGACACAACAAACACAAGCGCCACAAATATGCTGAAAACGCCGAAGATACGGCAGTTAATGCCGGGTTTAGGGCCTCAAAGTCCGGTCAGCGGAAAGGGCCACTCAAAAATAACAATTCAGGACCATCCAGTCTGGACCGGATACTCGATCGCCAATGCCAAATTCATGGCACCCCAGGAACACCAGCCACCCATACCAACAGAGAATAATTGACGGCAGGGCAGGCGCCAAAAACGGAGAAGGGGGGTCTCAAAGCGATGTTGGCGACGAAGAGCCCAGATCACCGAACACAGGAGGACAAAAGAAATCCCCCCCGCATATTCAATCGGTGAATGTGGTAAACACCACCCAAATTCCCAACTCGGACCGGATATACACCCTTAGGGATGCCGACTTAACGGAACTAGTCGTCCCACAATATAAACTAGGGCCGGTCACCTTCAACCGCATGGATCGTCCGGTTAAGGCCAATCAGGGCAATCCAGCCGCACTAGTCCTCGACCCAATAATTGACGGGTTCCACCTCACTTGAGTCCTTATGGACGGAGGCGGCAGATCTAAATCTGCTTTACCAGACACAAAGGCGCAAGATGGGCATCGATCATTCGGCGATCAAACCCACTAAAGCCACTTTCGGAGGCATTATACCGGTGTGGAAGCCGGTATGTGCTCCATTGCCCTTGAGGTAGTCTTCGATCACCGTAAAATTACCGCATCAAGAGGTAATCTTCAAATCGTCCCTTTCCGCAGTGATTATCGTGCATCGCCGGACGAACCGTTTTGCTCGATTCAATGCGGTGCCACATTATGCCTATCGTAAGCTCAAGATGCCCGGTCCACGCGGCGTCATCACGGTCAATGGCAAGGCCGAACCTTCCCTCGGCACCAACAAGTACACCACTGCCTTAACAAAGGTATAACGAGCAGCACCTTGCGGCCGAACCTCGAGTCGACGTCCGTGCTCCGGACACCGTCAAGGGACTCCGAACTACTTTGTCAAGGACAGCCCGACTTCCCGTAGCTTGATTAAATGCTCCGGCGAAGGCCAGATAAGCCGCACTCGGCGGCTCAACCGCTCTCCGGCACGCAAACATTTTTTACATTTCCTTCGCAGGTTCACCTCTGCGCCGACCAGGACGGGCGATACGGAGGCAGCTTGAACGCGCAAGGGAATCCTTAGACATTCCCCGCAACGACCATCCGGCTATATTCCGGATCCGCACTCAGCTTCTTCCCCCCTGGTCTCAGCAGGTTCCGTAGTCATATTTCTTTTTTTATCACATTACCTGTACTCATACGCATAGACGTACTATTCAAATACAACATGTGGATTTATATGACGCTTACCTGCTGTTATTTCTTATTGAAATTCTTTTGTCAAGTGGCATCCGTACACAGCGATATGCCTTAAAATATGCCAGGGGCTTCGTTTCACCCATAACACGACAATAAAGTCCGAACAACTTCACGGAAGATCGACACCCCGAACCTATAGCATTATATGCATTAGCTCCGAATCATGTCTTGGGTCAATAGTTGGGTTTGCCCGACTCCCACGTTCCGCTATATCGGCTAAGGTAGCACTGGGAGAACTACTGCGATTGTGTCCCGGTTCTTCCGGACGAGCACCTCAGTAGAGAAAGCCGAAAACTGATTGTCATGATACGGAGAGAGCTGGTCAGCTGTTCGAGAGGTTACAAAATCTTTAAGGATTTCTCCCGCATAATGTCATAACCAATGCAGCGTGCGATGGATCGGTTTTTCTTCCGATCAGGTGCTTATAGAGCCCCCCGTGCGGTCTTCCGAACACCAGGGGCTGTGCCTACCTTCCTAACGCTCCTATGGCTAAGTGAGAGTGATAAAGCCTTATAGTCCGATTGCTCGGTTCGCTTTTGTCAACACCTCCTTCAAGGACCCAAAACTGGGATAAAGAGTGATCAGTTTATCCTTAACAGCCCCGTACTTCTTACGTGGGGGCGTAAGCCACGACGGCCAACTCTCAGGATTAATATATAAAACGGCCGCGCAGGAGGATAAACTTTTACATAACAAGCAATAAATAATATAAATGACCTTGTTCAAACATTACAAAGGACAACATGATTTGGATTCATGGAAATATAATGTCCTTGGTACATAGCTCCGCTGCAAGGTAGGATCCTTTCCGGACATTCTCATAATATAATTCGGGCTTGCGGTGCTCCTTCCCCTCTGGAGGTCCTTCGGTCATCAGCTTTTCAGCATCCATCTTCCCCCAGTGCACCTTTGCGCGGGCGAAGGCCATTTGCGCACCTTCTATACAGACCGACCGCTTGATGACATCAAGTAGAGGGCAGGCACTCACAATCCGCTTCACGAGCCCGGCGAAGTCGCTTGGAATCGGCTCGGCGGGCCATAGCCGGATAATCATATCCTTCATTGCCAGTTCCGCCGCCTTATGCAGTTCGATCAGCTGTTTCAGTTGATCGACAAAGGGCAACGGATAATTTGGTGCCAAATACTGCGACTATCGGGGATATACCCCACGGTATGACCCGGCCGGAGTTATAACCCGGCTGGTACTTGGTAAACCGGCTGACAGTTAAGACAAATGGTTAAGACAGACAGTTAACCCAGACGGTAAACCGGCAGGAGTTAATTCAGTTGATAACCCGGCAGGAGTTAAGTCAGATCATAAACCGATGCATCATCATAAACCGCACTACCATAAACCGCGCATCATCATAAACCAAAGACCACCATAAACCGCGCACCATCGTAAACCGGCAGCAATCATAACCTGGCAGACAATGATAACTGGTTGACAATCATAACTCGGTAGATAAGTCGCCTGGAGTTATGACGCCCGAGACGTTATGAAGCCCAAGATGTTAAGAAGCCCATGAAGAGAAGTCAGAATAGTTAAGTCTTAAGTCCGAGTTGGACTCTACATGTAACCCGCCACTTCAACTTATATAAGGAGGGGCAGGGCTCCCCAAAGAGGGACAAGCAAGAAACAATCTCTAAGGCTAGACACAACTAAAGGGGAGCCGGCTTACGCGGCGTCTCCCTGATGAGCATAATGAGATCTAGCCACAAACATCATGTAGGGTTATTACCGGATGATGTTTCCGGTGCCGGTCGTCTAAATCCTTGTCTTGTGTGTTGCATCTCTCGTCCCGATCAACCCCTCTCAAGCTACCGCATAGATGCGTTGGCCTCGTGACTAAGTCCTGACACCAAGGACATCTGTCGTGACAATTCCACGATAGCGACCAGAAGAGCTTATCCGCAATGTTCTTTTCTTCGGCTCGGTAGAATTGGGCGGCATCTGATATGCTGCGGGGCAGCTCGGCAAATACCCCTGAGAAATCCGAATTCAAAATTAGAAACATAATTTTCCCCTCAAATACTTGCTTTACATGGAAAAAGCCTTACCTGCTGCGATCTTTCTCGCCTCTTGGATCCCCTGCAGGGCGCTTTGGGTTTCCCCCCGGGCATCGCTCGTGGCTTGATGCGCCTTGGTGAGTTCAGATTCTTTCTCCGTTAAACTCTGCTCCAAGGTCTCACATTTCCTCACGGCCTCTTGCAGCTCCTGCTCAGCTTTAATAACCCTGGCCTCGTGCTTCTCGCGAAGAGCCTGCTCTGTGGCTGCCTTTTTCTCGGCCTCGGCCACAACCTTCTTAAGAGCCTTGACTTCGGTCACCATCCCTAGCGCAAATCATGAAGCTTATTTCATCATACTGAAAATTCATTCGCAATAAACGCGAACAAGACTTGTGCATACCTTGCTTATCTCCCAACTGCATTTTCAACTGGCCAAGCTCTTCTTTGGCCCGCTCTAGACTTTGATTCAGTCCAGAGATCTCCGCAGTATGAGAGGCAAGAATCGCCATGACGCCGCTTATAATGTAAGAGGAAAATATGTCATTCAATGAGTCTTCTTGCGAACATTAATTTGATCCTCCGTCCGGTTCTTTCTTTCACCGAACAAAGGTATCGTGGGCTACTATCCATACCATGACACTCTTTGAAACCTCATAAAACATACCTCAAAACCTTTTATAAGGTCGATATAGCTCCATTCACCCACTCTCAGCAGACCAATCTTCTCAATCACCGCACCCATAAGGGCACAAGTGTTCATTGACGGCGGAGGCGCTCTTCAGCCACCAACAAAGCATCCGCCACCTCTGGTTGGACAGAGGTTGCCAGGAATGTGCATGTCCCCTCCACCGAGAGAGGCTACTCGCTTGATTCTCGAGCCAGATTGGTCTCCAGAGTCAGATCCCTGGGAGCCGAATTCCAGATGGCCCCCGCCGTCAGCTCCCATGGTAATTTTCTCCGCCATGTGTCCGACCCCTGAAGTTTGACCTCCAGGCACCGCCTTCACGGTATTTTCCTCTCCTCCTTGGCCGGGGTGCTTCTAGGGCGAAGCCTCGGTGCTATTCACCTGTTTGGAGGAAGGGCCCTTGGGGGCGTCCCGCTCTCCATAGCATTCGAGCTCAGCGAATCCTCTAATGAGGATTGTTTGGTACGGGACCTCGCCGGACTACAAAAAATATGGCTTAGGTTGAAATACTATGCCATGATGAGTCTGGACGCATAAACGTACTCAGATTTTATATACTCACGAGTTCACCAGGGGCTGGGCCTCGATCCCACGCCGGGTCATTGTCGGCGGCGATCAGACTCCTCCTAAGAGGAGCCTTTTCCCTTTTGGGCGGCTCGGCCTCCAAGTGTACGGAGGCCGTCCTCTTCTTTCTTCCTCCCGTAGGGGACTCATCTTCCTCCTCCTCCTCGTCCTCTTCGGAGGCAGAACAGGCATCAAAGCCTTCGGATATTGTGTCCAAAGTGCCGCGGCGACGAAGACCGCCCCGGGTCTTCTTGGCCTCCTTCTCGGTCTTCTTCTTCAGCACCTTGTAAGGCGCCGGGACCAGCATCTTCGTCAGAAGTGGGATGGCCAGTTCTTCGGGCAGCAGGGCCGGACAATGGATCCGCTCCGCCTTCTTCGTCCAGTCCTGGGAGAGTTGTAAAAAACACATTAAGCACTTCCTTTGGGTTATGCGGATAAAAGTATGATGACTTACCGAACTTGCAGGCGTGATGATTTGGTACCAAGCGGTCCTTGGTGGAGTCCGGCCATGATTTGCTGGACTTGAAAAGCACCTTCCAGATGTCCTTGTGCGAGGAGCCAAAAAGCTCTCGTAAGGTTTGGTGCCTGGCCGGATCGAATTCCCATAGATTGCAAGTCGGGTGTTGACAAGGCAGGATCCGGCGAACTAACATCACCTGGACTACATTGACAAGTTCAATTTTCTTGTCTCCCATATCTTTAACGCGCATCTGGAGCACCGACATTTCGTCGGACGAGGACCAGTTCAGGCCCTTCTTGACCCAGGATGTAAGTCGTAGGGGGGCACCGGATCGAAACTCGGGAGTAGCGGCCCATTCCGTGCCACGTGGTTCAGTGATGTAAAACCACTGCTGTTGCCACTCCTTGACAGAATCGTTAAAGGTGCCTGTTGGCCATATGACATTGGGCATCTTGCTCACCATATAGCGCCCAAGACTGGCGTGCTCTCCGCCCACTACCTTGGGCTTCACATTAAAAATCTTCAGCCATAAGCCGAAGTGTGGTGAGATGCGGAGAAAAGCCTCGCACACGACAATGAATGTCGAGATGTTGAGGAAGGAATTAGAGGGCAGATCGTGAAGATCGATCCCATAGTAATACATGATGCCGCAAACGAACGGGTGGAGGGGAAACCCTAGCCCGCGGATGAAGTGAGGGAGGAATACAACCCTCTCGTGGGTTTCCGAAGTAGGGACGGTCTGTCCCGCCGTCGGGAGACGGTGGCTGATTTTCTTGGCCAGATACCCGGCCTCCCGAAGCCTTTTGATATCCTTCTCCCGGACGGTAGAGGCCATCGATTTGCCTCCTGCTCTGGATCCGGAAATTTTCGGCAGGCCTTTGTGGGCAGAAGAGATGAACGCTTGGGCGCTGGAGCTCGGGCGGAGGGGAATGGATCGGGAAGAAGAAGGCATGGGTTCGAATGGGCGTTCTTATCCCCTTATAAAGGCAGCAGGTATTCTGCGCCTCCCCACTTGCCCGGTAAAGCTGCTTATCCCCCAAGCGCCGTAATTGATGGCGCGGTTGGGTTACCCACACCCGCATTGATGAGAATCCCGTGAAAAGAGGGACACGATCTCTGCTTCGACAAGACGTGCCAAGAAAACCGCCTCGCAATATGTGCAGTGGATGGTTGTGAAAAACGGTTCGTCATGACCAGACCACGACAGGACGTCACATTATGAAAAGCTGTCAGCAGATTAGATTTGTGGAAATATTATTCTCTCTATGGTGGTATGTGGAATTTGTTTTTCAGAGCCGGACACTATCCTTGTGTTCAAAATCTTCTATGGAGTATTCGAAGGAGGAACCCGCCTTGCAATACCGAAGACAATCTGCACGCTGGACTAATCGTCATTGAAGCCTGGTTCGGGGGATACTGAGGGAGTCCTGGATTAGGGGGTCCTCGGACAGCCGGACTATATCCTTTGGCCAGACTGTTGGACTATGAAGATACAAGATTGAAGACTTCGTCTCGTGTCCGGATGGGACTCTCTTGGCATGGAAGGCAAGCTTGGCGATACGGTTATGTAGATCTCCTTCTATTGTAACCGACTGCAGTAACCCTAGCCCTCCGGTGTCTATATAAACCGGAGGGTTTAGTCCGTGGGACAACAACAATCATACCATAGGCTAGCTTCTAGGGTTTAGCCTCTATGATCCGGGTGGTAGATCAACTCTTGTAATACTCATATCATCAAGATCAATCAAGCAGGAAGTAGGGTATTACCTCCATTGAGAGGGCCCGAACCTGGGTAAACATCGTGTCCCCCGCCTCCTATTACCATCCGCCTTAGACGCACAGTTCGGGACCCCCTATCCGAGATCCGCCAGTTTTGACACCGACATTGACCTAACTACGCACCCGCCTCCTCTCCCTAAAAATTTAGGGTTTCTATGCCTTCTGTCGGCGCCTTGGTGGTCCACCTTGTCTCCGGTGGCCTTAGAGCCATCGCGGCGCGGTGGATTCTGACCTTTGCCAGCGGGAGGGCTCGGTTTCTAGATGTTTTTTTGAGTTTTGTTAGGCTTTGTGTCCTGTTTGAGGAGACGTGGCGGCGGTGATTCCTTGAAGATGGAATAAAGTTCCCGTCGCCTAGCTTTCATCCCAGTGGTGTGTCTAGCATCGTCGATGGGTGTGTGGAGGTGTGTCCCCGACGGATCTGTCCTTGGTGGATTTCCTCGTAATTCATCTACATTCGTGTATCTTTAGGTTGGATCCTTCCGATCTATGCTACTCTTTAACGACTACGGTTGCTGTTCTGGTGCGCTAGTCCTATGGGAACTTAGCACGACGACTTCGTGACTTTCTACTACAACAAGTTTTGGCCGGCTTCGACAAGGGAGGGGTGATGGCGGTGGCGCGCCTTCGTCTTGCTTCAATATGCTCTACAAATATGGTTGTAGTTTTTTTTCTTTTCTTTTTCTTTCGAAAAGGGGGGACTCCCCGGCCTCTGCATCAGAACGATGCATACGGCCAACTTTATTAAAAAGCAAATAGGTTCAACAAAGGTCTTAAAGTCATAATGAAAGTAAATAAAAGCTCACATAGAGCCTAAAGAAAGTAACCAAAGCGCCACAACCGGCTGGCATAAACAAGACAAGGAAACTAATTGCCTATCCTATTACATGACCGCCATCCAAACCGGTTGAATATATCCCGTGCTACCATCTCCCACCGGATAGATCCAGTAACCAAATGCTCCCTGGCCTCCGTCGGAGTGAGTAGCGACCACATACGGATCAATGCAGTGGCTCGGTGAAAGGATCGATATGGTTGACTAGAGGGGGGGGGGGTGAATAGGCAACTAACAATTTTTAAGCTTTTCTTTAACAATTTAAATCTTGCGACAAAATAGGTTGTCTAGAAACGCAACTAAGTGGACAACCTATATGATGCAAACACAACTAGCACACAAGCAAGCAATAGATACAACACAAGCAAGCTTGCAAAAGTAAAGGCACGAAATAACCAAGAGTGGAGCCGGTGAAGACGAGGATGTGTTACCGAAGTTCCTTCCTTTTAAGGGGAAGTACGTCTCCGTTAGAGCGGTGTGGAGGCACAATGCTCCCCAAGAAGCCACTAGGTCCACCGTAATCTCCTCACGCCCTCGCACAATGCGAGATGTCGTGATTCCACTATTGGTGCCCTTGAAGGCGGCGACCGAACCTTTACAAACAAGGTTGGGGCAATCTCCACAACACTTGGAGGCTCCCAACACCACCGCGAAGCTTCACCACAATGGAGTATGGATTCGAGGTGAACTCAACCGTCTAGGGTGCTCAAACACCCAAGAGTAACAAGATCCGCTAGGGAGAAGTGGGGGAATCGAATATCTCTTGGTGGAAGTGTAGATCGGGCCCTTGTCACCCAATCCCGAGCAAATCAACAAGTTTGATTGGCTAGGGAGAGAGATCGGGTGAAAATGGAGCTTGGAGCAACAATGGAGCTTGGAAATGGAAGAGGTAGTCAACTAGAGGTAGGAGACGCCCCTTTTATAGTCATGGAAGAGATCCAACTGTTATCCTCAAGTTCAGCCTGCGACACGCGGTACTACCGCTCCAGGAGCGCGGTACTACCGCAAGGCCACGCAGATACTACCGTGGAGGACCACGGTACTTCCGCGGCAAAGAAGCAGAGGCCGACTAGTTGACCGAGCGCAGATTATCGTCATGGCGTACTACCGCAAAGCGGTAAGCCAAAGTTTAAGAGCACGGATGAAATAAAATACATCCGCGTTTACTTCCGCTGAAAAAGAAACGGTGCAAAAACCCGACGCGGTACTACCGCGCACGAGGTGCGGTACTACCGTTGAGGCGCGGATGTAAAAAATTACATCCGCTCCTACTACTGCGGCGCAACGGTACTAGGTAAGAGGGCCACGGTACTACGGCTCCAGGGGAGAGGTACTACCGTGGCCTCCGCAAGGGTACTACTGCCAGATGTCGCGGCGGTACTACTACCGTGTGCGCGGGTGTAAAAATTACATCCGCTCCTACTACCGTATCGAGCAGCACTAGGCCCGGAGTTACGGTACTTAGGCTCCAGAGGAGCGGTACTACTGCGTGACCCCAGTACTATCATGGTGCTTATGGTACTACCGCTCCATGGAGCAAGATTACCGCAAGTACAGAAGAGTCATTCGATTATGCACAACTAGGATAACGGAAAGACGCTCCAAAGTGCAAGGAAGGGTAGGACATGTGTACGTGTTGGTTCCACCCAAACCTTTCCGAGGCGGACCCCCTCTTAATAGTACGGCTCTCCTACGACTCAAATCCACCAAAGAGAAACGTAGTACAACGCCGTTCAATAGTCTCCGAGGGGCACCGAATCGTCTCATGCCTAGTGATGAAGCATCTGAGAAACTCAAGGCACACGATTAGTCCGCAAAAGCATTGTCATCAATCACCAAAACATCTAAGGGATAAATATGCCCTTACACTCGGAATATAACCTGCAAAAAATGAAAATTTGTTGTGCTGTTAAAAACCAAGTCATTTCTGCAGTTCCAGACTGCCCACAATAAAGCACATACTCCTACGCGAATGTGTCTCGCTGTTTCGGCCTCTATCCCGTTAAGCCACGTTCCAAATAACATGCTGACAGAATTTAGAGGAGTAATATTAAAGGCTATGTGCACCGTCCGCCATAGCACTTTTTCCAGCGGGCAGTCAAGAAAAAGGTGTTTGATAGTTTCATCCCGATCACAAAAAACTACACCTAGTAGGTCCTGTCCAGTTGCACTTTGCCAGATTGTCCTTGGTTAAGATGACTTGTTTATGTACAAACCACATAAACACTTTAATTTTCGAAGGAACTTTGACTTTCCAAACATGTTTGGAACTAGGAATGGAGCTAGAGTTGATAACATCGAGATACATCGATTTAACTGTAAACTCCCCAGTCCTAGTAAGCTTCCAGCACAACTGATCGGGTTGTTGAGACAGCTGGACCTCCATCAGTCTACTCACTAAGTGGAGCCAAGCTTCCCAACGATTACCGGCTAGCGTTCTCCTGAATTGAATATTGAGGGGGATGGACTGAAATACTGTTGCAACATACGCGTCGCATCCCATCGTTGAACAATACTATAAAGAGACGGGCATTGAAGTGCGAGGGGTGTCTCTCCTAGCCAAGTATCCTCCCAGAAACGCGTGTTGGTGCCATTTCCAATTATAAACTTTGTCCTATTGAAAAAGGATGATTTGACTCCCATCAGCCCTTTCCAAAAAGGCGAATCCGTCGGCCTTGCAGTCACATGGGACAAAGTTTTGGAGTGAAGATACTTACTACGGAGAATCTGCGCCCATGTGGCCTCTGTCTCTACAGATAACTTAGACAGCCACTTGCTGAGAAGACACATGTTCTTGACTTCAAGATTTTCAATGCCAAGACCCCCTTGGTCTTTCGGTCGACAAATAATATCCCATTTGGCGAGTCTGTACTTTCTTTTTAGTTCATCACTCTGCCAGAAGAAACGAGATCGATAGAAGTCCAGCCTTTTCCTAACTCCAACTGGAACCTCGAAAAAAGACAAGAGAAACATTGGCATACTCGTGAGAACCAAATTAATAAGAATTAATCAGCCTCCGTATGACCTGAGCTTGCCCTTCCAGCAACTCAGTTTCTTCTCAAATCGATCCTCAATGCACTTCCATTCTTTGTTTGTTAGCTTACGATGGTGAATTGGTATACCTAGATACGTAAAAGGTAAAGCCCCCAATTCGCACCCAAACAATTTCCTATAAGCCTCTTGTTCCTCATTGGCTCTTCCAAAACAGAACAATTCACTTTTATGAAAGTTAATCTTTAACCTGGTCAATTGTTCAAATAAGCATAACACCAGCTTCATATTTCTCGCTTTTGCCAAGTGATGCTCCGTAAAGATGATAGTATCATCGGCGTACTGTAGGATGGACACACCTCCATCCACTAGATGAGGCACCAAGCCACCCACCTGACCAGCTTCCTTAGCCCTTCCTATTAGAATTGCCAACATATCAACTACAATGTTGAACAAAATAGGAGACATCGGATAACCTTGTCTCAGGCCCTTATGTGTCTGGAAATAATGACCTATGTTGTCATTCACTTTAATTCCAACACTACCTTTTTCGTGAAAAGATTCTACCTGTCGTCGCCAGGCTTCATCAAAACCTTTCATACACAAGACCTGTTGAAGGAAAGGCCATTTGCCTTTATCATACGCTTTCTCAAAATCCACCTTGAAAACAACTCCATCTAGTTTTTTCGTGTGAATTTCGTGGAGCGTTTCATGAAGGACCACAACCCCTTCTAGGATGTTTCTGTCCGGCAAGAAAGAAATTTGGGAGTGCCGCACCACAAAATGCGTGATGACCCACAAGTGTAGGGGATCTATCGTAGTACTTTCAATAAGTAAGAGTGTCGAACCCAACGAGGAGCAGAAGGAAATGACAAGCAGTTTTCAGTAAGGTATTCTCTGCAAGCACTAAAATTATCGATATGTATAGTTTTGTGATAAGGTAATTTGTAACGGGTAACAAGTAATGAAAGTAAACAAGGTGCAGCAAGGTGGCCCAATCCTTTTTGTAGAGAAGGACAAGCCTGGACAAACTCTTATATGAAGGCAAACGCTCCCAAGGACAC
Source organism: Aegilops bicornis (assembly GCA_021605145.1). NCBI lineage: Eukaryota > Viridiplantae > Streptophyta > Magnoliopsida > Poales > Poaceae > Aegilops > Aegilops bicornis. Next base: position 634,464,621 of record CM038670.1, read on the forward strand.
ATGGGAATTATCGTCAAGCTCGTTTTCATCACGCTCATATGATTCACGTTCAATACTATGATAATTTGATATGTGGGTGGACCGGTGCTTGGGTACTGCCCTTCCTTGGACAAGTATCCCACTTATGATTAGCTCCTATTGCAAGCATCCGCAACTACAAAAGAAGTATTAAGGTAAACCTAACCATAGCATGAAACATATGGATCCAAATCAACCCCTTACGAAGCAATGCATAAACTAGGGTTTAAGCTCATCACTCCAGCAACCCATCATCTACTTATTACTTCCCAATGCCTTCCTCTAGGCCCAAACAATGGTGAAGTGTCATGTAGTCGACGTTCACATAACACCACTAGAGGAAAGACAACATACATCTCATCAAAATATCGAACGAATACCAAATTCACATGACTACTTATAGCAAGACTTCGCCCATGTCCTCAGGAACAACCGTAACTACTCACAAATCATATTCATGTTCGTAATCAGAGGGGTATTAATATGCATAAAGAATCTGAACATATGATCTTCCACCAAATAAACCAACTAGCATCAACTACAAGGAGTAATCAACACTACTAGCAACCCCACGGTACCAATCGAGGTTTTGGGACAAAGATTGGATACAAGAGATGAACTAGGGTTTGAGAGGAGATGGTGCTGGTGAAGATGTTGATGGAGATTGACCCCCTCCCGATGAGAGGATCGATGGTGATGACGATAGTGATGATTTCCCCCTCCCGGAGGGATGTTTTCCCGGCAGAACAGCTCCGTCGGAGCCCTAGATTGGTCCCGCCAAGGTTCCGCCTCGTGGCGGCGGCGTTCCGTCCCGAAATCTTGCTTGTGATTTTTTTCCAGGGTAAAAGACTTCATATAGCAGAAGATGGGCAACGGAGGCCTGCCAGGGGGCCCATGAGGTGGGCGCGCCTGTAGGGGCGAGTCCCCACCCTCGTGGTTAGGTGTGGGCCCTCTGGTTGATTCTTTCTCCAAGATTTTTTATATATTCCAAAACGTGCCTCCGTGAAGTTTCGTGACTTTTGGAGTTGTCCGAATAGGTCTCTAATATTTGCTCCTTTTCCACTTCAGACCCAAATTTCGACATTCTCCCTCTTCATGCAAACCTTGTAAAATAAGAGAGAATAGGCATAAGTATTGTGACATAATGTGTAATAACAGTCCATAATGCAATAAATATCGATATAAAAGCATGATGCAAAATGGACGTATCAACTCCCCCAAGCTTAGACCTCGCTTGTCCTCAAGCGGAAGACGATAACGAAAAATATTTCCACATGTTTAGAGATAGAGGTGTCGATAAAATAAAATACGGACATGAGGGCATCATGATCATTCTTATAACAACACACACACACACACACACACACACACATATATATATATATTGTCATATGATTTCTTATGCTCATGTAATAATCTATTCACAATGTCAAGTATGAATCAGAAACTTCATTGAGAACTAACAAGCTATGATCACGGTCATTGAAGCAATTGCAATTTATCATAACATCGGAAAGAGTCAATATAAGAGATTTTCAGCAAGTCCACATACTCAACTATCATTTAGTCTTTCATAATTGCTAACACTCACACAATACTTATGGGTATGGAGTTCTAATCGCATACGTAGAAAGATAGGGGCTTATAGTGTTGCCTCCCAACCTTTTACCTCAAGGGTAATGTCAACAATAATAATTCATGCTAACTTACATCCAATTGGATATATATATATATATATATATATATATATATATATATATATATATATATATATATATATCAGATCTTTCCAACACAATGTGCTTGCCAATGGATAAAATGTAAAAAGGAAAGGTGAAGATCACCATGACTCTTGCACAAGGTATAAGACAAAAGTAAAAGATAGGCCCTTCGCAGAGGGAAGGAGAGGTTGTCATGTGCTTTTATGGTTGGATGCACAAAATCTTAATGCGAAAGAACGTCACTTTATATTGCCACTTGTGATATGGACCCTTATTATGTAGTCTGTCGCTTTTATTTCTTCCACATCACAAGATCGTATAAAGATTATTTTCTCCACATTAATAAATCATACCTATTTAGAGAGCAATTCTTATTGCATGCAACAATGATAACTTACTTGAAAACTTGCTGCTCCATTGCTTCGAGTCCTGTCTCCATGCTTCCGGTCCTCCTTGGTCCCTCAACATCGCGGATGTGCAGCACCCCCTCATGCATCTCAATGGTTTGAGGATGTTGCAGCACTTCCGTGAGGTAGGGGTTGATGACCTTATCGAAGAACTTGTCCTTGGGAGCACTTGGAGATGTCATGGTGGTCTAGATCTGTTAGAAAAACAGCTCAAAACAAAAACAGAGCATTTTTGCGTGGTACGGTGGTCAAAACCTTCGGGAGATAATATAATGAATTTTTACCGACTAAAAGAAGTATCGTGCAAGAAAACAGAGTCTGGAGAGCACACGAGGTGCCCACGAGGCAGGGGGCGCGCCCTCCACCCTCGTGGATGCCTCGTGTCCTTCCCGAACTACTTCTTATTTTCCTATTTTCTTAAATATTCCAAAACAGAGAAAAATTGCTATTAGAACTGTTTTGGAGTCGGTTTACTTACCGCATTCACATACCTATTCCTTTTCGAGTCCGAAACGCTCGAAAGTGTCCCTTATGTATTCCTCCGGTTACGGTTTCAATAACATTAGTTTCAACATTTATGGGATTACCTGAGATATAATGTTTGATTCTTTGACCGTTCACCACCTTCGGATTGGTGCCTTCGAAGTTGTTGATTTTTATGGCACCGGAACAATAGACCTCCTCGATAACGTAAGGGCCTTCCCACTTAGAGAGAAGTTTTCCTGCAAAAAATCTTAAACGAGAGTTGAATAGCAACACATAATCACCTACATTGAACTCACACTTTTGTATCCTTTTGTCATGCCATCTTTTAACCTTTTCTTTAAACAGTTTGGCATTCTCATAGGCTTGAGTTCTCCATTCATCAAGTGAGCTAATGTCAAATAGCCTCTTCTCACTAAGAAGTTTGAAGTCATAATTGAGCTCTTTAATGGCCCAATATGCCTTTTGTTCTAGTTCGAGAGGTAGGTGACATGCTTTTCCATAAACCATTTTATACGGAGACATACCCATAGGATTTTTATATGCAGTTCTATAGGCCCATAATGCATCATCAAGTTTCTTGGACCAATTCTTTCTAGACCTATTGACAGTCTTTTGCAAAATTAATTTGAGCTCTCTATTGCTTAATTCTACTTGGCCACTAGATTGTGGGTGATAAGGAGATGCAATTTTATGATTAACGTCATACTTAGCAAGCATCTTACGGAAAGCACCATGAATAAAATGTGAACCACCATCAGTCATTAAATATCTAGGGACTCCAAACCTCGGAAAAATAACTATGATCAGCACTACTAGTTGGAATAGCTTCTACCCACTTAGTAACGTAATCAACAACTACTAAAATATGTGTATACCCGTTAGAGGAAGGAAACGGTCCCATATAATCAAAGCCCCAAACATCAAATGGTTCAATAACAAGTGAATAATTCATAGGAATTTCTTGACGTCTACTAATATTACCAATTCTTTTACATTAATCACAATACAAGACAAACTTACGGGCATCTTTGAAGAAAGTAGGCCAATAAAAACCGGATTGAAATACCTTATGTGCAGTTCTATCTCCAGCGTGGTGTCCTCCATAAGCCTTGGAGTGACACTTGCGTAGGATATGTTCCTGTTCATGCTCATGTATACAACGTCTAATAACACCATCTACTCCTTCTTTATAAAGGTGTGGGTCATCCCTGAAGTAATGTCTTAAATCATAGAAGAACTTTTTCTTTTGCTGGTATGTGAAACTAGGTGGTAGAAATTTAGCAACAATGTAATTAGCATAATCACCATACCATGGAGCAGTGCGAGAAGCGTTTATGACAGCTAATTGTTCATCAGGAAAGCTATCATCAATTGGTAGTGGGTCATCAAGAACATTCTCTAACCTAGATAAGTTGTCTGCAACGGGGTTCTCATCTCCCTTTCTATCAATAATATGCAGATCAAATTATTGTAGTAGGAGAACCCATCTAATAAGTCTAGGTTTAGCATATTTCTTTTCCATAAGATATTTAATAGCAGCATGTTCAGTGTGAACAGTCACTTTAGAATCAACAATATAAGGTCTGAACTTATCACAAGCAAATACAACTGCTAAAAATTCTTTTTCAGTAGTAGCATAATTTCTCTGGGCACTGTCTAGATTTTTACTAGCATATTGGATGAAATTTAATTTCTTATCAACTCTTTGTCCTAAAACAACACCTATAGCATAATCACTAGCATCACACATAATTTCAAAGGGTAAATTCCAATCAGGTGGCTGAACAATAGGTGCAGAAATCAAGGCTTTCTTAAGTATTTGAAATGCTTCTACACAATCATCATCAAAGATAAAAGGAACATCTTTTTGTAAGAGATTAGTCAGAGGCCTAGAAATTTTAGAGAAGTCCTTAATGAACCTCCTATAAAAACCGACATGACCAAGGAAACTTCTTATACCTTTAATGACCTTGGGACATGGCATCTTTTCAATAGCATCAACTTTAGATTTATCAACTTCAATACCTCTTTCAGAAATTTTATGCCCCAAGACAATACCTTCATTAACCATAAAGTGGCACTTCTCCCAATTCAAGACAAGAATAGTTTCTTCACATCTCTGCAAAACTCGATCCAGGTTGCTTAAGCAATCATCAAAAGAAGTTCCATACACGGAGAAATCATCCATGAAAACCTCAACAATCTTTTCACAAAAGTCAGAGAATATAGGAGTCATACATCTTTGAAAGGTAGCAGGTGCATTGCATAAACCAAAAGTCATATGCCTATAAGCAAAGGTACCGAAAGGGCAAGTAAAGTGGTCTTTTCCTGATCTTCCTTTGACACATGTATTTGAGAGAAACCAGAATAACCATCTAGAAAGCAAAAATGTGTATGTTTGGATAATCTTTCTAGCATTTGATCAATAAAAGGTAAAGGGTAATGATCCTTTTTTAGTAGCTTTATTTAATTTATGGAAATAAATTACTATTCTATAACCTGTAATGATTCTTTGTGTGAAAGTGCAACTATCCCTGGGTGGTTTTGGTAATTCCTAACAACATATAGCTCATTGAGCTAATGCTATTTCAAGATAAATATTTCAGGAAAATTAAATGATTGGCATGGCATGAATTAAGAAAGTGGACCCCTCGAAATGCTAAGGACAAAAGGATTGGCTCAAGCTCAAAGCACAAGACTCTACATTTCATTTTTAGTGATCCAAGATCACATTGAGTCCATAGGAAAAGCCAATACTATTAAGAGGGGGTGAGGTGTTGCTTAATGAGGTTCTTGCTCAAAATGCTTAGTGATATGCTCCAAAAGTCTCAACTACTTTCTCACATCTACATATGTCCCAAACCAAAAGTCAAACTCGGACCCACCGATTTTATCTATCCAGCGCCACCGAGTTCACTTGACATAGTCACTGCCACAAACCCTAATCAATTCGGTCTCACCGATAGGGATCTCGGTCTCACCGAGATGGGATTGTAATCTCTCTGTTTCCCTTCGTAACGTTTCGGTCAAACCGAAATGAGCGATCGGTCCCACCGAGATTGCAATGCAAACTCTCTGTCACCCTTTCGTAACGTTTCGGTCCAACCGAGATGAGCGAATCTGTCCCACCGAGTTTGCCTGACCAACTCTCTTTTTGTCTATTACCAAAATCGGTCCCATCAAGTTTGTGTAATCGGTCTCACCGAGATTACGTTATGCCCTAACCCTAATGACATCGGTCCCACCGAGTTGACATGTCGGTCCCACCGAAAACCCTAACAGTCACATTATGAACCAAATCGGTCCGACTGAGTTCTCTGAATCGGTCCCACCGAGTTTGGTAAATTGTGTGTAACGGTTAGATTTTGTGTGGAGGCTATATATACCCCTCCACCCACACTTCATTCGTGGAGAGAGCCATCAAACCATGCCTATACTTTCAACATACATTTTCTAAGAGAGAACCACCTACACTTGTGTTGAGGTCAAGATATTCCATTCCAACCACATAAATCTTGATCTCTAGCCTTCCCCAAGTTGCTTTCCACTCAAATCATCTTTCCACCAAATCCTATCCTATGAGAGAGAGTTGAGTGTTGGGGAGGCTATCATTTTAAGCACAAGAGCAAGGAGTTCATCATCAACACACCATCTATTACCTCTTGGAGAGTGGTGTCTCCTAGATTGGTTAGGTGTTGATAACCCACAAGTATAGGGGATCAATTGTAGTCTCTTTCGATAAGTAAGAGTGTCGAACCCAATGAGGAGCTAAAGGTAGAACAAATATTCCCTAAAGTTCTATCGACCACCGATACAACTCTACGCACGCTTGACGTTCGCTTTACCTAGAACAAGTATGAAACTAGAAGTACTTTGTAGGTGTTGTTGGATAGGTTTGCAAGATAATAAAGAGCGTGTAAATAAAAGCTAGGGGCTGTTTAGATAAAGAAGCAATAAAGTAAATATAGCGAGTGTGGAAAAGTGGTGGTAGGAGTTGCGAAATTGTCCCTAAGCAATTGACTACTTTACTAGACCGATAGCAAGTTTTATGTGGGAGAGGCCACTGCTAGCATGTCATCCCTGACTTGTAATTCTATGCACTTATGATTGGAACTATTAGCAAGCCTCCGCAACTACTAACCTTCATTAAGGTAAAACCCAACCATAGCATTAAGTTATATTGGTCCCCCTTCAATCCCGTATGCATCAATTTCTATGCTAGGTTGAAGCTTCTGTCACTCTTGCCCTCGAATACATAGTCCTATCAACATACAACTAACCCTAAGGTGTGATCCAAGGCAGCTCATATGATGGGCACCAAAGGACAGCAACATAACCAAAAGCAAATTAAATCAATCATAGCAATTCATCAACCACCGATAGGACAACGAAAATCTACTCAGACATCATAGGATAGCAACACATCATTGGATAATAATATGAAGCATAAAGCACCATGTTCAAGTAGAGGGTACATCGGGTTGCGGGAGAGTGGACCGCTGTAGATAGAGGGGGGAAGGTGATGGAGATGTTGGTTAAGATGGCGGAGGTGTTGGTGAAGATCGCGGTGATGATGATGGTAGCCACGACAGCGTTCCGGCGCCACCGGAGGAGAGGGGGAGGGGCCCCCTTCTTCCTCTTCTTCCTTGACCTCCTCCCTAGATGGGAGAAGGGTTTCCCCTCTGTTCCTTGGCCTCCATGGCAAGGGAGGGGCGAGAGCCCCTCCGAGATTGGATATGTCTCTCTGTCTCTCTTTGTTTCTGTGTTCTCCTCTTCCGCCCTTTCACCGTTTCGTATATATATGGAGATCCGTAACTCCGATTGGACTGAAACCTTCGCCGTGATTTTTTACCAAAACATAGCTTTCTTGCGGCCGAAGAAGGGCATCAACCGCCTTACGGGGGGCCCATGAGGGTCAGGGGCGCGCCCCCTGCCTCGTGGCCACCTCAGGTACCGTCTCGCATGGATTTTTCTTCTGGAATTCTCCAAATATTCCAAAAATATTCTCCGTCCCTTTTTATCCCGTTTGGATTCCGTTTCATATGGGGTTTCTGCGAAACATAAAACATGCAACAAATAGGAACTGGCATTGGGCACTGGATCAATATTTTAGTCCCAAAAATAATATAAAAAATTGCCAAGAGTATATGAAAGTTGAATAATATTGGCAAGGAACGATAAAAAAATATAGATACGACGGAGACGGATCACCATCCTCAAGCTTAATTCCTGCTCGTCCTCGAGTAGGTAAATGATAAAAAAATATAATTTTTGATGTGGAATGCTACCAAGCATAATCTTGATCATGTATCTAGTCATGGCATGAATATTAAGACACGAGTGATTCAAAGCAATAGTCTATCATTTGACATAAAAACAATAATACTTAAAGCCTACTAATAAAGCAATCATGTCTTTTCAAAATAACATGGCCAAAGAAAGTTATCCCTACAAAATCATATAGTCTGGCTATGCTCCATCTTCACCACACAAAATATTCACATCATGCACAACTGAAAGGATCGATATGGTTGACTAGAGGGGGGGGGGTGAATAGGCAACTAACAATTTTTAAGCTTTTCTTTGCCAAATTAAACTTTGCAATAATAAAGGTTGTCTAGATGTGCAACTAGGTGGACAACCTATATGATGCAACAACACTAGCACACGAGCAAGCAAGGATAGGAACACAAATAAGCTTGCACAAGTAAAGGGATGAGATAACCAAGAGTGGAGCCGGTGGAGACGAGGATGTGTTACCGAAGTTCCTTCCTTTTGAAGGGAAGTACGTCTCCGTTAGAGCGGTGTGGAGGCACAATGCTCCCCAAGAAGCCACTAGGGCCACCATATTCTCCTCACGCCCTCACACAATGCGAGATGCCGTGATTCCACTATTGGTGCCCTTGAAGGCGGCGACCAACCTTTACAAGCAAGGTTGGGGCAAACTCCACAACAACCGGAGGCTCCCAACAACAACAACAACACCACGAAGCTTCACCACAATGGAGTATGGCTTCGAGGTGACCTCAACCGTCTAGGGTGCTCAACACCCAAGAGTAACAAGATCCGCAATGGATAAGTGGGGGAATCAAATTTCTCTTGGTGGAAGTGTAGATCGGGGCCTTCTCAACCAATCCCGAGCAAATCAACAAGTTTGATTGGCTAGGGAGAGAGATCTGGCGAAAATGGAGCTTTGAGCAACAATGGAGCTTGGGGGAAAAGAGGTAGGTCAACAAGGAAGAAGACGACCCCTTTATATAGTGGGGGAACGCATCCAACCGTTACCCCACTAAACAGCCTCAAGACAGAGCGGTACTACCGCTATGGAAGGGCGGTACTACGAGGGCGGTACTACCGCTTCCCTACCAAGCGGTACTACCGCTACAAGAGAGAGGCAGGCCATCGGCCCCAGAGCGGCACTATCATGAGTAGAGCGGTACTACCGCCAGAGCGGTACTACCGCTTCCCATCGCCGCAACTAGTGCCGCAAAACCCGACACGAGAAAACATCGTCTCGAATCGAGCGGTAGTAGGCGCGGTACTATCGAGGTAGTATAGCCGAAAGTTCATGAGCGGTAATATCTGCCACCGAGCGGTATTATCATTGGGAGCGGTATCATCGCTCGAGAGCGGTATTACCGCTAGGGGCTTCAAGCGGTACTACCGCTATAGGTCGCGGTACTACCGCTGGCACAGGGCGAAACCGGAACGAAAGAGAGAGGGGCAGCTCCAAAGATGCGAAAGGAAGACGACGGGTGTGATAAGGATGTGTACGTGTTGATTCCACCCAAGCCTTACCAAAGCGGATCCCCTCTGAATAGTACGGTGACTCCTCTGAAACTAGTCCACCAACAACGAACCGCAGGAGCTACACCGCCTTGAATAAAAACACCGAGGGGAGGAAATCGTCTCGTGACAATGGATGATCTTCTGAAAGAACTTAACGCACACGATTAGTCCGCAAAAGCATTGTCATCAATCACCAAAACCACTAGGGAATAAATATGCCCTTACAACAACCCCGATGACAAGCCAAGCAATTGTTTCATACTTTTGACGTTGTCAAACCTTTTCAACTTTCACGCAATACATGAGCGTGAGCCATGTACATAGCACTATAAGTGAAATAGAAGATAATGGGGGTTATGTGGAGAAGACAAAAAAGGAGAAAGTCTCACATCAACGCGGCTAATCAATGGGCTATGGAGATGCCCATCAATTGATGTCAATGTGAGGAGTAGGGATTGCCATGCAACGGATGCACTAGAGCTATAAGTATATGAAAGCTCAAACTGAAACTAAGTGGGTGTGCATCCAACTTGCTTGCTCATGAAGACCTAGGGCCTTTGAGGAAGCCCATCGTCGGAATATACAAGCCAAGTTCTATAATGAAAATTCCCACTAGTATATGAAAGTGATAGCTCAAGAGACTCTCTATATGAAGAACATGGTGCTACTCTGAAGCACAAGTGTGGAAAAAGGATAGTAACATTGCCCCTTCTCTCTTTTTCCCTCATTTTTTTGTTTTTTGGCCTTCTCTTTTTTTATGGCCTTTCTATCTTTTTTATTTTTTCGTCCGGAGTCTCATCCCGACTTGTGGGGGAATCATAGTCTCCATCATCCTTTCCTCACTGGGGCAATGCTCTAATAATGATGATTATCACACTTCTATTTACTTACAACTCAATATTACAACTCGATATCTAGAACAAAAGATATGACTCTATATGAATACCTCCGGCGGTGTACCGGGATGTGCAACGATCTAGCGTAACAATGACATCAAAAAATGGACAAGCCATGAAAACATCATGCTAGCTATCTTACGATCATGCAAAGCAATATGACAATAAATGATCAAGTCATGTATATGATGATGGTGGAAGTTGCACGACAATATATCTCGGAATGGCTATGGAAATGCCATAATAGGTAGGTATGGTGGCTGTTTTGAGGAAGATATAATGAGGCTTATGTGTGATAGAGCGTATCGTATCACGGGGTTTGGATGCACTGGCGAAGTTTGCACCAACTCTCGAGGTGAGAAAGGGCAATGCACGGCATCAAGAGGCTAGCAATGGTGGAAGGGTGAGAGTGCGTATAATCCATGGACTCAACATTAGTCATAAAGAACTCACATAATTATTGCAAAAATCTATTAGTCATCAAAACAAAGTACTACGTGCATGCTCCTAGGGGGATAGATTGGTAGGAAAAGACCATCGTTCGTCCCCGACCGCCACTCATAAGGAAGACAATCAATAAATACCTCATGCTCCAACTTCGTTACATAACGGTTCACCATACGTGCATGTTACGGGAATCACAAACCTCAACACAAGTATTTCTACTAATCCACAACTACCCACTAGCATGACTCTAATATCACCATCTTTATATCGCAAAACTATTGCAAGGAATCAAACATATCATATTCAGTGATCTACAAGTTTTATGTAGGATTTTATGACTAACCATGTGAATGACCAGTTCCTGTCATCTCTCTAAATAGATATAAGTGAAGCAAGAGAGTTTAATTCTTTCTACAAAATATATGCACATGCTCTAACAAGTATAAGTGAAGCAAAAGAGCATTCTACAAATGGCGGTTATCTAAGTGAAGAGAAACATGCAATCCAAACTTCAAATGATATAAGTGAAGCACATGAAGCATTCTATAAAGCCATACTCAAAAGATATAAGTGAAGTGCAAAGAGCATCTATAAATCAACCAAGGACTATCTCATACTAGCATGGTGCATAAAAGAAAAATGAAAACTAAAACAAAAGACGCTCCAAGATTGCACATATCGCATGAACGAAACGAATCCGAAAACATACCGATACTTGTTGAAGAAAGAGGGGATGCCTTCCGGGGCATCCCCAAGCTTAGACGCTTGAGTATCCTTGAATATTTACTTGGGGTGCCTTGGGCATACCCAAGCTTGAGCTCTTTCCTCTCTTCCTTCTCCTCATATCGAGACCTTCTCGATCATCGAACACTTCATCCACACAAAACTTCAACAGAAAACTCGGTAAGATCCGTTAGTATAATAAAGCAAATGACCACTCTAAGTACTGTTGCAAACCAATTCATATTTTGTTTTTGCATTGTGTCTACTGTAGTATAACTTTTTCATGGCTTAATCCACTGATATAAATCGATAGTTTCATCAAAACAAACAAACATCAAAAACAGAATCTGTCTAAAACAGAACAGTCCGTAATAATCTGAACATTCACCATACTTATGAGACTTGAAAAATTCTTAAAAAATTAGGAAAAATAAAAACTTTGTATAGAAATACAGTGCAAAAAGTTTCAGAACCATTTGACATTCCAGTAAAAAATTAAAAATCGCGCACTACACCCAAAGTTTCTGTCCTGCACCGTACAAACCAACAAGCATTGTGAACATCCTAAAGGCAAACCTTGGAACATTATTTTTATTTCTAAACTTTATAAAAGCACACAACAGAAATAAATGACTCTCTAAAACTTCCGGGTTGTCTCCCTGGCAGCGCTTTCTTTAAAGCCATTAAGCTAGGCATATAGTGCTCAAGTAATGGATCCACCCGGATCCCGAGATATATCAAAGCCAATTTTAATTAGCAATGATTTGTAATTTAGTAGTGAGCACAAAGTAACATATATCATGCAAAAACAAAGTCTAACTCTCTTCCTATGCATCGGAATGTCATAAAATAACAATTCATGCACACATAGTAAAGGCCAATGCATAGTATAAACAGTTTCTTGCAATTTTACCATGTTGGAAACATAGAGAGGTGGAGATATAGTTCCTCTCTCATAATAATTGCAAGTAGGAGCAACAATAACATGCATATTATATCTATCAAAATCATCATGCGTAATAGTAGAACGCAACCCATCAATATAATCCTTAATAAGTGCAAATTTCTCCGATGTAGTGCAGTTTGGAGAATTCAAAAAGATAATAGGACTATCATGCGTGGGTGCAATAGCAACAATTTAATGTTTAACATAAGGAACTATAGCAAGTTCATCTCCATAAGAATAATTCATATTGGCATCTTGGCCACAAGCATAGCAAGCATCATCAAAAAGGGATATTTCAAAAGAATCAAAGGGATCATAACAATCATCATAGCAATCATTCTTCGGTAAGCACGAAGGGAAATTAAACAATGTATGAGTTGAAGAGTTACTCTCATTAGAAGGTGGGCACGGGTGATCAGTCCGCTCTTCCTCCTTTTGTTCTTCGCTCTCCTCCTCATCTTTTTCATCCAATGAGCTCATAGTTTCATCAACTTCTTCTTCCATAGATTCCTGCAAAATATTAGTCTCTTCTTGGACAGCAGAGACTTTCTCAATAAGTGCATTAATATCGTAATTGTATTCATAATTCTCATAACAATATTGAAGGATAGCTAAATTTTAAGGTCTATAAACCGAATCATCAAAGTCTTCAAACTCTTTAAACATAGATTCAATTTCATAAGCACCCATAAAGGCAACAAATTCTTCTATTTGTTCCACATCATAGTAATCATATATACCATTAGCATAAGAAGCTAAGGTTTTTATTACCATTAAATTTGCATGAAAAGGGAAGGTGTGGAGCCTTCATCCTAGAGCACTACAAAAAAAGACACATCCGTGACATTTTGGGTCGAACGAAATTTTTTCTGTCATACATATGACACTTCTATGACGATAATTGTGACAAAACCCGGTATCATCATAGATGTGGTGGGCTCCTACTTCTATGACAAAAATCATGATGTAAAATGGGCTTTTCATCCTGGCGGGCCGGAGATGCGGCTGCATGACATTCTTTGGGCCGTCCATGACGGAAAAACTGTGGTAGAAGCGAGGGGAGGAAAATTTCGGGAGTTCCGGTTACGGTGGGAGGTCGGGGCCGAAGCGACGCTGCTTTCTCTCAGACACGTGACGCTGCAGTGTGCGTAGGCGCTGGCTCTAATCAACCCGAAGCGACAGACCGCAGGCTACGTGACATCGAACCCGAAAGCGATCGATCGATGGCTGTTAACTGAACCCGATCGAGCGATTCCTTCGCTACTGCTGCTAACTGAAGCCGGTCGATGCTGCCCCTGGGATGAACAGTGAGCGGTGGCGTTGCCTCTGGATGAACAGGACCCCGTGGTGTGGTGGAGGGCTGGATGAACAATAGACGGTGGAGGGGTGCCCATGGAGGGGTGGTTGAACAAGACCCCGTGGTGTGGAGGGCTGGATGAACAGTAGACAGTGGAGGGGTGGTTGAACAGTAGCCGGTGGAGTAGCGCTCGGTGGAGGCCGGATGAACAGGAGCCCATGGAGGCTGGAGGAGGTCAACGGTAGCCCGTGGAGGCTGGAGGAGGTCGACGGTGGAGATGAACAGATCCGTGGAGTCCTGCTTTTGCGGCACGCCACACCCTCCCGATGAACAGGACCCTGGTTCGACCGTAGGAGGTCCGTTGGCCCATTTTATGCGATCGCCACACCCTCCACCCCTGCTTCGACCGTAGGAGGTCCGCTTCTTCTGCTTTTGCGATATGCCACACCCTCCCGATCAACAGGACCCCGCTTTGACCGTAGGAGGTCCGCTTCTCCATTTTGCGGACGCCACACCCTCCCGATCAACAGGACCTCTGTTCAACATAGGAGGTCTGTTTCCTCCGTTGTGCGGTACGCCAGGCCTCGTTTCCATCGCCTGTTCCGTCCAAGCCCTCCCGATGAGCATGACCACACATTCCGTTCTGACCCAGCCGGTTAGCTCCCACGCGTTCCGTTGCCTCCCGATGAACATGACGCATTTCGTTGCCTCCCCATGAACACGCTTGCCTCCCCATGAACACGACGATGACGCTATTTCTCCGTTCCGACCCAGCCATGTACACGAGCCCTGGCTGTACGTATGCGCGAGTAGGCGTTCAAGACCCCACCCGTATGTACACATACGTGGCCGTATTTTCTTTCTTGCACCGGCTGCAGACGTACATGTACATGGTAATGCGTGTGTGCCTCTACTACGACACGCACGCCTCTACAACGACCAGATGTACGCATACCGTTCACGACTGCATGACAATGCTACGACGTTTCGCCAGGTGGGTCCCGACCGTCGAACTTCCTTTGCGTCTGCGAAGATGTAGCCGGTGGGTCCCAGCAATGTGGGTGAATCGCTTTTTGTCTTGACGCACTTCCGTGCGTGCAAAGATGTAGCTGGTGGGTCCCAGTAGTTAGGGGGGTGAATCGTTTTGTTTTTTTTGCCCGGAGGCACTTCCTTGCGTGCGAAGGTGTAGCTGGTGGGTCCCAACAGTCAGGGGGGAAATGTTTTTTTAGCGAAATACGGTGGCCCGTCCGGTGGGTCCCCACCGCCGGTGGAGGAATAATTATTTTATGCGTAATAAGGAGGCACTTCCTTGTCGCGCCATGGACCCAAATTGCCGTCTCCACACATAGTACTCTTCCGATGGAAGTCGGTCGTTGACCACATTGACCACGCCGCGCCGAGAGCGCCACGGCGGTGGACGACGACGAGGCCTAGGAAGGGGACGACACGGAGGCAGGGAAGACCCGGCAGTTGTTTCCCACGCGGAGGGGAGTATGACTGTACGAGGGTTTACTGTCTGCCCGCCGTCACGGAGAATAACAACAGGTGTGGGTGAGTAGAGGGATGGCTAGGCCAGCGATGGGAGTACGGTAGGGCGGTGAGGCTCTGGCGGCAAAGACAGCCGACATGAGGAGGAGGGAGCAGGCAGTCCCCGCCGACGCTTGTTTGAGCGGCCGGAGCAGAAGAGCAGAGATTGAAGAAGACGACGGCCGTTGGATGGCCATCCAACGATCAACGCTTAAAGGCCAACCTTTTTAGGAAAGCCTCAAATCTGTGGAAAACAAAGATACAGCCCATCTGCCATTATTTCTAATAATTTACAGCCCATTTGCTAATTCTTAAGGTTTTTTGGAGCCCATATTCTTTTTGTTAGCATTACAGCCCATATTGTGGCCACGGTTAAAAATTATACAAAATTTTGCATATTTCAAAAGGTCTTGATGCGAACTGTTTTTAATCCCGAAATTTTGACTCACATTCAAACTATTTTTAAAAATAAATGTATATAAATATAAAATCCAACAAATTCTCTACGCATAAAAATTAATGTAATTTAAAATCTCGAAATGAAAAAAAAGATATTTGAAACTAATTGCCGGTCTGATGTGTTTTAAAAATGTACAACCCATTTCTCATTACTGATGGGCCATTTTCTCGGCCAAATTAATGAAAGCTCTCCTCGTCTTGAAAGATTTGCAGCCCAACAGGCCTGACAAAGCGACTTACTTGGCAAATCACAAAAAAACTAGGCCGTGGCCATGGAACCAGCTGTCAGCCTCTCCACGTACAGTACTCTTCCGATGGAATGTCGTTAACCACATTGACCACGCTGCGCCGAGAGCACCAAGGAGGTGGACGATGGCGAGGCCTAGGAAGGGGACGACGCGGAGCCGGGGAAGACGCGACAGTGGATGCCCACACGGAGAGGAGTACGAGGGTGCACTGGTTCGGCTGCGGTGTGAGGAGGTCGCCGCCGCAGGGCTGGCTAGCGGTGGGAGTAGTAGGGGCGATGAGGCCTCAACGACAAAGACCCCGCCACCGGAGGCAGGAGCAGGCGGTCTCCCCGGCGCTGGTTTGGGCGGCTGGTGCAAGAAGAGCAGCGATTGAAGAAGCATCAGGACCGTTCGATTCAAATCCAACGGTTACTGCTGCTAGAATCGTTTGTTGAATAAGTTGACAAGCCATGCGTATGCGTCAACGTAGTAGGCCCACAGGTCAGCCTCCCAATCGGTGCGCCCCAGATGTCAGTGGGAGGAATCAATTTTTTCGCGTAATAAGGAGGCAGTTGATTGCGTGCGGCCAGGCCAGTGGAGGGAGTAGGGTGGGCCGACGGCTCACAAGGCATCACAATGGGCCACAAGAGGAGGGAGCAGGCAGTCCACCGGGCGCTTAGTTTAGGCGGTCGAGCAGAAGATCCGAGATTGAAGGAGCACGTCGGCCATTGGATGGACATCCAACGATCCTTCTTTGCTAGAATCGTGTGTTCACCGACAAAGCCTTGCATAAACAAGTCAGCCATTTGCTATTATTTTTATAATTTTTACTCATTTTCTAATTCATATGGAATTTATTGCAGCCCGTTTTCCATTTTTAGAATTGCTGGCCATTTTCTGGTCAGTACGAGGGTCAAAAAATTAACTAAATATGTGGGAAATTTTGAAAATTCACAAATTTTTGCTAGGGAACAAAATATTCTTAATCCAAAAATTAATAGCCATAATTTAAAAATAAATTAGTACTATGTCATGTTAAATCTAATGAAATACGTATAAGTTATCAGTGAAGAACAAAAACAAAAAAACTAATATCCCATTTGCTATAATTTTTTTGGAATTTTCAACCCCTTTTGATATTACTTTTAGCAGACATTGACCATACTCTTTGGCCAGGACGGAATGCATCCCTCCTCGTATTGAAAGACTGGCAGCCCAGTAATTCGGAGAAAACAAATAGGCCTAGCTTGGGTATTCTTCAAAAAGAAATACTGGGCTACCTATTTTCCCAAAGAACTGGTGCATGAGCATTTAGCTTTATTTATTTACTTATTTATGTTTAGGGGACCATGAGCATGTACCTGGGCCGGATTCATGTGAGAGCCTCCCTTCCAGTTAATTATGGGCTTCTCTATTGGGCCTTCATCAATGGGCTGCATCTTATCAACAAGTGGAAAATGTGTTCCGCATTTAAAAATAGTATGAGCTACGACGTGCGGGGCACTAAAGGATCGAACTGCAATGACTTGCAAAACATTGTGTTTGTCGTTCTAACAACACATTTATTCAACCAATGTATTTAAATATACTACTAATTGTACATTGAAAACAGCAGCAAAGAACCAGGGCTGGGGGTGCAATGTATAAAGAAGCAGGCCGTAAGAGTGAATACGCAGCTCTCTCTTCCAAACCAGACATCAGCCATCATTACAAAAGGGCTACAAAAAAAGAACAAGTGTATGCATCAAACTAAATAAAGATCCTACTACACCAAGTGTACGCATCTAACTAACTGGCTCAGTTAGACGTTACTATTTATTAAGCAGTGGAGATTGGCTGACGACTTGAACCAGATGGGTGCCTGACGGGGGAAACTCCAGCCAGCAGGTCGAAGTCTGATACTTGCGACCCTCTCTCCTACTTTGGGCTGCAGAGCGTGGAGACACATATTAGGGTATGGTGCATGCAAAGACGCATGGTACGCTGTGTACACGCAGTTTTGCCTGATGAACGAAACTGCACTGCCATCATGATCCTAGCCGTCGGTTATCTCCTGGTTAATCGGATAATTCAGTCCGACAAACAGAGAGCGTGCACCAAGGCTACTTACCAGCCTCCAGTCAAAAATTCCTGAAGGCCCAGAGAAGCTGGGATCCTGCTCAAAGACCTTGCAGTGACTATGGTTGTATTCCGCGAAACAACACGTCCGGTATGTGCGAACGATCATCAATCTTTTGCTGTCGTCTGATCGAGCCAGGAACCACCTGCAACTGCCATGCAGCTTTTCTTTGAAAGGTTCTAGCATTAGGAAGGGTAGGGACACCAGGCGGCTTACAACATCATATCAAGTTGGAGTCAAATAAAAAAGGGCTCTTGATTTAGTCAATCTTAAGAACAACATGTTATGAGCATGAATATTTTTTCAGTAAATGTTGACAGTAATATAAGCAAGCCATCATGATATCATAGGAAAGTAACATACTGCTGTAACAGCCGTTTGTAGAGATGACAGGAGTAGGCCAGTGATAACCCACAAGTATAGGGGATCGCAACAGCTTTCGATAAGTAAGATTGTCGACCCAACGAGGAGCTAAAGGTAGAACAAATATTCCCTCAAGTTCTATCGACCACCGATACAACTCTACGCACGCTTGACGTTCGCTTTACCTAGAACAAGTATGAAACTAGAAGTACTTAGTAGGTGTGAAAGGATAGGTTTGCAAGAAAATAAAGAGCATGTAAATAAAGACTAGGGGCTGTTTAGATAAAGACACAACTAAAGTAAATATGGCGAGTGTGGAAAAGTGGTGGTAGGAGTTGTGGAATTGTCCCTAGGCAACTTACTATATTACTAGACCGGTAATCACTATTGCAATTCTATTTGAGGGAGAGGCATAAGCTAACATACTTTCTCTACTTGGATCATATGCACTTATGATTGGAACTCTAGCAAGCATCCGCAACTACTAAAGATTCATTAAGGTAAAACCCAACCATAACATTAAATTATCAAGTCCCCTTTATCCCATACGCAAACAACCTACTTAATCGGGTCTATGCTTCTGTCACTCACGCCACCCACCATAAGCAAATCATAAACATATTGCAAACCCTACAGTGGGAATCCCTCACGCTTGCGCGACACGGAGGGCACAATAGGACATCACCAATAATAAAATATGCAATTCAAACCAATCATAGCAATTCATCAATCACCGATAGGACAACGAAAATCTACTCAGACATCATAGGATGGCAACACATCATCGGAAAATAATATGTAGCATAAAGCACCATGTTCAAGTAGAGGGTACAGCGGGTTGCAGGAGAGTAGACTGCTGTAGATAGAGAGGGGAAGGTGATGGAGATGTTGGTGAAGATGGCGGAGGTGTTGGTGTAGATTGCGGTGATGATGATGGCCCTCGGCGGCGTTCCGGCGCCACCGGAAGCAAGGGGGAGAGAGCCCCCCTTCCTCTTATTCTTCCTTGACCTCCTCCCTAGATGGGAGGAGGGTTTCCCCTCTGGTCCTTGGCTCCCATGGCGTGGGAGGGGCGAGAGCCCCTCCGAGATTGGATCTATATCTCTGTTTCTGCGTTCTGTTCTGGCTCTGTTTCACCGTTTCGTGTATATATGAAGATCCGTAACTCCGATTGGCCTGAAACCTTTGCCGTGATTTTTTTCCCGAATATTAGCTTTCTTGCGGCAAAATAAGAGCATCGACCGCCTTATGGTGGGCTCACGAGGGTAGGGGCACGCCCAGGGGGGCAGGCGCGCCCCCTGCCTCATGACCACCTCGGGAACTGGTTTGCGTTGATTTTCCTTCCAAATTTTCCATATTTTCCAAAAATAAGATCCGTCCGTTTTTATCCCGTTTGGACTCCGTTTGATATGGATATTCCGTGAAACCAAAAACATAGACAGGGACTGGCACTGGGCACTAGATCAATATGTTAGTCCCAAAAATAATATAAAAAGTTGCCAAAAAGTATATGAAAGTTGAATAATATTGGCATGGAACAATCAAAATTATAGATACGACGGAGATGTATCAGCATCCCCAAGCTTAATTCCTGCTCGTCCTCGAGTAGGTAAATGATAAAAAAAATATAATTTTTGATGTGGAATGCTACCAAGCATAATCTTGATCATGTATCTAATCATGGCATGAATATTAAGGCACGAGTGATTCAAAGCAATAGTCTATCATTTGACATAAAAACAATAATACTTAAAGCCTACTAATAAAGCAATCATGTCTTTTCAAAATAACATGGCCAAAGAAAGTTATCCCTACAAAATCATATAGTCTGGCTATGCTCCATCTTCACCACACAAAATATTCACATCATGCACAACCCCGATGACAAGCCAAGCAATTGTTTCATACTTTTGACGTTCTCAAACCTTTTCAACTTTCACGCAATACATGAGCGTGAGCCATGGACATAGCACTATAAGTGAAATAGAATATGATAATGGGGGTTATGTGGAGAAGACAAAAAAAGGAGAAAGTCTCACATCGACGAGGCTAATCAACAGGCCATGGAGATGCCCATAAATTGATGTCAATGCGAGGAGTAGGGATTGCCATGCAACGGATGCACTAAGAGCTATAAGTGTATGAAAGCTCAACAAAAGAAACTAAGTGGGTGTCCATCCAACTTGCTTGCTCATGAAGACCTAGGGCATTTGAGGAAGGCCATCGTTGGAATATACAAGCCAAGTTCTATAATGAAAATTCCCACTAGTATATGAAAGTGACAACATAGGAGACAATCTATATGAAGAACATGGTGCTACTTTGAAGCACAAGTGTGGAAAAAAGAGATAGTAACATTGCCCATTTTTATTTATTTTCTTTTTTTGCGGGCTTCTTTGGCCCCATTTTTTTATTTAGGCTTCTTTGGCCTCTCTTTATTTTGAATGGGGCAATGCTCTAATAATGATGATCATCACACTTTTATTTACTTACAACTCGATATTACAACTCGATACTAGAACAAAGATATGACTCTATATGAATGCCTCCGGCGGTGTACCAGGATGTGCAATGATCTAGCGTAGCAATGACATCAAAAAACAGACAAGCCATGAAAACATCATGCTAGCTATCTTACGATCATGCAAAGCAATATGAAAATGAATGCTCAAGTCATGAATATGACGATGATGGAAGTTGCATGGCAATATATCTCGGAATGGCTATGGAAATGCCATGATAGGTAGGTATGGTGGCTATTTTGAGGAAGATATAATGAGGCTTATGTGTGACAGAGCGGATCGTATCACGGGGTTTAGATGCACCAGCGAAGTTTGCACCAACTCTCGAGGTGAGAAAGTGCAATGCACGGTACCGAAGAGGCTAGCAATGATGGAAGGGTGAGAGTGCGTATAATCCATGGACTCAACATTAGTCATAAAGAACTCACATAATTATTGCAAAAATCTATTAGTCATCGAAACAAAGTACTACGCGCATGCTCCTAGGGGGATAGATTGGTAGGAAAATACCATCGTTCGTCCCCGACTGCCACTCATAATGAAGGCAATCAATAAACACCTCATGCTCCGACTTCGTTACATAACGGTTCACCATACGTGCATGCTACGGGACTTGCAAACCTCAACACAAGTATTTATCAATTTCACAATTACTCAACTATCACGACTCTAATATCACCACCTTTATATCGCAAAACTATTGCAAGGAATCAAACATATCATATTCAGTGATCTACAAGTTTTATGTAGGATTTTATGACTAACCATGTGAATGACCAGTTCCTGTCATCTCTCTAAATAGATATAAGTGAAGCAAGAGAGTCTTAATTATTTCTATAGAAGTTATGCCCACGCTCTAACAAATATAAGTGAAGCAAAAGAGCATTCTACAAATGGAGGTTGTCTATATAAAGAGAAACAGGCAACCCAAACTTCAAATGATATAAGTGAAGCACATGAAGCATTCTATAAAGCCATACTCAAAAGATATAAGTGAAGTGCATAGAGAATTATATAAATCAACCAAGGACCATCTCATACCATCATGGTGCATAAAATAAAAATAAAACCTAATTGCAAAAAGACGCTCCAAGACTTGCACATATCGCATGAACGTAAACGAATCCGAAAACATACCGATATTTGTTAAAGAAAGAGGATGCTCTTCCCAGCATCCCCTAGCTTAGACGCTTGAGTCTCCTTGAATATTTACTTGGGGTGCCTCGGGCATCCCCAAGCTTGAGCTCTTGCCTCTCTTCCTTCTTCTCACATCGAGACCTTCTCGATCATCGAACACTTCATCCACACAAAACTTCAACAGAAAACTCGGTAAGATCCGTTAGTATAATAAAGCAAATCACTACTCTAAGTACTGTTGCAAACCAATTCATATTTTGTTTTTGCATTGTGTCTACTGTAATATAACTTTTTCATGGCTTAATCCACTGATATAAATTGATAGATTCATCAAAACAAGCAAACTATGCATTAAAAACAGAATCTGTCAAAAACAGAACAGTCTGTAGCAATCTGAACATCCACCATACTTCGATACTTGAAAATTTCTTCCAAAATTAGGACAAATAAACAATTTGTACAGAAATACAGTGCAAAAATAATCTGAACCATTTGACATTCCAGTAAAAAATTAAAATTCACGCACTACAGCCAAAGTTTCTGTCCTGCACCGCACAAACCAACAAGCATTGTAAACATCCTAAAGGCAAACCTTGGCACATTATTTTTATAATACAATGGAATTGTACAAGGGGATAATTATTTTTATTGAAAATTTTCTGTAATCAAGATTCACAAAGTTGCCGTGAGCATGAGCGTAGTTCAAGGAGCTCTCCCACTTCAACAATGCTTGTCTTTCTCACTTTCGCTTTTCTTTTTGAAAAAATTTTGGGTTCCCCCTCTTTATTTTTGTTGTTTCTAAACTATAAGAAAGCACACAACAGAAATAAATGACTCCCGAAAACTTCCGGGTTGTCTCCCTGGCAGCGCTCTTTAAAGCCATTAAGCTAGGCATATAGTGCTCAAGTAGTGAATCCACCCGGAACCCAAGGTATATCAAAGCCAATTTTAATTAGCAATGATTTGTAATTTAGTAATGAGCACAAAGTAACATATATCATGTAATGACGAAGTTTAACTCTCTTCCTATGCATCGGCCTGTCATAAAAGAACAATTCATGCACACATAGTAAAGGTCAATGCATAGTATAAACAGTTTCTTGCAATTTTATTGTATTGGAGACATAGAGAGGTGGAGATATAGTTCCTCTCTCATAATAATTGCAAGTAGGAGCAGCAAGCACATGCATATTATATTTATCAAAATCATCATGTGCAACGGTATAAGGCAACCCATCAATGTAATCCTTAATAAGTGCAAACTTCTCCGATATAGTGTAATCGGAGAATTCAAAAAGATAATAGGACTATCATGCGTGGGTGCAATAGCAACAATTTCATGTTTAACATAAGGAACTATAGCAAGTTCATCTCTATAAGCATAATTCATATTGGCATCTTGGCCACAAGCATAGCAAGCATCATCAAAAAGGGATATTTCAAAGGAATTCAAGGGATCATAACAATCATCATAGCAATCATCCTTCGGTAAGCACGAAGGGGAATTAAACAATGTATGAGTTGAAGAGTTACCCTAATTAGAAGGTGGGCACGGGTAGCTAATCCGCTCTTCCTCCTTTTGTTCTTCGCTCTCCTCATCATCTTTTTCATCCAATGAGCTCACAGTTTCATAAATTTCTTCTTCCATAGACTCCTGCAAAATATTAGTCTCTTCTTGGACAGTGGAGACTTTCTTAATAAGTGCATTAATTTCGTAATTGTATTCATAATTCTCATAACAATACTTAAGGATAGATAAATTTTCAGTTCTATAAACAACATCATCAAAATCTTCAAACTCTTTAAACATAGATTCAATTTCATAAGCACCCATAAAAGCAACAAATTCTTCTATTTGTTTCACATCATAGTAATCATATATACCATTAGCATAAGAAGCTAAGGTTTTATTATCATTAAATTTGCATGAAAAGGGAAGGTGTGGAGCCTTCATCCTAGAGCAACAAGTATAATCATATCTCAAGCATAGTTGTCTAGCATACCACTTCAATATATGAATTTGATCCCATAATAGTTTCCATTTTCGAGTCAAGCAATAATCCCTAAAGTATTCACGTTGATCCAACGTTACTCCCATTACATAGTTGAATGGGGTTTTCTCAGGATTATTAAAGTAGTACGTAATATCTTTCACATAACCAGCATCGAGGGTTTTAGGAGGTTCCCCATCTCCATGAGCAGCAAGTACACCTAATATTTTTGGTATTTCGTGTTCCATGTCCATAACTAAAGATAGAGAACAACTAAGAACATCAAATAAAAATTACCTAGTGATAAAGAAAACAAGCACACACGAGAATATTCACCCCACGCTATTGCTCCTCGGCAACGGCGCCAGAAAAAGGTCTTGATAACCCACAAGTATAGGGGATCGCAACAGTTTTCGATAAGTAAGAGTGTCGAACCCAACGAGGAGCTAAAGGTAGAACAAATATTCCCTCAAGTTCTATCGACCACCGATACAACTCTACGCACGCTTGACGTTCGCTTTACCTAGAACAAGTATGAAACTAGAAGTACTTAGTAGGTGTGAAAGGATAGGTTTGCAAGAAAATAAAGAGCACGTAAATAAAGACTAGGGGATGTTTAGATAAAGACACAACTAAAGTAAATATGGCGAGTGTGGAAAAGTGGTGGTAGGAGTTGTGGAATTGTCCCTAGGCAACTGACTATATTACTAGACCAGTAATCACTATTGCAATTCTATTTGAGGGAGAGGCATAAGCTAACATACTTTTCTCTACTTGGATCATATGCACTTATGATTGGAACTTTAGCAAGCATCCTCAACTACTAAAGATTCATTAAGGTAAAACCCAACCATAGCATTAAAGTATCAAGTCCCCTTTATCCCATACGCAAACAACCTACTTACTCGGGTCTCAGGCTTCATCACTCACGCCACCCACCATAAGCAAATCATAAACATATTGCAAACCCTACAGCTGAATCCCTCACGCTATGCCGACACGGAGTGCACAATAGGACAACACCAATAATAAAATATGCAATTCAAACCAATCATAGCAATTCATCAATCACCGATAGGACAACGAAAAATCTACTCAGACATCATAGGATGGCAACACATCATTGGAAAATAATATGAAGCATAAAGCACCATGTTCAAGTAGAGGGTACAGCGGGTTGCGGGAGAGTGGACCGCTGTAGATAGAGAGGGGAAGGTGATGGAGATGTTGGTGGAGATGGCGGAGGTGTTGGTGTAGATTGCGATGATGATGATGGCCCCCGGCGGCGTTCCGGCGCCACCGGAAGCAAGGGGGAGAGAGCCCCCCTTCTTCTTTTCTTCCTTGAGCTCCTCCCTAGATGGGAGGAGGGTTTCCCCTCTAGTCCTTGGCTCCCACGGCGTGGGAGGGGCGAGAGCCCCTCCAAGATTGGATATATCTCTTTGTTTCTGCGGTCTGTTCTGGCTTTGTTTCACCGTTTCGTGTATATATGGAGATCCGTAACTCCGATTGGCCTGAAACCTTCGCCGTGACTCTTTTCCGAATATTAGCTTTCTTCGGCAAAAGAAGAGCATCAACCGCCTTACGGTGGGCTCACGAGGGTAGGGGGAGCGCCCAGGGGGGCAGGCGCGCCCCCTGCCTCGTGACCACCTCGGACACTGGTTCGCGTTAATTTTCCTTCCAATTTTTCCATATTTTCCAAAAATAAGCTCCATCCATTTTTATCCCATTTGGACTCCGTTTGATATGGATATTCTGCGAAACCAAAAACATGCAACAGACAGGGACTGGCACTGGGCACTGGATCAATATATTAGTCCCAAAAATAATATAAAAAGTTGCCAAAAGTATATGGAAGTTGAAGAATATTGGCATGGAACAATCAAAAATTATAGATACGACGGAGATGTATCGGCCAAAGCAATACGCCTAGCCATAGAAGGAGTCGACAAATGTAAATGAAGCCCTTGTGTTCAATGGCATCAGAGAACCATGGAGGATGTATGATCCTGCGATGGACGTGCAGATTTATCCACTTACCGCAGTGACCTGTCAGATAGGCGAGACCGCTGTTGAAGAACGCAATTAGCCTGAAGTCTTTATAATTCGCAGATCTTGTGGGCACTTGGCAGATTACAACCTTGAGCAAATCAAACTTGGTATCATGTTGGCTACTGTAAGATTCCAAGTATTCGGGTCATGTGCCAAAGCAAAGGCAAAGTGTTAATCAAAGGAAGGGGGATCAATCGCCGGGTGTAGACCTCCACGAGCATCCAGCTATCGCGACCATCGACGAGCACCATCCAAGACGTGTTCATGCCGACCCAATACATACCGTTAATGTAGCTGAGGCTGACGGGGATCGGATCGCAGTGAAGGGGGTTGATGCTCGCCACCCTACGATCGTTATGCTGCGTGACACGCCGTTTCAAGATCAGCGGCATCGGCAAGCAAGGAGCTAGCTTAAAAGCTCCACCGAGGGCTTTGAGTAAACGGGTACAGCCCGACGAGCACGCCGGGCGAGCGGCGTGGTATCGAGATTGTGCACACACGGAACAATGAGCTTGATTACCTCTGTGGGGAGCGAATTCCAACCACTCTTTTCAAGCGACGCTGCTCGTTCTCGCCATTGTTAGTGCTTGGGTTTTGACGAGGGGGAGGCGCCTTAGCGGGGATGGAAGCTTGGGCGAGATTATGTGCGGACAAAGATGGAGAAACGAATATGTGCCGCGGGAAGTGGACAGTGATGATGACTACAAAGACGACGCTTGACTTACGAGACACATACCAGCAGCGTAGGGTCATATCGATGCTGCATAACTTGCTTGAGTGATCACAAGATCTTGGTACTCCTACAAGACCTACTACAGTACTATGCCCTAGCTTGCTAGAGTAGAGTAGTAGAGTAGGACTCTGCTCTACTAGCACCGGAGGAGTAGTATATTCTAATCTAAAATAGTTACAAACTTCAATGCCCGAGCGTGGAACGACTACGAACCATGCTCAAAGACCGTGGTTCACGTGGTGTTTGGACTTATATGCAAAAAAATAACAAGATGCCCGTGCATTGCACGACACACCATCATCACCAACTTGGTTTTTTCTCTACTCCTACTCCTATAAAAGACTCAGTTGGTGATGATGGAGGCGAGGAGGTGTGTTCACCCGGGCGTGCAGCGGACGGCGCAACACTATTCGATTTGTTATAAAAACAAAGAAGAGTAATAGAGATAGAGACATAGGGAGGAGCACGAGGTTGTGGGAGATAAGGATGAATGAGTCAAGGCCTTATCTGTAAATGTGTAGAGAGGTGCGGGTATCTTTTGTAAAATTGTCATAATTGGCTTTCTATCCGTCAGATATAGATCGGACGGTCTATATTACAAGATGGCAGGCATACCATCATCACCAACTCGGTTTTCTAAAAGAGTAGATATATATAGATATAGATAGATAGAGACTAGGGAGTACTAGTAAGGACACCATCTATCGCTTCAGTGCTACTCCTGCGCTCCATTCGGTAGTCATAGCGCTCCCTACAGCCACCCTCCTGCGCTCCATTCAAGGCGCTGTTGAAATCTAGGAGTGCACTCGCGACTGCTGGCAGCCACGACTTCACCGACGACGACTTCTTCCCTGACCTCGGCAACCTCTTCCTCAACGACATGGGCGACAACCTCAACGCCAATGGTGCTGCTCCCGTTGCACCGTATGTGTTTCTGTCCTTCCTGTTCGAAATCGTGGTAGAATTCATGTTTCTACTCTGTATCCTACTACTATGCTAGTCCACATGATTAGTTTCATCTCTGTTATAGCCGTCATGATTTATTTGTGCTTATTCTGATTAAATCTTGTAGTAACTTGCTCATATATTCAACTGGCGCAACGTCCCCTACAGCCACTCCCATTTCATGGACGGCCTGGTCGATGCCTCCAAGGAGCCATTCGTCCACTGCTATGAGTGCCCGATGCCGTTTTGTGGCTCACCGGCGGACATGGTGCATCACCTCACGGATG
This sequence comes from Aegilops bicornis, assembly GCA_021605145.1. NCBI lineage: Eukaryota > Viridiplantae > Streptophyta > Magnoliopsida > Poales > Poaceae > Aegilops > Aegilops bicornis. Next base: position 634,492,707 of record CM038670.1, read on the forward strand.
CGTGCAGTGGTCACTGCTGGCCCTTGGCGGAGAACATCAAGTACGACACGTGCTACCGGTTCACCATGCCAGAGTCACTGGAGGATCATGCCGCCTGCTAGTCTCGGAGGAGGACGGCAACGTCTTCCTCTTGATCATGGGCACCGGCGAGGCCCGCGCAGGCCGCCGCCCCGTCTCTGTAATGTGCGTCGCCGCTGACGCTGACATTGACACGAGGCAGATGTACGGGTGCGTGGTCAGTGTTACTACCCCTCCGGGCCGCGTGGGCGGCGACACCGGCCTCATCGGACGGACTTGGACTCTGGGGAGCTGGGACTATCCCGCCAGTGTGGACTTGGAAAACCCATGGCATCCTTTACCCGCCGACGCGGTGCACGGGGACTCCAAGGAGCTTCACCTGGACATACGCATTATCAAGTGCACTTAGAAAACATGTAGTGTGTGTGTGGGCGCTTATGGCCCGTGTCTTTGCCGCTTTTGATTCTATAAGCTTGTTGTTAAACTTGAGTGGCTTTCGCCGCAGTCCTTCCTTTGAACTGCTCCTCTCAGTGAGCTGATGTAAGACACTTTGGGTTTCATTTGATAATGAAACCGGGGAGGAGCCTCCTTGTTCTTCTAAAAAAATTACGCATTATCAAGTTAAATGTTGATCATTAGTCTTCGCTCAATGTAATCCGCTGTCTAAGCATGTGGAGACTTCCATGCAGGATCTTGCTCTATTGGAGTATCGCGCATGAATAAAAGTGTATCCGTTTATGGTTTAGTCTAGAATCTTCCATGTATGAATTTTTACTACAAGATCTTGAAAGACTTACGATGAACCATTTCTTACATCACCTCCGCCCCTTACAAGTCATCCTGATTTAATCCCTCCGCCTAGGTGTATAAGGGCATGGTTAATATTACTTAATAGTATAGCCAACTGTTGACTATAAGAAAGTGCCATGTCATCTATAGCCAATATGTATAACAATCGATACTCAAAACTAATTCTTAAAGATCATTTCTTGCAAAGCACAATAATCAATTATTTCTTCACAAGTTTTGGATGCAGGTTGAACAGTTGAACGCTTTTGTTTGCAAAATATACCTTTTTATCTATTTCACTCGGATGTTTGTGAGCTCTAGAAATGAGATAATATCCGAAGAAACCTATCGATGCCCGTTACACATGAGATGACCCCCACATCCTTTGTCAAAATAAACAACTCCCCGATCAATGCATTTCACTCTTCGGTGCAACGCACGGGCACCTTACTACTATAGATTAGTACGACTAAAAATTCAACTAACATTATATATAGTACGATAAATACTGATGCATGTCACCTAAAATTATATCATTCAAAACTATGTTCAAATACGAATCCAACGAAATAGTTTTTGTTGACATGCACTAACATTTTGTCAGTTAAATCTTCACCAAATTCAATGGGGACTAATAAACCACGACCGATGTAGTACAAGTGTAGAGGGTGGCATCGCACGGGAGTCTCACCTCTCACCCCGCTTCGGCGCGCGACAAAGAAGCCGTCATATCACAAAACCCAACCACTCCCAGTAATAAGTGGCCTGGTAAAATAAATGGACAAGCAACCATCACATTCCTCCGTCTTTTTTGCATTTCATCTCTGCATTTACTTTCTCCGGTTCATCTCCCACACTCGATCCCTAGCTACTACTCCTAGGGCCAGCTCTTTTGGCGGCTTCCCAGCTTTTCCCACAAGACTAGTCACAGTGGAGAGTAACAATAAGGCGCCTCACTCATTTATTTGGGCTTCTAAACTACTACTCCGTTCTGGTTTATTCCTCACCATTGTAATTTGTGCTAAATTTTGACCAAAGATTTAATTGATAAAATGTTACTCCCTCCATCTAGGTGTGTAAGTCATCTTATGAAAACCAAATAATCCCAAAACACTTAGGCGCGGTGCATTAACTTCTACCTCGTTTCTTGTTTCTTGACATATCAACCAATAAGAGATAAAGAGTGTGCATGCTTTTAATGACTTGACATATCAAACACGACATGCAGTGGTTAGTTCATTGCATGCAATACTATTAATTAGCAAATAAACATTAACGCTTTCTTGTTTTCTCCTCCTCCCCGGTCACGGTGCACAGCCTAAGATGACTTACTCACCTAGACGGATGGAGTAGTGCATGTGACATGCACTAACATTTCATTAGTTAAATTTATGATCAAAATTTGACATAGATTACAATGGGGACCAATAAACCAGGACAGAGGTAGTAGTTATGGGATTACTAATCTAGAAGCCTAAAAGAACTGGCCCCTGGTACTCCTACTAGTAGTAGTACTCAAGTTGGAATTCCAATGGCACGACACAACTTGTTAGGCAAAAAAATTCGATACATGGTGTAGGAAGCGGTTTGGGAATTTGCATGCCTTTCCAACTGTTGAGATACTCCGCATAAAGTACGATTTGAGAGAAATAACGACAGAGAAGGAAGCTAAAAGTAAACAATCAAACGAGCATTTTTGCATTTGTTTTGCATTGAATCATTTCACAAGCTTGACTAGTGTTGTTTTTCTACTTTTACAAAAACCGCATCGTAATGTTAAAACGTGCATTTGCACGTACATAAGTAATAGTAGTACTCCCTCCATCTAGGTGTACAAGTCTTCTCTCCTTGGTCACGGTGCACAACCAAAGATGACTTATTGATTTGGACGGAGGGAGTAGCACAGTCTGCAAGCATATATCGAGAGAGACGTGTAGTGCGATAGTATATAGTAAAGTTTGTGCTATATGCACGTACTTGCAAAATGTGTACGAATACACAAGGTTTCCAAACTTTCCCTTTTACATACTTAATTAAGGACGCTAAAAATTCCTGAATGTTTAGTATTTATCATTTGCGTACCAAAACTAATGAGATCGCCTATTTAAACAAAAATTATACTCCTCCTAAAAGCCACGACGCCGCATGAGGAGGCGCTTGCAGTCGCCACGAGTGCCCGGTGCTTGGCTTTCCCAGTAGCGCCGACACAACGCCTCTTCCTCAGCCTCGCAACTCGCGAGGTGCTGATTGGCGGCTTCCCGGCGGGCGAGCGAGATCTCACCAGTGTGGTGATCCGGCGCCAACAGGTACTCCGCCTCGCTGGAAGCGTGCACCCGGTCCACGTACCACCAAGCGTAGATGAGGCGCTTGGGCCCGACTGCACTCAGGGCGTCGGCATGAGCGTCCTCCGCCACCCTCACGGCCCTCGCACGAGCCTTCTGCCAAAGAGCCAATTGCCTGACTCTCTCGGACGCGACATAGGCCTGCCAGGCAGCTTGCCCCGCGACGCGCTTCTCTTCCTCGGCCTTCTTCTCCGCCTCTATTTTGGCGCGCTCTGCTGGAGGCAAAGCCTCCCACAAGGCGACATCCATTTCTTTCCAAAGCTCCTCAAGGCTGGGGGGGCTCAGCGGCGGCGCGGCGTTCTCCTCGTAGCGGGGAGCCGACGCGTCCTCCGGCGCGCGTGCTAGCGAGATTGGGAACGCCGACGCGTCCACCTCGACACGTCGCGGCGAGGAGCGGAACACCAACGCGTCCTCCTCGACTAGTGGCGGCGAGGAATGGAACGGCGACGCGTCGCGTCGCTGCGAGGAGCGGAACGCCGACACGTCCTCCTCGACTAGTGGCGGCGAGGAACGGAATGGCGACGCGTCACGTAGCGGCGAGGAGTGGAACACCGACGCGTCCTCCTCGACTAGTGGCGGCGAGGAACGGAACGGTGACGCTGCGGACCGTCTGCGGCGGTGCAGCGAGGGGCTCCTAGGGCTTGGGAGGGGCGATGCCATGGTGGTTGACGTGAGAGGGAGGGGGAGGAGATAGCGATGAACATGAACGTGAGGGGGAGGAGAGAGCGATGTCGTGGGAGGCGCAGTATTTATAGCGAGCAATGGCACACCCTCGTAAGATATGGACTGATCGAAGCTGACTTAACTGCAGGTTCAATTGCGTCATCGACATGTGGGCGAACACCTGTTGGGCCCATATGTCAGTGACCCAATGCACCTGCAGTTAAGTAACAGCTACGTGGGCATATTTGTTGGAGTAAATTAACGGGGAGCGAAGGGGTGGAAATATTGCTGGTCACAACGGATTGGACGAGCGTGGGGGGGAGGAGAGTCATGCATGCATATTTTTTCACACGGGATGGAGTGGTGGGACCGCCGGAGGGAGAAGGAGAGTTTGGCAGGCATATTGTTTCCACGCATGGAGAGGAAAAAAATTGGAGACGAACGGGCTTCCTGCAGGTATGGGGAACGGTGCATAATAAGTCATCTTGCATGCCGGGCTAGGTATAGTCTCAAGTCATTAAAAACATACACGCCCCACACATGTTCATATTTCAAGGTGCACTAAATTATTGCATGCGATGATTAAGGCTGGCCATAATGGTGGTATCTTAGCTGGTATCATGCAACGGGAATACTAGCAAACATGCTGATGTGGCAAAGAATTAAAGAAGAGAGGGGGGTTAGAGTAACTAGTGTTCATGCATGCATTGGTAAACACATTTTTGTGTGAAGAACGACGGCACTAGTTGAGTACTTTTGCAGACTTCAAAAACTATTCCTCCGCCTCTAGTATCTTGCTAAGAGTAGGTGAAAATTTTGAATCGAGCCCTTTAAACTAGAAGGGAGGTAGTGGTACTCTAATAGCTAACCTTGTTGTGATGACAAGATAGGACATGGCACGCACCTGGACGGAGGAACTAGTCTGCATTGTGCATTTAAGTGTACCTCTACTTTCACCAGACTTATAGAAAAATGTATCAACATTCACAATGTCAAATCAATATTTTTACACTCATTATAAAACGTAGTTATTGTACTCATTATAATCAGTATTGTAGATATTGATATTTTTAGTATAAATTTGGTCGTGGGATTTCATTGATGCCTGTCAAAGCATGGAGGAAGCGGAGCTTAGGGCTTGCATTGCCGATCTCTACATAGGTATTTCTCTTCATAATCCTGTAATTTTAGAGACTGATTGCGCTTTTGTGGTAGCGTCTCTTGCATCGAGGACTATGACAGGTCTGCTATGCGTGACTGAAGATGAAAGTGTTGAGCATCTCGGTTGATCAACAATCTTCAATTGTCAAAGATTAGCGGTCGGCCAATAAGGTGGCACACTTAATCGCTAAGTATAGCTTTGACAATAGATTAGATGGTATTCTTGTAAATAACGCATCACATGTGGTGAATATTGTATCGAATGAGTGTACGGTGTGGCTGGTTAATTAATATAAGGTGGTGTTAAAAAAGTATAAATTTGGTCAAACACTTTGCAAACGGTTGACGGGAGTAAAAAGGACCAGAGGGAGTATCATGCATGCGGAGTAGGCAAAAAAATTGCTCATTTATAGCCGGTCGAAGTCTCAAAGGGCGAGACCGCACGAGGGAGGCGAAGGTCGTGGGAGGCGCGCGGTTGCCGGAATTAAGTGAAGATACATCCACGCGTCGGCATGGCGTGCGAATAGGCAGAAGCTATACCGTCAGGCCTATGATATGGGTCTAGTAGACATGACATCTAGTGGGTCCCGCATAGTTCTCGAGAACTCTTTGGGGGCTTGCAGCCGTTTATCCACCGGGCAAGCCAGCAACCCCACGCCGTTCGCACGCCCTACTCATCCCCGTCTTCTACTACCTTACAACAGTTCACTCCCAGTCGTCCCATCCTTTCACATTAGTTCACTCCCAGTTTTTGCGGGGTACTACAGTTCAACTTCTCCTAACCCTCCTCCAAAATCCATGGCCTCCCAAATCTCCATGGTCGCCGCTGAGTACCAGGTTAGAGCCATCACCGGCGATCAGTTCATCATCATCTACACACGTGGATCCGCAACGGTGAAAGCATGGCTTGCTCGCTTCCTACGCATGTTCAACAGTTCAATGGATGAGTGGGTCATTGGCTAGATGTTGAGTACACCACAGTCTGGGACGAGAGAAGGATCTAAAGGACAAAGAGAGGAAGAAGCCCGCCGTGATCCAGGTTTGCGTACATAATGTTTGCTTGGTCTACCACATATGCCATGCCAACGTTGAGCGCCAGGATTTTAAGAACTTCCTCAAGGACAAAAGAGTGAAATTCGTTACTGTAGGCTTTAAGAACGACAGGGATGTCCTGCGTCGGATAGGTCTCGTTGTAGGCCAGCCCTTCGATCTCCAGAAGGCAAGCCTGGTGTCCTCCTCTCAACCTTCAATGCTCACCCTGGCAGCAGCCATGATTGATCCTTCGTACGGTAAACTGAAGAAACCTCATCACGAGTTTCATCATGCATGGGAGTCAAAGACATTAGATGAAGATCACATCCTATACGCAGCAATGGATGCCTACCTTTGTTTAAATATCTACAAGGGTTGGATGAAGAAGCAGAGCCCAGTGTCCGGTTCAAGCAAAGAAGCGTCGGCGACGAGGAAAAGGAAGAGGGACGAGGACGAAGTCGAGGACGTGGAATCGGACTCCGAGTAGGTGGCGTGTAAATCGCTCATCTTTGGTTCTCTTTGCGATGTCAAGTGGACTAGTTGCTTAGTTTATTTTCAAGGGTGTGTTGTGCTGAGGCCCCAGCAGAACTATGTTTAGTATGTTCTTTCTCGTTATTTGAACTCTTTAGTACATACAGTAGTACTAGTACTATGTCTTACTACTGTTCTTCTTGCAGTTGGTACTACTGCTCGTATCTTCGTGTTCCTACTGTACTTAATACGTTCGTACTAGTAGTATAATTTAGGCCAGCCGATTTGTGAAAGAAGTTCGACGGAGCAAAGGAAGAAGACGACATAAGAGGTGGAAGAAGCCCTTCTAGCCATCCATGTTGCATCAAACGGCTCACATGAGTCGACTGACCCAAATTGCTCCTTCAGATTGCAGGATCCACATGGCATTCAAGGTCTCGAAGGTAGATTCCGCATCCGCACCTGGTTTGTGGGCTCGACGCGCGCGCTACCAGCTTCCGCCGCGACAGCCACCATGCGCTCCTCCTCCGCACGGGCGGAGACGACAATGACACGCTAGTTCCTCCTCGTCGGCGTGCTAGAGCACGCGCTCGTCCTCGTCTTCGTATGCTGTGTGCATAGACGCGACTCCACCAGCTGCTCGCTTGCTTGGCAGCGCGGCGGCATCGCGAGGAGGGACTGCAGACGACGTGAGCGGGCGAGCCTTCGGCTTCATGGCACAAGGATGGCGGCGACACGGCGGTGATGGGCGAGAAATTGTTGGCCGGAGCAGGCGGGCGCCGGCATGCGCAACGGCGGCGGCGGCATATTGATGAGTGCGCGTGTGGGAGCTTACTTTAGTTTTATATAAGGTTGGTCAAACTTAAATAAAACCGTACTAGTACACGTAAACATTAGACTTAGTCAGCGCTTTTATTAGTTAGTACCACAGCCACGATACGGAATCCTGTGCAAGTGCGTGAACCGTGGCCGCGCGGTCAATCGAACGGTGCGTCACCGTGTCGCGCCCGAAAGACATCCACCGAACCTTTTTGTGTGTGTGAAAACAATCCTCGAATATTACTCAACTTTTTTTTCCTGGGAAAGTTCTTGACGCTGCAATATTTCCATATATTTGAATTTAGCTCCAGTTCGTGTTTATTTGGATTTGGACGTTTTAGGTGCGCCCTAGTTTTTTAATACTGATTTTGTGTGTGTGGACTGAGAGAGAACGTGTGTATGTGTCCATATGTGTGTTGTATGGAAGGAAATGTGGAGACGGTGTGCGTGTGATACAGATATAGAGAGGTGTGAATGTGCAAATGATCATGCATGAGTGAGACATAGACAGATATGCCGATACGTTGTGTATACATGAGAGAACGGTCTTCTAGTTTACTTGTGTGTGTGTGTGAGAGAGAGAGAGAGAGAGAGAGAGAGAGAGAGAGAGAGAGAGAGGAGCATCCGTAACACAACAACCATCTCTCTCGATTCGTCCGTCCCTCGCACGGTCGCATGCAACACATGCATCAACGCACACATTTTGACACCCTCACCCGGCCCCTGCCCACCTCAAGGCCCGCACAATCTCTTTGTGAATACCCATTTCTCTTCTTAGGTTTGTTTTCTCTCAGTATCTCTCTCTCACACACACACACATGCACAGACACACGTAGCACAACACACACACACACGCACACACACACACACTCCCCCGAGCACACAATTCATCCCCATCCAAGGTTATACGGCGACCACTCTCGCTTGTGCTTCTTTGCACCCCCAACATGCACAACACCTCAATCTTCAAAGAGGGCATCGAGCAAATCGAAGACGGCGATGACACCGCGCTAGAGAATGTGGGGTCATTTGGAAGTAGGGTGATGTGACGACGGCTGACTGACTCCTCCCCCCACCCTCTCTCTCTCTCTCTTGCACAAAATTACCAATCCCTCTCTCCCCCCGCACAAAATTGTCAATCCCTCAACCCACGAGATCCTTCCCCTCTCGTCCATGTTTTTCCAGCTCTCTCATCGAACATGTTGTCTCTTCTCCTTCCACGTATACATAATCTGGATGCACATGCATCTCACGTATATTACATGTCTCCATCTTTCTCACAGACCTAACTTCTTCCTCTCTCTTTCTCTCTCTATCTCTCTCCCTCTGTCTCGTTAGGTTTGTCTCCTACTCTCTCGTCCACATACATAAAATCTTTCCCGCCCTATCTGCTCCATCTTCAAAAGCTCTCTCTGCACATTTCATTCACACATTGGGATATGTCAAAATGTTGCTTCTATGCCCTGTTTGGATCATGGGGTTAGAGCTAGTTTGGGTTAGTTGGGGGCTCAAATAACCCAAAAGTATCCAAACAGGGAGGGTTAGAGTGGGTTAGTTCCATCTAACCCAACTATCCCGGTGGAGAGGTGCTTATTTGGGTTAGAGTGGGTTAGAAAATAACTCTAATCTAACTGTGTTAAGAGTATCCAAACAGGGCCAATGGCTGATGTAGAGTTATGGTTGTTTTTGTTGCATCCTACAAAGTAATAACTATGAAATGCATTTAGATTCTCATTTGACTGGGATTATGTGAGTTTGAGCATGTTGTGAAGTACTATAGACCTTGTATACATCTTGGGATTCGACAATGATTGTAACTATTGACTTGTATAGACCATTACATTCGAAGTCAATAGCCTAATATATTTATTTCACAATTTCAACAAATGATTAGTTCACTACGAACTAAGAAAACAAATGTGTACTCCCTCTGTTTTTATTTAAGTCCGCGTATTAGCATTGGTCAAAGTCAAGTTTTGTAAACTCTCAGAAAGCTTATAACAAAAAATATTAACATATACAATAACAAATAAATACCATTAGATTCATTATTGAATGTACTTTCACATCATACATATTTGTTATGGTAAATGTTTATATTTTTCTATAAACTTGGTCAAACTTTAGGAAGTTTGACTTTGGTCAAACCTTATGCAGAGTTTACTACTACTACTCGCTAGTTGCTTAGCCGAATCACTCAACACAGCACACTGGGAGTCCAGTGTCACAAAATTTTGAGGTCGGCGGGAAAATCTCCCGTGACCCTGATTTGAGCAGTGGGAAGTTACCATCATAGCCTTCGGAACAGGCCTACGGATGATGCTTGGTAGGGGCTGTTTTCGTAACTCAGGTTCACCCTACCCAGCCAACCCCACCCCGCACCCGTAGTAGTACACCTGAATACTCCCCATTTTCTATCCCCACCGCAAAATAGACTTCTTCACAACACCGCAGCCTTCATGCTCCTCCCCTTTACATCGGCGCACTCGTCCAACGCAGCGCATCTGCCTCATCGATGACCTCGTACGCCGCACTGGAGCCGGTCCACCGTCTTCGTCGTACACGGAGCCTCTTCCCCGGCATCGTCTTCCACGGTCTCGGATCTGCTTCCCGGAAGCCGATGCCAAGCGCAGAAGTACCATCGTCGTGGACAATGAACTCGACTCCGTTGCCGACCATGACTCACAGAGGCCGCGCGACCATCGTTCTCCTCCTCGATTGGTAATGTGTGTATTGAATCACTTAGCAGTACATGTGCAGTTCCAATTTTGTTCATACCTACCCTTCAAAATTCCTGGGTGCTATTGTTCCCGTAAAAGTAATTGGTCATAGCTTCCATTGTCCAACAGAATATCAGCTTGTAATTGTGCGTCGCTCAGTATCGCTACCGTGCTTGGGTAGGTTTTTCATCTGCAACCAGTAGTGTGGCAAATGATGGAAAGGTTTTTAGAACTAGCAAGATGCCCATGCGTTGCACGCATCATGATGCATTTGTATGAGTAGTTTATCTTGTGGGAGAAAAGGGAGAACGAGGGAAGGACTTATTTGCAAATCTGGAGAGGGGTATGGGTATCTTTTTGCAAAATTTCCATTTGTTTCCTTCCTATCTGTCAGATATAAATCGGACGGCCTATATTGCAAGAAAAAAAGTATAGAGAAAAAAGTAGACAGTAAAGGAAGTAGAGATAAATATTAAATATTAAATATTAAATATAAAATAAATATAACAGTAGAGAAGAGAGTAGAGATACCAGAGACGTCAGGAAAGGATCGCGCGCGCGAGAAAAAGCAGCCGGGCATGCGCTAGTTTTGGCGTGCGGTGTCCAGCGCGCTTTATAAAATCCAACGCCCTCCCACCGCTCTGTGCCTTGACACCGCTCTCTCCCCGCTCATTTTCGCCTCGCCGCCGCGTTGCCGGGAAACTTGGGGATACTGCGGTGTCCGTGCGTGCCCCTCAGGTGGCTTCTCCGCCGAGATCCGGTTCCGCGGGATGCGCCTCGGCCTCGGAAATTTCGACACCGCCAACGAGGCCGCCCGCGCGTACGACACGGCGGCATGGCGCCTCCGGTGGCCTCATAGAAAATTGAACTTCCCCAATGTGCCGACGTAGGAGCGGGCACAGGAGCTCGCGCCTCTGCCGAGGATTAGCACCGACGAAGATCGTCGCGACAACCGGAGGCGGGAGCACCGTCTCGGCATCGCCGAGATGGACGAGGAAGCCATGGCACTGTGGCGCCAACACTTCCCGCAGGACATCATCAACGAGCGTGATTTCTACGCGCAAAGGAGGACGGAGAGGGATAAGAGGAGGGCGAAGCGAGCCGCCTATCGCGAGGACAAGCGTAGGCAAAAAGCGGACGCTCAATTCAACATGAGGCTAGGAGCAGCGTGCTCAGGGATCCGACGACGATCGGTATCTTCACGCCTACAACAAAGGCCGGAGGAGGACATCATCGAGGAGGCGTCGGACGACGAGGAGTAGTTGAATTATCTTATTTTTATCTATCTATGCTGAGAACTATCCTCTACTCTATCTACTTCTCGATCTCAGCACTGTAAACGCTTTTTTAAAGCGCAGCTCGTTGCGATTCTGTTGGAGATGCTCTAACATGGCGTATTTAGTGCTTTAATGTTGCCCACAAGATGCGTGAGTATTACTAGTAGTATATTTTTCTTGCCATGTTGAGATTTTAAAACCACGAGCGCGAACATGCAAAGGAGCAATGAAGACCAAACACAGGATATTCGGGACATCTTCAAGTGGCAAGTTAAAGAGGAGCTGCACCGAACCTGTAAAACGAGCTTTGGTAAGTGACACCCTTTCAATTACTTTCGTGTAGCCTCGTGTTCTTATATGTGTATATGTTGTAGTTTCTGTTTCTCTTAAGCGTGGTGTTCTTCGATGTGTAATAAGAAGAGTCTTAATCGTCCTAATGCTTTCGTTTTTAGCTTGATGCAGGAATGGGTGTTCTCACCTTGTAGTCTGTTTTTATATTTTTTTCCTTTTGAATTCACTTCTCCGAAGTTCTGTTTATCCGCTTCTACTAAATGGATCTAGGTTGCTCGAGTATTGATCTAAAAAAGAAGTAACTTCATGTCGATGCAGTTCCTGCGAGGAGGGAAGTATGGTCAACCTCGAGATCATGTTTCCAAAATGAGGCTGGATTACACACAAGGTTCCAGCTTCCCTAATGATGCGGATTAGACACAAGGTGCAAATTCCAGATGATGCTGGATTACACACAAGCCGGTGGAGTCGTCACTGTTCGTGTCCTCGTGGCATTAGTAAAGGCTGAAAGAAAGCGTGCAGCAGCCCTTGAGAATGTAGCTGAGTTCTGAAGAAGCAAAAGAACAATCGATGCTCTCTTCACCCAAGCCAAAGAAGAGATGGAAGAAGCCGTAAATAAGCTAGCAGAGGCAGAGCAGGCTAGGCATCTCCTTCTATCTAAAACTGTTGTCAATACAAAATTTCCTTCATAATAGCTAGGTTCAAATGTTTATCCAACAAGATGCCTATTGTGATGTCCGTGCATCTACTGATGTGACACAAAATGTTTTTTTTCGGGTCATGTAATAACAGCAATTACTTTCCAAACAACAACAGACGAAGCATTGGACATGGTATAGTACACACGCAAGCCCGATATTCCAAGTTCAACTTCCACATCAAACTCATGTTCACAGATATCTGCACATTTCATACATAATGTCCACAACCATGATTCATTTCAAAGCCAAAAAAATGTGAGGAGAGTTATAAATAAAGAAAAACCTCTACTAGTTCCTACTACCAGTGCGAGCACAACAAGTCAAGACCATGCGTAAATTAATTATATTTTAGTCATTTTTTGTGTTCTAAAATGCCTGCCGGCTCGCGGAAGGACGTGTTGCTGGCACGCTTGTGATTCAATGAAGGCGGTAGGGCAGTCTTAAGCTGGTTGCACGCAAGCGAGGAGGCATGCTCAGCCAGCTGCGGCAGTCACGGCCCTCTTGGCCGGCGCACCGGTTCAATGCCTGCGCTATGAGAGGTCGCGTCCGTGTCAGAGCAATCACTCCCTCCAGTCCTTTTGTTTGGGTATAAAAAAATCTCGTTTTCCATTCACATTTTACAAGTAAAATTCATGGACAAACTTTGACACGAAGTACGATGGGGACTAGTAAAACAAAATGGAGGTAGTAGTTTTTTTAATCAAAGAAGGGTTTCCCCTTCCGATTTTCATTACTGAAAACCAGTATCTAAATCTAAACCATAGTATTTGCCCTAGAACTACCAGGTTCAACATCTCGCAACATAAACCCATACAACCTCCATCGCAAAAAAAAACCATACAACCATACGCCAAGGAGGTACATAGTACTATGAATTCCATTTTTGCTCCATACCAATCGTTCTGAAAACTACTTACTACTTATAACGCGCCATTGAAAATCAGAACTCTTAACCCCGCTAGAAAAACGATAACTTAAACGTGGCTACTCGATCTGTGGCAACTGGCGAGCCACCGCGCTCCAAGTCGTTCACCTGTGGTCCCGACCATCAACTCCTACGGTTCAAATTATCACCCGAGCTGACTATTCCTACAAAGCTGCTCCACCATGTACCCAGTACCCACAAATGCAGCAATAGTGCACCTAGGGTTTTAGGGTTTATTTGTTAACGTCGCCTTTACGTAACACTCATGTGTGCGAGACAGCGAGAGGCCGACTGCGTATGCGTCGCCTCTTCTCTTCGTATATGTACTCCACCGTTTGTCTGGCGTCCAAAAAATTATAATAACTACTAGTAATGTGCCAATGCGTTGCCACACGATCAAAGTAGATTATTACATATTCACCAATTTGATAGAAAAAAAGTTCTAGTTTTGAAATACGTATATCACTAAAAATATGTTATGTTTCACTCAAAAATATATTCCTTTGGCGTTTTTGATGAGATAAGGGAGGAATGTTGTTGGTTTCAAGATTCGAGAAGTGGTATATGTCTAATTTCTACTCTTACTAGCAAGATGCCCGTATGCTGTAACGGAACATCAAGATCTTGTGGGAGAAAAGGATGAACGAGGGAAGGCCTTATCTGCAAATGTGGTGAGGAGTGCGGGTAAATTGCCATATTTTCCTTCCTATCCGTCAGATATAAATCGGACGACCTATATTGCAGGATGGCAGGCCCACTGAGGGAGTCCTGGATTAGGGGGTGTTCGGATAGCCGGACTAACATCATCAGCCGAACTATCATCTGCCGGACTATCATCATCGACCGGACTCCAAGACTATGAAGATACAAGATTGAAGACTTCACCCCGTGTCCGGATGGGACTTTCCTTGGCGTGGAAGGCAAGCTTGGCGATACGGATATGTAGATCTCCTACCATTGTAACCGACTCTATGTAACCCTAGCCCTCTCCGGTGTCTATATAAACCGGATGGCTTTAGTCCGTATGACAACAATCACAACAACCCTTTCAATCATACCATAGTCTAGCTTCTAGGGTTTAGCCTCCTTGATCTCGTGGTAGATACACTCTTGTAAACATCCAAAATATCAATATCAATCAAGCAGACGTAGGGTTTTACCTCCATCAAGAGGGCCCGAACACAGGTAAACATCGTGTCCCTTGTCTCCTGTTACCATCCGCCTAGACGCACAGTTCGGGACCCCCTACCCGAGATCCGCCGGTTTTGACACCGACATTGGTGCTTTCATTGAGAGTTCCTCTGTGTCGTCACCGATAGGCACGATGGCCTCTTCAATCGATAACGACGCAATCCTGGGTGAGACCTTTCTCCCCGGACAGATCTTCGTATTCGGCGGTTTCGCCTTCAAGGGCCAACTCGCTTGGCCATCTGGAGCAGATCGAAGCTTACGCCCTGCCGTTAGGGTCAGGTTTGGAAGCTTAAACTTCACGGCCGATATCCGCGGGGACTTGATCCTCGATGGATCTGAGCCACAACCGAAGCGTGCAGCGGCTGTCACGATGGGCATGACCTAACTCTGCCGCCGGACAACACCTTGGAGGCCGCACCCGGATCTGCTCCGGCTCATAGTCCGGAGCCGATCGCTCGAATCGAGGACGGATGGCTGGACACCTCCTCGAGAGCTGCAATTCCTACGGCGATGGAGCCGAACACTTACCTTGTCCCACGTAAAGCCCATGACTCCGAGGTGCCGGACTCCCTGCCGGACTCCGAACCTCCTTCGCCCCTGCCAGTCGAATTCGATTGGGCGCCGATCATGGAATTCACCGCTGCGGACATCTTTCAAAGACTCGCCCTTCGCGATATCATAAATTCATTGAAGCATCTCTCGCTATCCGGAGAGCCCTGGCGAACTACGGCCGGGACGGTTGGGACGCGGATGACGAAGAAATTCAGATCCCACCCACCACCCACTTCATAGCCACCGTCGGCGATTTAAGCGACATACTCGACTACGACTGCAAGACATCGATCGTATGGACGACGATGCCGGAGACTTCCCAAGAACCGATTGCCTACAGGACACCGGAAGACCACCGTCATACGACATATACATGGTGGACACCCGAAGGGAAGCGATAACGAGGAACAACGGGACGCGGCGGAGGATAATCTCGCCGATAAAGAACCAAAACGGCGACGAACGCCGCCCTAAGTCCCGCCTCGATCAAAGCAGCCTTCCTAACGACCAGCGATAGAGCAGGGCAAGCCAGCGGATTTACGACGAACAGGGCGAGCCGGATAATCAACCCCTTCACGGAGCAATCAATAGTCCGCCACAACACCAGAGCATAAGAACATACGCAAAAAACTAGTCGCCATCGCAAGAAGTTTGAAGAAGTAAACGGAAGCTCAAAACAGCGGAAGACACGCTCAGAATGAAGTGGAGCAAAGTATTTAAGACCGCAGATAAATATGGCAATGGCCATCAAACTAAGAGCTACACGAAGCGCAAGTTGCTGCCAGAATTTGACGAGGAAGCCATCGAGCCCTCACAATAAAAAAAAGAGGCCGCCTGGCCGGATAGACGGCCAGATGACAGGTCCAAAGCGACAAGCGGGGCTGCACACAAGCCGAATTATAATCCTGGTAAAACGGACGGCCCAACTAGGTCCATCTACGGGCCAAAAAAGAGGACCCTGTGGAGTAACACACCACGACAAGTGTTCAAGACAATGACACACCCAAATACAGGGCGCCAGACACCCGCTATGTTTCACCGATGAGGTCTTTGGATCATGAATTTCCAGCAGGGTTTAAACCCATGAACATAGAGGCATACGACGGCACAATGCACTTTGAGTCTGGATAGAAGACTACATACTACACATACACATGGCTAGAGGAGATGATCTCCACGCCATAAAATACCTACCCTCAAGCTCAATGGGCCAGCTCGGCATTGGCTCAAAAGCCTCCCAGAAAACACTGTTGGAAGTTGGGAAGAGCTTGAGGACGCGTTTAGAGCAAATTTTCAAGGGACTTATGTCCGCCCTCCGGATGCCGACGATCTGAGTCATATAACCCAACAGCCCGGAGAATCAGCGCGCAAATTCTGGAACAGGTTCCTTACCAAAAAGAACCAAATAGTCGACTGTTCGGAGGCGGAAGCCTTAGCAGCTTTTAAACACAACGTCCGAGACGAATGGCTCGCCAGACACCTCGGCCAAGAGAAGCCAAGAACAATGTCCGCGCTAACAAGCCTCATGACGCGCTTTTGCTAGAGAAGACAGCTGGCTAGCAAGATGCAGCACCAGCGACCCGAGTACATCCGAGATCAGAGATGGAAACGGAAAGTCACGGCACAGGAAAGATCAGCGCCGGAATAAAGATAAAAGCCCACAGGGCACGGCGGTCAACGCCGGATTCAATAGCTCGTGGCCAGACAATAAAACACGGCCTCTTAAGGACAACAGAGACGCGCTATCAAATTTAAACAAAATTTTAGATCGGATATGTCAAATCCACAGTACCCCCGGAAGGCCTGCAAACCATACCAACCGAAATTGTTGGGTTTTTAAACAGTCCGGCAGACTTAATGCCGGACACAAGGGGCTCGATACGCCAAGCGAAGACAATGACGAGCCCCACCAGCAGAGCACGGGAAGTCAAAGGACTTTCCCTCGAGAAGTCAAAACAGTAAACTCGCTTCACGTGATAAACACGGAAAGCCAACACGGCACTCGCCAAGACAAGTGTCGGACGATCCACCCAGTGGACCAAGGTTGGATGTCAAAACCAATCACTTTCGACCATCCGGATTAGTCCGAAGTATCCGGGCGCAGGATAGACTGCCTACGATATCGGATCCCATAATAGACGGACTGCAATTAACGCAGGTGTTGATGGACGGCGGCAGTGACTTAAACCTGCTATATCCGGACACAATCCGCAAGTGGGGATAGACCCTATTACAATTCGGCATAGCCGCACTTCCTTCAAAGGAGTGGTGCCAGGCCCTTAAGCCAGCTATCAAGCACCACCGGACGGGAATCTCTCGTCCACTTCAATACAATACCACATTCCGCGTCTCTTACGCTTAAAATGCCCGGTCCACGTGGCATCGTTTCATCATAGGGTCGCCGGAGACCCCGGACACGGCTGGACAAGTCCGGAATAAACAAGCTAGGGGCTACCTAGCCGCACACCCCTTCACAAGGGTTTGCACATACAAGCCATAACGAGCTAGCATAGGCTCAGCTTTCTTAATCTATATTTCAATTTTTATGCACTTTCTCGCACGATTTCTTTTCCAACCAAGTTCCTCTCTTATTACAGATGAACAGCGTGCACACCCGTCCAGGATACGGCACAACGAAGACACAGGCGCAGACGTGCAGTAGGGACCCGTTGCAAGGACTCTTTTCAGACTAAGACCCTACGTAAACCTTTCTTCTTGCTCTTGTTGCTATAATCCCCGGTTTTTCAAGATAACCAGAGTGGAGATCGGCGTTTTGGCATCGGCCGCGCCGTAAGAACCTGCCTGCACTGGACACAAGGGGCTTAGGGCTTTGTTTTGCCCGCTATTATAAAGACCGAACACCTTCGGGAGTGTTCGACGTCTCGAGTTAGGCCTTATATGCATCAACTCCGAATCATGTCTTTGGTCAAATGTTGGGTTTGCCCGGCTCCTGTGTTTTGCTGCCTTACGTTCCGTATCATCGGCTAACGTGGCTCCAGGAGAACTACTGCGATTGTGCCCCAGTTCGGCTGGGCGAGCACCTCAGTAGAGAAAGCCGAAAACTGACTGTCATGATACAATGAGAGACTGGTCAACCACTCGATCGACCATGGGAATGTTTAGGATTCCTCCACTTTGACGAAGGGCCGTTTCGGCCAGCACATACGCTACCAATTCGGAGAGCATGGTGCCCCCAGGGGCTATGTCGTAGCCCCACCCTCGAACTCCATGGCTAAGTGAAAGTGATAAAGCATTATAGTCCGGTTGTCTCGTTTGCTACGCTACCACCTCCTTTACAGGACCGAGACGTCGGATTAAGTGTGAAAAGCGCTATTTTTGCGAACACCCCGCACCTTGTGCGTGGGGGCTGAAGCCGACGACTGCCATCTTTCAGGTTATACATACGTATACATGAACGGCCGCAAAGGAGATATTCTATTACTTGAATGCACAAGTATAAAAGGCGCTTACATCAATCGTTTTTACATCATATAAACGTTCATTCAAACGTAACATTTTTCGAGCACTGCGACTCTATTACACGAGCACCAGGCAGCACTTCGCCAAAATAGTGCTCGGCGGGTAGCCGGTTATTATCCGAACCCGGGGTCGCAACCGCGGTGGCATCCATCTCTGTCCAATGTGTCTTCACACGGGCGGCGCCATCCGCGCACCCTCTATGCAGGCCGACCGCTTCATCGCCTTGATATCCGCACCGCCCCAAGAAATTGCTGCAATAAGCCAAAGTAACTCTTGGTGGGGCCTATCCGGCGGATATGGGTCACTATATCCGCCATAGCAAGCCCGGACAACCTATTTAGCTCAGCCCACTCAGCCAAACGATCGGTCAGCGGAAGTGAACGCTCCGGACTATGGAATTGAGACCAAAACAGCTCTTCCATTTGGTGATCCTTCTGGCTTCGAAAATGCACAATGGCATCCGCCGCACTCGCTGCTAAGTCCATATAAGGGTCCTCCGGACACCACAGTTGGCCCAGCTGAGCATATTTTGAATCCGTAAACCTTCGGCACAACAGAAAAGGCTTGCCAGCTACAATCTCCCCGGCCTGGCGCAGCTCTTCCTTCATAGCTCGCATTGCAGAGCGGACACTCTTGGCTTCGGCGGTGGCCTTCCGCAGGTCTTCTTGTCCCGCTAGGCGTTCCTTCCCAAGGGTCTCATTGCGGTCGGTAGCCTCTTTTAACTTCACAGCCATTTCGGCTATCTCTTCCCTGCTCCGGCAGTGTGCGGCCCTTTCAGCCGCTAACTCCTCGGCCGCCTTCGAGGCTGCCGCATTACTCCTTCTGGCCTGCTCCTTGGCTTGAGCAAGTTCGGCCCGAAGACTCTCCACGGCAACGGCACTATCTGCATTTCACGCACATATTGTAAGGAGTTGGCTTGGCTCCCTTACCATGTGACCGCGATAACACTTACCTTGCGACTCATCAAGTCGCCTGTTGATCAGCGCGATGTCTTCATCCGCCACATCGAGTTGCCTCTTTAGTTCAGCAACTCCATCAGTCCGGCTGGCCCCCGGACGACCCGCCACCTGCATCGGCACGACGGGAATTTAAAACCTGCGATTTTGATCCTCGGCACGTTGTCGATATCGACAACCTACCGAGTCTCAGGGGCTACTATCTATACAGGGCGCATTCTATATGCAAAACTGTTAAAAGGTGTGTCATTTTCACATACCTCAAACCCCGCCAGTAAACTCCTGACGGCATCACGCAACCCGCCTTCGGCGGACGAAATCCTTCCAATCACCATGCTCATCAATGCATGCTGATCTTCTGAGATAGACGCCTTCTCAAGAAGATCCTTCAGCCGTACACCAGTTGGCGCCGAACTATCCGGCTTTGCCACACCCGGGGGCTCCCTCCGTGACGACACTTCAGGCTCGTCTGCCCTATCCAACGGCGCCCCGGATGGGGGCGTCTCGCTCTCTATCATCTCCGGACGAAGGTCCCCCGAAGACGAGCTCATCTGCGAAGGACGGAGATCCGAACTACAAGGTAAAAACTTTAGTTATCCTCAGAATCACAAATAGGGATGTCCCTTATTATAAAACTCCTTTCTTTCTACTTATGGCTCGTTGGAGGGCTGGCTCATTAAGGGAGATTGTGCGGCCGGGGCTTCCCCGGACGCAGGACCCTCCGGCGAAGATTGCTTCCCCCGTTTAGGGGCTTTTTTTCCCGGGTCCTTGGAGGCAGTCCTCTTCTCCCCTTGGTAGGAGGGATTCTCGATCCCCCCTCGTTCAAGAGCCTCCTCAGGTGAGGCACTAGCTTTCCTGCTTTCCCCTTCGCCTTCCTCCGAAGGCGCAACCTCAAGCATCCGGACCAGCACGGGATCCGGCGCGGTCTCGGGGAGGGGGGCCGGACACCGTATTAATTTTGCTTCCGCTATCCACTCCTGTGTAGAAGGAGATCGGTCATAAGGCGGATCATCGAAAGGCAAACAAACGGTATGTCCGGACTTGGAACTACTTACTTGAGTATCCGGGCGATTGCAGCTTAGTCCAGCATCCTCGGTCAATTCCGGACGCACCTCTTGCCATCCGAAGAATAAGTTATACATCTCCAGGGGTGTCATACCCATGAAGTGTTGGAGAATCCGTGGGCCCTCCGGATTGAACTCCCCTAGCCGGAGAGGACGGCATTTGCAGGGCAGGAGACGCCTAATTAGCATAACCTGCATCATCACCACCATATCGATCTCCCTCGTTAGGAGATCTCGAACTGCCTCGCAGTAGGGGCACGCCCTTGACGGCCCCAGTTGAGCCTTTGGTTGACCCACGATATCAATCGTCGTGGAGGTCCCGGACGGAATAGGGGAGGCGGCTTTTGTCTGCGCCCCTCGGAACGGTAATATAGAACCACTCTTGCTGCCACAGGCCGAGCTCCCCTTGGAAGGAGCCAACGGGCCACGGGGCATCGGCCCTCCTACTTATGGCCGCCCCGCCACACTCCGGCAGACGCCCCTCGATCATCTTGGCGCCACATTGAAGGTCGTCACCACAGGCGAAGTGAGGGGTGACGCGAGGAAGGCATCGCAGACGACAATAAATCACGGAGATATGGAGGATGGACTCGAGCCAAATCGTGGAATTCCAACCCATAGTAAAACATGAGCCCTCTCACAAAAGGATCCATCGGAAGCCTAAACCCCGACGGAGGTGGGAAACGAAGACGACATACTCGCCGGGCTCAGGGGTGGGGATGGCCTGCCCTTCGGCAGGCAACCTGTGCGAAATCTCGTAAGACAGGTACTTGGCCTCCCACAGCTTCAGCACGTCCTCCTCCGTAATGGAGGAGGGCATCCACCGGCCCTGAAGGTCGGAACTGGACATCGTTGAAGGTCCAAAGCGCTCAAATCTGGAGCTCTAGGTGCTGGAACTTGGAGTGTAGAGAGGATTCGATGGAAGATTGAAGAAATAGAAACGAGCCTTGGTCCCGTTATAAAGAGGGAGGATACCAAGAGCCGTCTCCGTGGCCGTTTGGGACTCGTCTTCGATAGAGGGGGCGTGGCGAACGGGCGCGGTTGGGTTACCCACGCCCGTATTGATGAGGATCTCGGATTAAGGGGAAACACGATCTCTGCTTCGACAAGACGTGCCAAGGAAACTGCTTCGCTAAATGCGCTAAGGTGGTAAAGTAAAAAACAATTTGAGTAAGGGCTTGGTTGTGGTGTGACGTCATGCCACGGAAAACACCAGCAGATTGAACTCGTGTATATATTATTATTCTCTCTACGGTGGAATGTGGAATTTATTTTGCAGAGCCGGACACTATCCTGGTGTTCACAATCTTCTATCATTTGGAGGAGGAACCCGCCTTGCAATGCCAAGCAATATACACGCCGGACTTATCGTCATTGAAGCCTGGTTCAGGGGCTACTGAGGGAGTCCTGGATTAGGGGTTGCCGGATAGCCGGACTACCATCATCAGCCGAACTATCATCTGCCGGACTATCATCATCAACCGGACTCCAAGACTATGAAGATACAAGATTGAAGACTTCACCCCGTGTCCGGATGGGACTTTCCTTGGCGTGGAAGGCAAGCTTGGCGTCTGAGATATGTAGATCTCCTACCATTGTAACCGACTCTATGTAACCCTAGCCCTCTCCGGTGTCTATATAAACCGGATGGCTTTAGTCCGTAGGGACAACAATCACAACAACCCTTACAATCATACCATAGGCTAGCTTCTAGGGTTTAGTCTCCTTGATCTCGTGGTAGATCCACTCTTGTAAACATCCGAATATCAATATCAATCAAGCGGGGCGTAGGGTTTTACCTCCATCAAGAGGGCCCGAACCTGGGTAAACATCGTGTCCCTTGTCTCCTGTTACCATCCGCCTAGACGCACAGTTCGGGACCCCCTACCCGAGATCCGCCGGTTTTGACACCGACACCCACCATCATCACCAGCTCTATTTTTTATCCCTACTCTTATAAAAAAGCATTGTCGGTGATGATCGTGTGCCTGCCATCCTGCAATATAGGCCGTCCGATCTATATCTAACGGATAGGAAGGAAACTATGGCAATTTTCCAAAAAGATACCCACACCCCTCTCCACATTTGCAAATAAGGCCTTCCCTCGTTCATCCTTTTCCCCCACAAGATAAACTACTCATACAAATGCATCTTGATGTTCCGTACAACGCATGGGCATCTTGATAGTTGTTGCAAAAAGCCCATGTGTGTGTGAGAGAGAGGGAGAGTGGAGGAGGACGGACTGCATGTGTGACAAACACACAATGATTGTGTGTGCGAGAGGTATCAGCTTAAAATGAGGCGATAGTGCGTGTGTGCACGATCGAGAGGGCGTGTCTCAAGAAGGGAAGAAAAATATACATAGATACAAGGAGCAAGAGAGAGACATGTATGCGATGGTGGAAGCACGAGTGTGCAGGTGTATAAACTTATCTAGAGGCTAGCTAGTCGATAAATGTTTGTGAGAGAAGTGTGAGTCGGGGTGCGAAAGCGAGAGTTTTGTGTGTGTGAGAGAGACGGTAGTCGGGAAGGGGAGTGGAAGCAGGAGTTGTGTGTGTGTGTGTGTGTGTGTGTGTGTGTGTTTGTGCGAGAGAGAGAGGAGACGGTAGTTGGGGTTGTCTGATTGTAAACAAATGAATAATGTCAGTCTGGGATGGAGACGAAAAGGAGACCGCAACAAATGTTGTGTCTACAGGAGAGAGAGAGAGAGAGAGAGAGAGTAATTTTAGTGGTATGAGTCATATGTAGAGACATATAGGGTGTGTGAGAGAATCCCATAGAGAGAAAGACAAAGTGAAAGGCAGTGGAGACTGTGTGTGTGGCGGTGAAAAAGAAAGCTTAGGTACCGAGTACCGGAGAACAAGTAGAGACATGAGAGATAATGAAAACCGTGTAATGTATAATGATAGGGAGAGTGTGACACTTCTCAAGGGAGACGTCGAGAGACCATGTTTGCGAGGATAGGAGAAACATGAAGTAAGCGTGCGGGTGAGCTGGAGAAAAGAGAGTGATAGCTACCTGAAGGAGCATGCATGCGAGAGAGATGGGCGTGAAAGGAGTGAACAAAAAAGGGATTCAAATATTTGAATTCGAGATGATGATACATGTAATCCATACTCGAACCCAAAATTGATGTATCAAACATGCATACTCATATGAATTCACGCACATCTATGTTATTTAATATGTAGGTATTACTGATCCATACATTTTAGTAGAACATAATTTGGTTAAAAAAATTTGAATTCAACCTTAAGATTTCGAGATCGTTGTATTTGTAAATCATATTATACATATAAAGGAGCAGAATTCTTTGTTGTAATTTTGAAAGTATATATAAAAAAATGATGTATATATAATGTAATTCCAATTGAAAATGGATTCCGCCCGAAAAAATAGAATACAAACGGGATTCGAATTGAGTTGGCACGGTAAACATGCACTCTACAAAATTTGAACGAAGCGAGGAAAGTCGCAGTAACCGCCCGAAACCAAAATCTGCGAGATGGAAATCACTACTGCCTATCCCTGCCACACAAAGCCTATCTGCTGGATTTCTATAGGTTTCGATAGGGGTAG
Source organism: Aegilops bicornis (assembly GCA_021605145.1). NCBI lineage: Eukaryota > Viridiplantae > Streptophyta > Magnoliopsida > Poales > Poaceae > Aegilops > Aegilops bicornis. Next base: position 634,516,738 of record CM038670.1, read on the forward strand.
GTTTGTAATTTCACCCAAACATGACGTAACTGCCTCATACCCGGATTCATACACGGTGGGCGCCAAAACACAGTGTGTCCTCGGCCGAAATCGACTCCCTCCTCGATTCATATTCATACACGGTTGGCGCCAAAAACAAACTCTCGTCAGCAAATATTCGGTGTATGCAAGATTACCGTCCTATCCCCAACCGACTAATGTTGCTGTGATGTAGTAGAAATTTGAAACGGGGGCTAAGTTTGTAAATTTCCTCGCATTTGAGACAAACGCGCCCTGAATACATGGTTCCCCCCTTCCTCTCTACCTCCCTTTTCCCTATTCGTACTCCGTGGGCGCCAGAACACCCTCTCCACCCCACCCTCCTCCGTCTACCGCCGTCCGCCACCCCATCCACCGCCGTCCTCCTCCACCATGCCGGAGCTGATACCCCGACGCCGCCGTCCATTATAAGAGATCGACCTCTCTCATCCACACCTTCGGACCGGGATCTTTGCATCCCGTCCTCTCGCTTCATCCCCGCCGTCGTCCACCTTGTCGGCGCCGCTCCTACAACCGTCTCGTCCACCGCGCCCCGCCGCCACCGTATACCCTCCTAGATCTGCTTCCATGCCACCGACAGCCATCTCTACTGCAGCACCATCAAATTCTCAGCAGACATCGTGCAGCGCCCGCACTGCAGGCGGTACTCTTTCAGATTCTGCTCAACTTATTTATCGCAGCAAGAAAATAGATCGCCATCGCTTTACTCTGATTTCTTGTCTTGGTTGCCAAGTTGCCTTTGTCGGTTTGCACCTTCAGATCCGCCATGGCACGCTCAACACTATACTCCCAATGCTTATGGTTTTCCCTTTATATTCCACACTAGTTAAATCACGATGAGACTAAATTTCAAAATTGGGTCAGTCGATTTTTCAGAGCTCTCCGGAGTTCGCCGGTGCGATCGAAGGGGCTCGGGTGGTTGTGGGGCCTCGCCGAACAAAGAAAACTCGACGCGGGTGGGGGTTGGGGCGCGGGTGGGGGTGGGGGGTGGAGGAAAACAAAGCGGTGGGGCGGTGGTCTGGCCCCCGTCTGCAAGGTGTTCTCAGATGGGAAGAATCGAGACGAGGAAGAAGAAGGGTTAGGAGACGTGGGATCTTCATCCAACCGCTCGAAATGGTCGAGAGACAATGGGAGTTGCATTCTTAATCCGCTCACGGTTCATCATGTGTGGGCACTGCGCAACCAACATTTTATTATCCAAAATCTGCTTGCTCTTCTTTACCATGTTCCTCTTCCGTTCTTCTTTAATATGTACTCTCTCCGTTTCCTAAATACAAGTCTTTGTATAGATTCCACCATGGACTACATATGGAGCAAAATGAGTGAATCTACACTCTAAAATGTATCTGGATACATCCGTATGTGATCCATAGTGGAAATCTCTACCAAGACTTATATTTTGGAACGGAGGGTGTATGCTAGTAGTACAAAGATGTTCCTTGTCTTTGAAGATGAGCAGGACATTTGCAGTGTAGAGGTCTATACGATTCGGTTGTGATGGAGACTTTGAGCCTCTTTGATTCTGAGGATCTCGTAAACATAGGAATAGGATTTGTAGTGGCCTGCCCACTTGAATCCTATAAGAATAGCAAGGAAATGCGGGGAGTTGTGTCGCCTTTGAGAGTTACACTGATATTAACAGTATCACACCTTCACTTGAAGAGAGCTGGTATCCGAAGCCTTTCTAGCCGCATCGCAATACTAGCACATATATTCCAGCAAGTTCCACTTTGCTGATTTTACTCGATGCTTAAGGTTTTCCGTTATATCTACACTATGATCTGTGTAGCTGCTTTGTGTCGCACTAGCAGCAATCCACTCTTGAAGCTAAACACCGCAATGACTTACAAAATTGGCACCAAGGCATTGAGTGCCATTCTGGATGCAATGAAACTCATACGCTCCCCACCTGTTGATTCTTGTTCAGAATATGATCCTAATGACTATTCTAACCTCGAGGAGTCAAACCTAGATGGCATGTCATGTTCACCCATCAAGGCGCCTGTTCTAATTTGGCAATGCTTTATTGATTGCGGGTATCTTGCATATGTTGTCTTGCATTTCCTCTACTTTGTTGCACCACCATCTGCTTAGTTTACTCATCATATATGTCGAGATGCCATGCCCATCCATTATCAATACATATTCCATCTGTCATCATACCATGTTTTTCCACTCAAATGTTGTTCTTGTGCATCAGACATCAAAAAGGAAGAGGGTTATTGCGAACCTGAAGGAGCACCAAGAAAGTCCTTGAAAAACGTGGCGGTCTTGGGAGAAATCAGACAAGACACCCACTTATATTGGCTGTACAACCCGGTGACACAAAACGTAGGACCGACTCCAAAGAGATCTGCACCCATACTTCACCGGCCACACCACTAGCCCCACCACACAGACCTGCACTCCAAAGAAAAGGTATACCGATTTCATTTGCCATAGCACCAGCTGTACCACAGAAAAATCCCACTCCAGTAAAAAGTACAGCAAGTCCACCGGCCGAAGACCTATCCCAACTGCAGAGACGACCAATTCCTGCAGATTGGAACCCCATTCCATTTATTCCCGGTTTAAAAGACAATGCTTTCAATGTTGTTATGGACTACGCGCATATATTCCCATCATGGGAAGATTATAGTGAAGACAAACACCATTTTTACATCTTCCTGTCCAACTTACGTGTAAGTGCTATTATTCATGGTTATTATTTTCCTGTTTTCATTGATTGAACACATCAATGATTTACATTACATTGTTGTAACTAGGCGAGGGTCAATCTGGATATTCATGATGAGCAAAGCTTGCTTGTGCTTTTCAAGGAAGCGTTGCAGCAGTATCGGTGTTACCTGAGGAAATCACACTTTGATGGCAAGTCTATAAACGAATTTCCGGTGAAGTCTCATGTGCTAAATTTAGAAGACATTGAATGGAAAAACCTTGTTATGCAATTGGTCTCGTTCCTGTGATGAGGTACCGTCTGTGAAATCACATGACAATTTGAACTTCTACTTTTCCGCATGTGCCTTATGGATCTTTTTGCAGAAATCTGCTCAAGAAGAATTCGGTTTGAAAAGAACGACGAGGATATCACAAATATGCTGCCCGCTGCTTTGCTCTTGTTAGTACTGTTGTCTAGATCACTGTACTTGCATACATACCTGGTTCATTATGTGACAGCAGATGCATGATAGCTTGCTTATCAATTGTTCGCTCCAAATTATCTCGATCTGTATGAATGGTTACATTAGTGTAGAATATATCCAATACCAATGGTTTTAGCTCTTGCATTGTTCCTGTAAGTACATGCTGTCCTTTATCGCTGTACTTATTATGACAGTTAGTTGTTCATGTACCATCACTCTGCAGCTTATTTTCCTTTGCCCTCCATTTTCTACACATCAGATCTATATTTACTCTTACCATAAGGTTGGTACTGAAGAAGTTTAGTTGTGCATTGCTCTTGGCTGTACCTTTTGCCTGTATCGTTGCACTTACATTTATAGCTACTTGGTTATGTAGCATCACTCTTCATCTTATCTTAAATATTCTCTATTTTTTCATATATTATCACATCTATATTTACTCTTAACAAAATGTAGAATAAAGGCAATGCTTTTGAAGAAGATTCTGTGGTAAACTTTTGAATTGCCCCCCCCCCATCAGCATGGACAAGGCCTTTATAGAGCCTGTCTTCACCAATAATGTAAGTTTGTCCATCTCAGGCCTTCAAACTTTGTTGTATATATTTGGTTAGGCATGACTGCAACAGATGTTTATTTTTTGGTGTTTGCATCAAATTGCTTATTTAAAGTTTATTATGTAGTTCATAAACAAAAGTTTGTCCTTTCTCAATTTAAGTTTTCAGTAGTACAACCAAGTTCCTTTTTCATACCATGTAAATTAAACTATACAGAGCAAGTGATCTTCTTTTGCACTACATGTATGCTTCTGTTCTTCATCCATAATCCAGTGATGTGGTGAACCTACCCACTACAGCACAATGTCATATTGTGCAATGTCTTAACTATGAACAATGTCATATCATTCTACTATTAATTAAACCATCTCTTTATTTGCCAATCTGAAATGGTATAAATTGACAGCACACTAACCATTGATACTTATGAGTTCTTGATCTGTAATCCAGTGTTGTCGTGAAGCTGCCAACTCCTTCACAATGTCATTTCCTGCCATGTCTTGACCTGAACAATACCATATTGTGTTAATGCAATTTTAAACTGTGTCACTTTATTCGTCAGCAAGAAATGAGATGAATTGTAAGCACTGATACTTTTACGTGCAAAACCTGTCATCTGCCTGCTTGTTTATCTTTCAGAGTGAGGAAGATATAAGTGTTGAACAAGTGCAGTCTCATCATCTTGCTCACCGCTATGCAAGAGTCCCAAATAGGCTAACCTTTCTTGAACTCTATTGAAGTGCTGTCGGTTTTGTATATTATTTTGTTAGCGTGTTTATTTGCACTGGTGGCGATCTTTGATGCCCAGTGTATGTAATCAGTTGTCTGCTTGTGCTTTATTATCATAGTGGTGAACTTTGATTCCCAGTGGATGTAATATGCCGTAATTTCTTTATTGTATAGTCTATGTTTTTTCTTATTCACGATGCTGCAGTTATTTTACTGTATATATATCATGACTTCGCAGTAAACCGGCCAAACCATAAAATTACGGTACATAATCGGGCCATCATGCAATCATGATGTAGGTTGGGCTGAAACGCGTTTAACAGCTCACGGGCGGGCAAGAGTTCGAAATGAACCCCAGCCCATGATTGTGCGAATCAAATCACGGGCTTTTAACAGCCAAAATTGTCTCGGTCCTTGTTTGGCCCAATCGGATATCGGTCATGAGCAGGCCGGATGCAAATCGGGCCATAGTTAGGCCCAGCTATATGACGGGCTTTTAACAGGCTGAAATTAATATAGGGCCGAAATGTTAAACGGGCCCTTAACAGGCCAAAACTAATATCAGGCCGAATTACTAAGTGGGCCTAAAAGCATAGTGTCCAATTGACGGACTGAATTTTATATGGGCCATAATTGAGCCCAAAGCCTCTTAAAGGGCCGGACCTGATCTGGGCCGTAATTTGGCCCAGAACGTGGTAGGCTTATAACGGGCCGGATCTCATATGGGCCACTTTTAGGCCCGGAACGTGGTAGGCCATTAATGGACTGGATGAAATATGGGCCGACATTTGGCCCAAAACTTGGCAGCCAGTTAACGGGTCGGCCTACTAGGGTCCTCAAAATCTTGTGGGCCTACAGCTGGGCCGGCCCATTAATGTCGGCGAAATCTCGTGGGCCTTTAGCTGGGCCAACCCATTATGATCCGCAAGAATCTTGTGGGCCTTTACCTGGGCCGGCCCATTATGGCACACAAAAATCTTGTGGGCCTTTAGCTGGGCCGGCCCATTATGGCCCGCAAAATCTTGTGGGCCTTTACCTGGGCCGGCCCATTATGGCCCGCAAAATCTCGTGGGCCTTTAGCTGGGCCGGCCCATTATGGTCCGCAAAATCTTGTGGGCCTTTAGCTGGGCCAGCCCATTATGGTCCGCAAAACTTGTGGGCCTTTAATTGGGCCGGCCCAATTAAACTTGATGGGCTCGTCCACGTGTCAACATATCATAGGCGCGTCTCGCCCATTGGATGAGTGACACCTGTGCCAACGCTGACCGACATCGCAGTGTCTCCTCCGACCAATGATGATTTTACGCACGGAAAATCCCCATTGGTCGGGTCGTTAACGGGTTGTCGGATCCAAAACCCGACCCGATAGCTTAACGGCGTTACATTACGGTGGATGCCACATGTCGGTCACCCTTGACGAAAGCACTTCAGGACGCTGCGATTTATCGTCATGGAAGTGGACACTTCCGTGATGATAATTTTGTTAATGTCATGGAACACTTCTACGACAGCACAGGTATGACTATCTTGATTCTATCATAAATTTGTCATGGATGTACATGCATGACAGAAAACACGACCTACTGTGACAAACACATATCATCACAGAAGTGTATTTTTTTTGTAGTGGAGCAACAAGTATAATCATATCTCAAGCATAGTTGTCTAGCATACCACTTCAATATATGAATTTAATCCCATAATAGTTTCCCTTTTTGAGTCAAGCGATAATCCCTAAAGTATTCACGTTGATCCAATGTGACTCCCATTACATAAATGAATGGGGTTTTCCCAGGATTATTAAAGTGGTACATAATATCTTTCACATAACCAGCATCGAGGGTTTTAGGAGGTTCCCCATCTCCATGAGTAGCAAGTACACCTAATTTTTTTGGTATTTCGTGTTCCATATCCATAACTAAAGATAGAGAACAACTAATAACATCAAATAAAAATTACTTAGTGATAAAGCAAACAAGCACACACGAGAATATTCACCCCACGCTATTGCTCCCCGGCAACGGCGCCGTAAAAGGTCTTGATAACCCACAAGTATAGGGGATCAATTGTAGCCTCTTTGATAAGTAAGAGTGTCGAACCCAACGAGGAGCTAAAGGTAGAACAAATATTCCCTAAAGTTCTATCGACCACCGATACATCTCTACGCACGCTTGACGTTCGCTTTACCTAGAACAAGTATGAAACTAGAAGTACTTTGTAGGTGTTGTTGGATAGGTTTGCAAGATAATAAAGAGCGCATAAATAAAAGGTAGGGGCTGTTTATATAAAGAAGAAATAAATTAAATATAGCGAGTGTGGAAAAGTGGTGGTAGGAGTTGCGAAATTGTCCCTAAGCAATTGACTACTTTACTAGACCGATAGCAAGTTTTATGTGGGAGAGTCCACTGCTAGCATGTCATCCCTGAGTTGGCATTCTATGCACATATGATTGGAACTATTAGAAAGCATCCGCAACTACTAACGTTCATTAAGGTAAAACCCAACCATAGTATTAAGTTATATTGGTCTTCCTTCAATCCCGTATGCATCAATTTCTATGCTAGGTTGAAGCTTCTGTCACTCTTGCCCTTCAATACATAGTCCTATCAACATACAACTAACCCTATGGTGTGATCCACGCGCGCGCTCATATGATGGGCACCAAAGGACAGCAACATAACCACAAGCAAATTAAATCAATCATAGCAATTCATCAACCACCGATAGGACAACGAAAATCTACTCAGACATCATAGGATAGCAACACATCATTGGATAATAATATGAAGCATAAAGCACCATGTTCAAGTAGAGGGTACAGTGGGTTGCGGGAGAGTGGACCACTGTAGATAGAGGGGGGAAGGTGATGGAGATGTTGGTGAAGATGGCGGAGGTGTTGGTGAAGATCGCGGTGATGATGATGGTGGCTGTGGCAGTGTTGCGGCGCCACCGGAGGAGAGGGGGAGAGGGGCCCCCTTCTTCCTCTTCTTCCTTGACCTCCTACCTAGATGGTAGAAGGGTTTCCCCTCTGGTCCTTGGCCTCCATGGCATGGGAGGGGCGATAGCCCCTCCGAGATTGGATCTGTCTCTCTCTGTTTCTGCGTTCTCCTCTTCCGCCCTTTCACCGTTTCGTATATATATGGAGATCCGTAACTCCAATTGGACTGAAAGCTTCGCCGTGGTTTTTTTTAACCAAAAATTAGCTTTCTTGCAGCCGAAGAAGGGCATCAACTGCCTTACGGGGGGCCACGAGGGTCAGGGGCGCGCCCCCTGCCTCGTGGTCACCTCGGGCACTGTCTCGCATGGATTTTTTTTCGGAATTCTCCAAATATTCCAAAAATATTCTCTGTCCGTTTTTATCCCGTTTGGATTCCGTTTGATATGGGGTTTCTGTGAAACATAAAACATGCAACAAACAGAGGCGGCATTGAACCTTTGGATCAATATGTTAGTCCCAAAAATAGTATAAAAAGTTGCCAAAAGTATATGAAAGTTGAATAATATTGGCATGGAACAATGAAAAATTATAGATACGACGGAGACGTATCAGGTGTCCCTTGGGAGCCTCCGTCAAGATTGTGGAGTTGAACCAAGGAGTTTGTAAGGGCAAGGAGATCGCCTACTTCGTGAAGATCTACCCGAGTGAGGCAAATCCTTCGTGGGCGAAGGCCATGGTGGGATAGACAAGGTTGCTTCTTCGTGGACCCTTCGTGGGTGGAGCCCTCCGTGGACTCGCGCAACCGTTACCCTTCGTGGGTTGAAGTCTCCATCAACGTGGATGTATGATAGCACCACCTATCGGAACCACGGATAAAAAATCTCCGTGTCAACATTGCGTTTGCTCCCTCAAACTCCTTGATACGTCTCCAACGTATCTATAATTTTTTATTGTTCCATGTATTATACTATCTGTTTTGGATGTTTATGGGCCTTATTAAACACTTCTATATTATTTTTGGGACTAACCTATTAACCCAGAGCCCAATGCCGCTTCGCTTTTTCCCTTGTTTCAAAGGTTTTGCGTAAAAGGAATATCAAACGGAGTCCAAACGGAATGAAACCTTCGGGAGAGTTATTTTTGGAACGGAAGCAATCCAGAAGACTTGGGGTGTACGTAAGGGAAGCAACGAGGAAGGCACGAGGCAGGGGGGCGCGCCCACACCCCCTGGGCGCGCCCTCCACCCTCGTGGGCCCCTCGTGGCTCCCCTGACGGATTTCTTCCTCCTATATATACCAATATACCCTCAAACCATCGGGGAACAGAATAGATCGGGAGTTCCGCTACCGCAAGCCTCTGTAGCCACCAAAAACCAACCGGGACCCTGTTCCGGCACCCTGCTGGAGGGGGGATCCCTCACCGCTGGCCATCTTCATCATCCCGGCGCTCTCCATGACGAGGAGGGAGTAGTTCACCCTCGGGACTGAGGGTATGTACCAGTAGCTATGTGTTTGATCTCTCTCTCTCTCTCTCTCGTGTTCTTGAGGTGATACGATCTTGAAGTATCGCGAGCTTTGCTATTATAGTTGGATCTTATGATGTTTCTCCCCATCTACTCTCTTGTAATGGACTGAGTTTTCCCTTTGAAGTTATCTTATCGGATTGAGTCTTTAAGGATTTGAGAACACTTGATGTATGTCTTGCCGTGCTTATCTGTGGTGACAATTGGATATCATGTGATTCACTTGATTTATGTTTTGGTGATCAACTTGCGGGTTCTGCCCATGAACCTATGCATAGGGATTGGCACATGTTTTCGTCTCGACTCACCGGTAGAAACTTTGGGGCACTCTTTGAAGTACTTTGTGTTGGTTGAATAGATGAATCTGAGATTTTGTGATGCATATCGTATAATCATTCCCACGGATACTTGAGGTGACAATGGAGTATCTAGGTGACATTAGGGTTTTGGTTGATTTGTGTCTTAAGGTGTTATTCTAGTAAGAACTCTATGATAGATCGAACGGAAAGAATAGCTTCGTGTTATTTTACTACGGACTCTTGAATAGATCGATCCGAAAGAATAACTTTGAGGTGGTTTCATACCCTACCATAATCTCTTCGCTTGTTCTCCGCTATTAGTGACTTTGGAGTGACTCTTTGTTGCATGTTGAGGGATAGTTATATGATCCAATTATGTTATTATTGTTGAGAGAACTTGCACTAGTGAAAGTATGAACCCTAGGCCTTGTTTCAACGCATTGCAATACCGTTTGTGCTCACTTTTACCATTAGTTACCTTGCTGTTTTTATATTTTCAGATTACAAAAACCTATATCTACCATCCATATTGCACTTGTATCACCATCTCTTTGCCGAACTAGTGCACCTATACAATTTACCATTGTATTGGGTGTGTTGGGGACACAAGAGACTCTTTGTTATTTGGTTGCAGGGTTGCTTGAGAGAGACCATCTTCATCCTACGCCTCCCACGGATTGATAAACCTTAGGTCATCCACTTGACGGAAATTTGCTACTGTCCTACAAACCTCTGCACTTGGAGGCCCAACAACGTCTACAAGAAGAAGGTTGCGTAGTAGACATCAAGCTCTTTTCTGGCGCCGTTGCCGGGGAGGCTAGGTAAGCAACACTCACACCCCGTCAACTAAGCTCTTTTCTGGCGCCGTTGTCGGGGAGGTTAGCGCTTGAAGGTATATATTTAGATCTTGCAATCGAATCTTTTAGTTTCTTGTTTTACCACTAGTTTAATTTATAAAAGAAAATTACAAAAAAAATGGAATTGAGTTTGCCTCATACGCTTCATCTTTTTAATATCTTTCGTGAGAATGATGGAAAGGAAAATTGTGCTCAAGTGCTAGAAGAAGAAATCTATAGAATGTTTGGCACTAAATCTTTGTATGATGAGCAAGATTGCAATGTTGTTAGTATGAATTCTATGAATATCCATGATGCTAATGATATGCAAAGCCACAAGCTTAGGGAAGCTATGTTTGATGAAGATGATATTTTTTGTCCCCCAAGCTTTGATGAGCAAATTTATTATGATGAATGCATGGCTCCTATTTATGATGATTATTGTGATGACATGTATGCTATAAAGAATAAAGATAACCATGAAACTTGTCATCTTGATCTTAATTTTCAATCACATGATAGTTATTTTGTTGAGTTTGCTCCCACTACTAGTGATGAGAATAAATTTGCTTACGTGGATAGTAGGAAAATTTCTATGATTGTAGATCATGAAAAGAATGTTTTATGTTCTGGTTATATTGTTGAATTCATTCATGATGCTACTGAAAATTATTATGAGGGAGGAATATATGCTTGTAGGAGATGCAATAATATCAAGTTTCCTCTCTATGTGCTTAAAGTTTTGAAGTTATGCTTGTTTTGCCTTCCTATGCTAGTTGATTATTGTTCCCATAAGTTGTTTGCTCACAAAATCCCTATGCATAGGAAGTGGGTTAAACTTAAATGTGCTATTCATATTCTTCATGATGCCCTCTTTAGGTTTCAATTCTTATCTTTTATGTGAGCATCATTGAAATCATCATGCCTAGCTAGGGGCGTTAAACGTTAGCGCTTGTTGGGAGGCAACCCAATTTTATTTTAGTTTCTTGCTTTTTGGTTCTGTTTAGGATAAATAATCCATGTAGCATCTGTTTATATGTGGTTTTGTGTTTTAATTAGTGTTTGCGCCAAGAAGAACCTTTGGGAAGACTTGGGTGAAGTCTTTATAATCATGCTGTAAAAACAGAAACTTTAGCGCTCACGAGATTAGCTAAAACCTTTTACTGGAGAGTGATATTTAGTTGATTCTTTTTGCAGATTATTACTAGACAAATTCCTCAGGTCCCAATTTATTTCAGAACTTTTGGAGTTACAGAAGTATCCTAATGATACAGATTACTACAGACTGTTCTGTTTTTGACAGATTCTGTTTTCTATGTGTTGTTTGCTTATTTTGATGAATCTATGAGTAGTATCGGAGGGTATGAACCATAGAGAAGTTGGAATACAGTAGATATTACACCCACATGAATTTATAATGAGTTCAAAATAGTACCTAAGTGGTGATTTATTTTCTTATACTAACGGAGCTTATGAGTTTTCTATTAAGTTTTGTGTTGTGAAGTTTTCAAGTTTTGGGTAAAGATTCGATGGACTATGGAATAAGGAGTGTCAAGAGCCTAAGATTGGGGATTCCCAAGGCACCCCAAGGTAATATTGAAGGACACCAAAAAGCCAAAGCTTGGGGATGCCCCGGAAGGCATCCCCTCTTTCGTCTTCGTTCATCAGTAACTTTACTTGGAGCTATATTTTTATTCACCACATGATATGTGTTTTGCTTGGAGCATCATTTTATTTTGTTAGTATTTGCTTGCTGTTATTTAGAATAACGTTTTGCATCTTTATTTTCAATAAAAATGTCAAGGATAGCTTTTATCATGCTTATTTTGCAAGTATACTTGTTGTTTCAAAACAGAAAGTTTACCGCTGTTGCAAAAATTCCCTAGAAAAGTCAGAATGTGATAAAATGTTGAAACCTTTTGCATAATAAGCTCTGATAAATTTATTACAGTTGTAATTTTCTTTAATAATGTTTTGAGTTAGTGAAGTGTGATGAATCTTGCATTCTTTACAGACTGTACTGTTTTGGCAGATTGCTGTTATGTTTGCATATGTTTGCTTTGTTTAATGATTCTATTTGAGGATAGGAGTATTAAATATGCAGAGGCATTTAGTATGCAATGTTGAATAATAATTTTAGTGATTTGCTACAATAGAAAAGATAAGGTTTTTGCATTAGTTTATACTAACTTATCTCACGAGTTCTTGTTGAGTTTGGTGTGGATGAAGCTTCCGAGATTTAGGAAACCGTGATATGAGAGGAATTAAGGAGACACAAAAGCTCAAGCTTGGGGATGCCCAAGGCACCCCAAGATGATATTTCAAGAAGTCTCAAGCATCTAAGCTTGCGGATGCCCCGGTAGGCATCCCACCTTTCTTCTTCAACAATTATCGGTTAGTATCGGTTGAGCCTAAGTTTTTGCTTCTTCACATGATGAGTGCTATCCATGAAATGTCGTTTTATTTTGTTTTGCTTGCTGTATGAATAAAAAACCAAGATCTGAAATTCTTAAATGAGATAGAGTCTTCACATAGCTACATAATTATTTAACTACTCATTGATCTTCACTTATATCTTTTGGAGTAGTTTATCATCTGCTCTAGTGCTTCACTTATATATTTTAGAGCACGACGGTAATTTTATTTTGAAGAAATAGATGAACTCTCATGCTTCACTTGTATTATTTTGAGAGTCCTAAACAGCATGGTAATTTGCTTCGGTTATGAATTTAGTCCTAATATGATGGGCATCCAAGAAGGATATAATAAAAACTTTCATATAAAGTGCATTGAATACTATGAGAAGTTTGATTCCTTATGATTGTTTTGAGATATGAAGATGGTGATATTAGAGTCATGCTAGTTGAGTAGTTATGAATTTGATAAATACTTGTGTTAAAGTTTGTGATTCCCGTAGCATGCACGTATGGTGAACCGTTATGTGATGAAATCGGAGCATGATTTATTTATTGATTGTCCTCCTTACGAGTGGCGGTCGGGGATGAGCGATGGTATTTTCCTACCAATCTATCCCCCTAGGAGCATGCGCGTAGTGCTTTATTTCGATAACTAATAGATTTTTGCAATAAGTATGTGAGTTCTTTATGACTAATGTTGAGTCCATGGATTATACACACTCTCACCCTTACACCATTGCTAGCCTCTCTAATACCGCGCACCTTTCGCCGGTATCATACACCCACCATATACCTTCCTCAAAACAGCCACCATACCTACCTATTATGGCATTTCCATAGCCATTCCGAGATATATTGCCATGCAACTTTCCACCGTACCGTTTATTATGACACGCTCCATCATTGTCATATTGCTTTGCATGATCATGTAATTGACATCGTATTTGTGGCAAAGCCACCGTTCATAATTCCTTCATACATGTCACTCATGAGTTATTGCACATCCCGGTACACCGCCGGAGGCATTCATGTAGAGTCACATCTTGTTCTAAGTATTGAGTTGTAATCCTTGTGTTGTAAGTAAATAAAAGTGTGATGATCTTCATTATTAGAGCATTGTCCCAGTGAGGAAAGGATGATGGAGACTATGATTCCCCCACAAGTCGGGATGAGACTCCGGACAAAAAAAAATAAAAGAGGCCAAAGAAGCCCAAATAAAAAAGAAAAAAAAGAGGCCATAAAAAAAGGAGAAAAGCCAAAAAAACAAAAAAAAAATGAGAGAAAAAGAGAGAAGGGACAATGCTATTATCCTTTTACCACAATTGTGCTTCAAAGTAGCACCATGATCTTCAGGATAGAGAGTCTCCTATGTTGTCACTTTCATATACTAGTGGGAATTTTAAATTATAGAACTTGGCTTGTATATACCAATGATGGGCTTCCTCAAAATGCCCGAGGTCTTCGTGAGCAAGCAAGTTGGATGCTGATACGTCTCCGTCGTATCTACTTTTCCAAACACTTTTACCCTTGTTTTGGACTCTAAGTTGCATGATTTGAATGGAACTACCCCGGACAGACGCTGTTTTCAGCAAACTTTTCGTGGTGTTATTTATGTGCAGAAACAAAGTTTCTTGGAATGACCTGAAACTCCATGGAACATCTTTTTGGAAAATATTAAAAATACTAGAAGAAAAATCCACGTCAGGGGGCCCACACCTTGTCCATGAGGGTGGGGGCGCGCCTGCCCCCCTGGGCGCGCCCCCTGCCTCATGGGCCCCCTGATGCTCCACCGACCTCAACTCCAACTCCATATATTCACTTTCTGGGAGAAAAACCGTAGAAGGATTCATCGCGTTTTACGACACGAGCCGCAGCCAAGCCCTAAAACCTCTCGGGAGGGCTGATCTGGAGTCCGTTCGGGGCTCCGGAGAGAGGGGATTAAATCGCCGTCGTCATCATCAACCATCCTCCATCACTAATTTCATGATGCTCACCGTCGTGCGTGAGTAATTCCATCGTAGGCTTGCTGGACGGTGATGGGTTGGATGAGGTCTATCATGTAATCAAGTTAGTTTTGTTAGGGTTTGATCCCTAGTATCCACTGTGTTATGAGATTGATGTTGCTATGACTTTGCTATGCTTAATGCTTGTCACTAGGGCCCGAGTGCCATGATTTCAGATCTGAACCTATTATGTTTTCACGAATATATGTGAGTTCTTGATCATATCTTGCAAGTCTATAGTCAGCTACTATGTGTTATGATCCGGCAACCCCGAAGTGACAATAATCGGGACCACTCCCGGTGATGACCATAGTTTGAGGAGTTCATGTATTCACTATGTGTTAATGCTTTGGTCTGGTACTCTATTAAAAGGAGGCCTTAATATCCCTTAGTTTCCGCTAGGACCACGCTGCCACGGGAGGGTAGGACAAAAGATGTCATGCAAGTTCTTTTCCATAAGCACGTATGACTATATTCGAAATACATGCCTACATTACATTGATGAATTGGAGCTAGTTCTGTGTCACCCTATGTTATGACTGTTACATGATGAACCGCATCCGGCATAATTCTCCATAACTGATCCAATGCCTACGAGCTTTTCACATATTGTTCTTCGCTTATTTACTTTTCCGTTGATACTGTTACAATCACTACAAAATCCAAAAATATTACTTTTGCTACCGTAATTGTTACTTCCATACTACTTTGCTACTAAACACTTTGCTGCAGATATTAAGTTATCCAGGTGTGGTTGAATTGACAACTCAACTGCTAATACTTGAGAATATTCTTTGGCTCCCCTTGTGCCGAATCAATAAATTTGGGTTGAATACTCTACCCTCGAAAACTGTTGCGATCCCCTATACTTGTGGGTTATCAAGACTATTTTCTAGCGTCGTTGCCGGGGAGCATAGCTCTATTCTTTGAGTCACTTGGGATCTATATCTATTGGTCTCTATGAAGAACTTGAAAGACGAGAAAACAAAAATTTATCCCTCAACTACGAGGGGAGGTAAGGAACTGCCATCTAGCTCTGTACTTGATTCACCTTCTGTTTTGAGTAAGCTTGCGACACCTAAACCTGCTTCTGCTATTCGTTCTGATATGTCGCATGTTATTGATCATGCTGACGGTGTCCTGGACTAGGGGGTACTCGCCACGTCGTCTCCCGATCAGTTGGATTGGGCCGAGGACCCCCATGGCCGTATACTCATGGGCCAGTCCGGACAGCTGCCGCATACAAGGAAGATTCCACAAGACTGATCAAGACAAGGACTCCTCCCCCACCGGCGTATTCAGCTAGGACTCTTGTTATCCTAGGCCTCTGGTGCATTATATAAACCAAGGCCAAGCTAGTCGATAGACACAACAACAATCATACCATAGGTTAGCTTCTAGGGTTTAGCCTCTACGATCTCGTGGTAGATCAACTCTTGTAATACTCATATCATCAAGATCAATCAAGCAGGAAGGAGGGTATTACCTCCATAGAGAGGGCCCGAACCTGGGTAAACATCGTGTCCCCTGTCTCCTGTTACCATCACCCTTAGACGCACAGTTCGGGACCCCCTACCCGAGATCCGTCGGTTTTGACACCGACATTGCTGCTTTCATTGAGAGTTCCGCTGTGTGTTCGGCAAAAGGTCGATGGCTCGCCTGCAGATCAACTTTGACTTCGGCATCTTCGTCACCAGCTCTACTGGTCACCTTGGTTCGACCAAGGACTGTGCCCTACCTGCGATCGTCATGTTCGGATGAGGGCCTTCATCAACATCAACTCCGATCTCTATCAAGATCATGGAGGAATCATCCAGCGAGCCCGGGGGCTCAACGTCAACATTGCCCTCGGGCGACCGTGTTGTTTTTCTGGACAGGAACTTGTGTCCGCTGCCGCCGCCTCCTCAAGTGTCATTTTAACGATTGCTTCAGTGGAATTGTGCGGAATTGAGTCTACAACAACCCTGGAAAATTTCATCGAGTTCCGATGGAGGAATCTGTGGCAATCCGTGATATACCGGAGCCCTGTTAAAATCTGGACGAGAATCTGGATGAGTTTAGGGCGTGGTGTCCAGCTTCTAGCTTGGACGTCCTTTGGAAGATCCAACCGTTGATCGTCTGTGGAATTCCTATATCTACCACCCCTCAAAATTTCAGCTCGATCCGACCGTCCAAACTCCGGGAACCTTCCGATTAGTGCATCCCTTTTCGGATCTGTTTTATGCGCGAAAACGAATCCGAACCGAGTTCGTCTTTTTTTCTGAACGGGATTTCGGGCATCCTTTTTGAAGGAAGTTTTGAATGGGGTATTGTGTTTTGCTCCCGAACACATCCCACTAACTTTAAAATCCTTTGAACATGATCTTCAACATCATGCTGGTGTCAAACCAGTCCGGCAATATTGCTCCACGGCTGCCGACCTGCGCTAGACACGTCGTCACTTTGTTCAGCCGAGCTCAATTTCTTCGGATCATCATCTCGGCAAGCCGAACAAGAGTTCATCATCGTAAAGGATAAATCATCACCAACATCGCCGCCCCACGGATTACACGGAGCGGGCACACCGGCATCACCGCACGGTCACTTCATCAAGCCGGCATGGACCACGTCACGACCTGCATCGGCAGGGCCGCGCTGTTGCTCCTTCAAGCCGGTGTCCATCACGCCGACCTACTTCGACTCATCGGCTGACATCGAGGCTTTGACATCTCGGCTGGACCGGGGGATTCATCATCTCTTCATCAACCTACTCCGATGACTTTGGCGCCCTATTCAAGAATTCATCCGATTAACCAGTTAACTTGCCGATTAATCCCTACTCGTAGGGTCACCGAGTAGCATATAAACCGATAAATTGTCCAATTAATTGATTAAATGGCCGATTAACTTGCCGATTAGCCGATTAATCCCCTACTCACCAGCCAACCGAGCAGCTAACAGTTAACGATTTCCTCAACAATAGTTTGGCGTCACCAGCCGACCAGCTTCGTCACGATTAACTGGACCGAGGGCTTTGTCTTGGCAAGCCAACCTTTGTCAGCATTGCCATGCCGTCGCTTTATCTCCCACCAGGCAACGGGTGAGCGGATCGAGCCCCAATTTTGGGAATCACCTTCCTTCGGATTGCTAGAACAAATAAACCAGGTGCTATTGATCCTAGTATTTTTCGCTTGTTTGGGTTCATTCTTCCCAAGGAATTATTACTTTGGTTTGTCCATCATATGTACACAGGTCTATCAAATGGTGGCCGCATTATCGATGGTTGCATGGTGGTTCGGTCAGTTTCCGTACATAGTCCGGCGAACGCCGAATCCAAACTTCGGACCGACACAGAATTCAGGCTTTGCCACGCCTTTCTTGCATCACGGCGCCTGCATCGACATTGACTTTGGCGCCAGCCATATTTCTTTTATTACTCACTTTGCATAAATTATTTATTATGCACCATTTTTATTATTACTATTATCCCGGTCTGCACTATTTTTGTGCACAGGAAAATGATCCAAATGACTATATCCTTTAAGCGTCACCTCGGCCGGACGGGGGCTTCACAACACTTCATTACCCCATGCCGGGGACTTCGGCATCACTCTGCCGGCCTGCATCGACCGTGCTATGTTACCACTTCGGAGTGCCGAGCTCTTTGCTCCGCCACCTCGGGACCGGCTTGGGGGATGAAACCTTGTCCTGCATCATGCTCGGACCGCGTCATCAATACCGAACATATTAACCAGCTAAGTTGCCTTCATGCTCAAAGTTTTAACTTTTTAATTTATGTTCGGTTCGACCAAGCATTATACCTTTTTTTTTGGAAAAAAGTTGCTTGTAAAAAATTTCCTTGTCCAAACTTTGTTTGTGATGCACAAATTCAAATACCCCGTTTACTTGGGGGCTCCCTTGCTGGAGCTTTTCCTCTTGCATATGATTATACTTGTACGGCTTCGTTCCTTGTTCGTGTATTACGCCACAATATGCACCATGTTGACTTAAGCGATTTGCAAGCTGGGTTGCCTCGCTCCTGTGTTTACCCCTACGTTCCCGATTGTTCGGCTAGGGAGTAAAGGGAGCACCTCTGTGACTGTCACGATCAGGTCACCCGAGCTGGACCTCAGACTGGGTGAAGCCGAAAGCTAGCGCTCTTAATGTTTTCAATTATGGTCGGCACACAACAGAACTCATGAGTACAAAAAATCTATTGCACAAGTCTCATATTAACAATGACACCGAAGAAAGGTATCGGTGGGGGTACTATTTTCTTCGAAGATGCTTCTTACACTTTATCAGTAATATAGAATAAGTTCCTGGCGAGCGCTTTATGTCTCATTACAGCCTTATGACCTAATTGCACGGTTATCGGAAACATCACGATATTCTCGACAGGTGGAGTACATAACACTTTTCGGTCCTTGACGAAGAGGGAGAAGCCGACGGTCGATTAAGTAGCGTTTAAAGTTCGGGTGAACAAAGATATGATATAAGTACTTCGGTACATACAATCATTCTTTTACCCAAGTCACTCGAGGGCTCTTAAATTTATGTGAGCTGTTTTATAATAAGTGTTCTTCTTCTTAGTTGTTGCAAAGCCTTTTTTCTATCACTCCTTTTTTCGACGCGAGTGTGCGGTCAATAGCCGGGGCGCCCAATTTCTCTCTCAAAGCCGCTAAAGTTTGCTAAACTGGCCTAACGAGAAGTACTCCGCCTTCGGGATAGGAGGTTGAAGCCATAGGCTGGCCCGCTTGAAGTCTCGAGATAAGATGTGTCATGTTAAAGCACGACAGGAACACCCTTTTTTCTAAGACCAATTTTCGATTTGGCACCGAACACTTGATCTAGTTCGGACATTAAACTTTTGAATAAGTTTTTTGGCTTTTCGAGCCTATGGCACTTTTAAACTATTTGTGTGTTTCCAGCATTAGTCTCGGAGTGCAACGCCGAACACCTTTAGGGATTCGGCAAAAAAATTCACGGATATTGATATATATGCATCGGTTTCGAATTGTGTCTTCGGTCAATAGTTGGGTTGCCCGGCCCTGTGCTTGCCTCCTACGTTCCGCTTTGTTCGGCTAGGTGTGCCAAGGGAGAACCACTGCGGTTGTGCTTCCAGCTCGCATGGTCAAGCACCTCAGTGGAGAAAGCCGAAAACTGACTGTCACAATAGGCGTAAACTGGTCAGCGATCCGATGACTATGTTAAATGACGGGCCGTTCATAACATTAGCCGAAGTGTTTACGGCTTGACCTCGGCTGTCGCAGAACAACCGGGGCTCATAGCTAGCTTCCCGAGATAAAGCTCCTATGACTAAGCGAAAGTTTTAAAGCCCGCATATCTGATTGCCTCGTTTACGCTAACACAACCGCCTTGCACCGAGACATCGGCTAAGGGTTGTTTTGTTAGTACGGAAACACCCTGCGTAGTATCTACCAAGGGGTAGAAGCCAACGATGGGCCACTTTCAACTGATAAATGGTCACAATGGAGTCAAAATAATGATGTAAAGTACTTGGATACATAGAAACATTACACATAATCTGTGATTTTACTGATATCGATCCTTAATTCGCCACACGTGCCCACATTAAGGATCGGGGCTACCGGGATTCGTGCTCATTATTTACAAATATTAAAGGGCACATCGATCCCCGATCCGGTGTTGCCACCCGACCGGTGTCTCAGGGCTACTGCATTGCCTATTCAATGCGAGAAAATTCAAAGGGCTCAGTGTTCGGCGTGATCGAACTATGGGAAGCGCGTCTTCGGGCAGCAATAAGTACCATCTGGACCTATCTGGCATCAAGCTATATATCACGGCGACTTCTCACGACCCTCTCTCAGGTGCCCATTCGCCGATCACTATTATCTCTAATATATTACACTGCATTTTTATTCCTATGTATGCTACTGAGCTAGGAGTTGATCCTCAGGCCAATTTCGCGCATCGACCTGAGTCTCAGGGGCTACTGGGAACAACGGTTTTATGCTTGCCTTCAGGTGCATCTCGGGTTTTAGACTGATACACACCTTGAGGGCTACTGGATATACATCGGCAGAGAATAAACTGCACCAGTTAAAAATATTCACAAAAAATCAGCCCGCGGTCAGGGTGGTGCACCACCTTGGAAGCAGTCCGGCATAAAGCTCGGGCGCTAGCGGCTAGCTCCATAGAGGGCATTTCCGACATTTAGCTCGGCTAAACTCCTTCAAGTTTTTTGAACCAAGGTGATCTATGACACCTCGGATATAGTCCGGCGTTGGAGAGCAGATACACTCCGGCGTTGGAGCTTGGACACAGTCCGGCGTTGGTGCTCGGCTGCACAACATACCTCGAATGCAGTCCGGTGTTGGAGCTCGGACGCAAGAGGACACTGCCTCCCGGGAACAACTTCAAACCCAAGGCGTGCAATAAAAATAACAAGGCATTGATAAAGGCCGGAAACTTAAAGGGGCTCCTCGGATACCCAACGTGTAAACTCTTCGGATGCACTTCGGCGATCCTCGAGATCGAAGATGAGAAGATTTGTTGAACCAGTTTTCAAGACCGGCAATCAAGATGAAGAACAGTTCAGAAGAATCGAGGCGCCCCTAACTTGAAGACCGGTTCAGGGGCTCTCGACGGTGTCCTGGACTAGGTGGTACTCACCACGTCGTCTCCCGATCAGTTGGATTGGGCTGAGGACCCCCATGGCCGTATACTCATGGGCCAGTCCGGACAGCTGCCGCATACAAGGAAGATTCCACAAGACCTAGTAAAAAGAAGAAAAAGAAAAATGATAGGGCTTTGCATGCTTCTAGTGAACCTTTTCTGAACCACCTAAGAATCCAAATGATATTTCTATTTCCAATGCAGAAACACAGTCTCGTAATGAACATGAACCTAGTGAAAATGTTAATGATGATATTCATGATGATGCTCAACCTAGTAATGATAATGATGTAGAAATTGAACCTGGTGTTGATCTTGATAACCCACAATCAAAGAATCAATGTTATGATAAGAGAGACTTTGTTGCTAGCAAGCATGGTAAAGAAAGAGAACCATGGGTTCAGAAACCCATGCCTTTTCCTCCCAAACCATCCAAGAAAAAGGATGATGAGGATTTTGAGCACTTTCCTGAAATGATTAGACCTATCTTTTTGCGTATGCGATTAACTGATATGCTCAAAATGAATCCTTATGCTAAGTATATGAAAGAAATTGTCACTAATAAAAGAAAGATACCAGAAGCTGAGATTTCTGATACATCCATTTTGCATCATGCTTTTATATTGATATTTATTGCATTATGGGCTGTTATTACACGTTATGTCACAATACTTATGCCTATTCTCTCTTATTTTACAAGGTTTACATAAGGAGGGAGAATGCCGGTAGCTGGAATTCTGGGCTGGAAAAGGAGCAAATATTAGAGACCTATTCTACACAACTCCAAAATTCCTAAAACTCCACGGAATATCTTACAATAAATAATAAAAAATCCTCGCCAAAGATGAAGGCCAGGGGGCCCACACCCAGTCCACGAGGGTGGGGCGCCACCCCTGGCGCGCCTACCTCGTGGGCCCCCTGGTGGCCCTCCGATGCCCATCTTCTGCTATATGAGGTCTTTCGTCAAGAAAAAAATCAGAAGCAACCTTTCGGGATGAAACTCCGCCGCCACGAGGCGGAACCTTGGCGGAACCAATCTAGGGCTCCGGCGGAGCTGTTCTGCCGGGGACACTTCCCTCCGTGAGGGGCAAATCATCACCAACGTCATCACCAATGCTCCTCTCATCGAGAGAGGGAAATATCCATCAACATCTTCACCAGCACCATCTCCTCTCAAAACCCTAGTTCATCTCTTGTATTCAATTCTTGTCTCCAAGTCCGGGATTGGTACTAGTAGGTTGCTAGTAGTGTTGATTACTCCTTGTAGTTGATGCTAGTTGGTTTATTTGGTGGAAGATCATATGTTCAGATCCTTTATGCATATTAATACCCCTCTAGTTATGAACATGAATATGCTTTGTGAGTAGTTACGTTTGTTCCTGAGGATATGGGAGAAGTCTTGCTATTAGTAATCATGTGAATTTGGTATTCGTTCGATATTTTGATGAGATGTATGTTGTCTAGCCTCTAGTGCTGTTATGTGAACGTCGACTACATAACACTTCACCATTATTTGGGCCTAGAGGAAGGCATTGGGAAGTAATAAGTAGATGATGGGTTGCTAGAGTGACAGAAGCTTAAACCCTAGTTTATGCGTTGCTTCGTAAGGGGCTGATTTGGATCCATATGTTTCATGCTATGGTTAGGTTTACCGTAATACTCTTGTTGTAGTTGCGGATGCTTGCAATAGAGGTTAATCATAAGTGGGATGTTTTTTCAATTAAGAACAACACCCAAGCACCGGTCCACCCACATATCAGATTATCGAAGTACCGAACGCGAATCATATGAACGTGATGAAAACTAGCTTGACAATATTCCCATGTGTCCTCGGGAGCGCTTTTCCTATTATAAGAGTTTGTCCAGGCTTGTCCTTTGCTACAAAAAGGATTGGGCCACCTTGCTGCACTTTATTTACTTTTGTTACTTGTTGCTCGTTACAAATTATCCTATCACAAAACTGTTCATTACCAATTATTTCAAGATTTGCAGATAATACCTTGCTGAAAACCGCTTATCATTTCCTTCGCTCCTCGTTGGGTTCGACACTCTTACTTATCGAAATGACTACGATAGATCCCTGTACTTGTGGGTCATCAAGACTCTTTTCCGCACCGTTGCTGTGGAGTGAAGCGCCTTTGGTAGGTGGAATTTGGTAAGGAAAAATTTATATAGTGTGCTGAAATTTACTGTCACTTGTTACTATGGAAAGTAATCCTCTGGGGGCATGTTCGGGGTATCTTCACCCCGACCAGTAGAGCAAAGAGTTGCTCCTCAACCTAATGAACCTACTGAAAATGAATATGAAAATATTCCCTTTGAATTTCCTTCGGGTATGATGGAAAAACTGCTAGCTAATACTTTTGCAGGAGATGGAACCAGGCATCATGTTGAACACTTAATATATGTAGATGAGGTTTTTTGGATTATTTAAGCTTGCAGGTATACCCGATGATGCTGTCAAGAAGAAGGTCTTCCCTTTATCTTTGAAGGGAGATGCATTGACATGGTATAGGCTATGTGCTGATACGAGATCGTGGAACTACAGACGATTGAAATTGGAATTTCATCAGAAATTTTATCCTATTCATCTTGTTCATCGTGATCGCAATTATATATATAATTGTTGGCCTCGCGAAGGAGAAAGCATCGCTCAAGCTTGGGGGAGGCTTAAATCAATGTTATATTCATGCCCCAATCATGAGCTCTCGAGAGAAATAAGTATTCAAAGTTTTTATGCTCGGCTTTCTCATAATAATCAAACCATGCTCGATACTTCTTGTCTTTGGCTCTTTTATGATGAAGACTATTGAATTCAGATGGAATTTATTGGATAGAATTAAACGCAACTCCTGAAGATTGGGACCTCGACGAAGGTAAGGATTCAGGTATGACACCTAAGTTTGATTGTGTTAAATCTTTTATGGATACCAATATTTTCCGTAAGTTTAGCACTAAATATGGACTTGACTCTAAGATAGTAGCTTCTTTCTGTGAATCTTTTGCTACTTATGTTGATCTCCCCAAGGAGAAGTGGTTTAAGTATCATCCTCCCATAGAAGTAAAAGTAGTTGCACCTATTAAAGTTGAAGAAAAGACTGTCACTTATAATGATCCTGTTGTTCCTACTTCTTATGTTGAGAAACCACCTTTCCCTGTTAGAATAAAGGATCATGCTAAAGCCTCAACTGTTGTTTGTAAAAGCAATATAACAACTTATACACCTCCTGAGCAAGTCAAAGTAGAACCTAATATTGCTATTGTTAAAGATCTCTTGTCTGATAATATTGATGGGCATGTTATTCAATTCTGCGGTGAAACTGCTAGAATTGCCAAACCTAGTGCTAAAGATAAACATAGACTGTGGTAGGCGTGCTCGTTATTTCAAGTTAAAATAGGAGATCATTGTTATCATGGCTTATGCGTTATGGGTGCTAGTGCTAGTGTTATACCTTATGACTTATATAAAGAAATTAAGCATGAAATTGCACCTGCTGAGTTAGAAGATATTGATGTTACAATTAAACTTGCCAATAGAGATACTATATCGCTAGTGGGAATTGTGAGAGATGTTGAAGTCTTGTGTGGGAAAACTAAATATCTTGCTGATTTTCTTGTTCTTAGCTCCCCACAAGATAGCTTTTGTCCCATTATATTTGGTAGACCCTTCTTGAATACTGTTAATGCTAAGATAGACTCATGAAAAATGTTGTTACTATTGGCTTGGATGACATGATTCATGAGTTTAATTTCTCTAAATTTAGTAAACAACACCGTGAAGAAGAATTGCCTAGTAAGGATGAAATTATTGGTCTTGCTTCTATCGCCGTACCTCCTTGTGATCCTCTAGAACATTATTTGCTAGACCATGAAAATGATATGTTTATGAATGAAAGAAGGAAAATAGATGAAGTATTCTTTAAGCAGGAACCTATTCTGAAACATAATTTGCCTATTGAAATCCTAGGGGATCCTCCTCCACCCAAGGGTGATCCCGTGTTTGAGCTTAAACCGTTACCTGATAATCTTAAATATGCTTATCTTGATGAAAAGAAAATATATCCTGTTATTTTTAGTGCTGACCTTCGTGAGCATGAAGAAGAGACATTATTGAAAACTCAAGAAGCACTTGTCGCTATTGGATATACTCTTGATGATCTTAAGGGCATTAGTCCCACTCTATGTCAACATAAAATAAATTTGGAAGAAGATGCCAAACCGGTTCGCGATCATCAACGAAGGCTTAATCCTAAGATGAAAGAAGTGGTAAGAAAAGAAATAGTAAAGCTTCTGGAGGCAGGTATAATTTATCCCGTTGCTGATAGTCAATGGGTAAGTCATGTTCATTGTGTTCCTAAGAAGGGAGGTGTTACTGTTGTTCCTAATGATAAAGATGAATTGATCCCACAAAGAATTATTACAGGTTATAGGAAGGTAATTGATTTCCACAAGTTAAATAAAGATACTAAAAAAGATCATTACCCCTTACCTTTTATTGATCAAATGCTAGAAAGATTATGCAAACATACACATTATTGCTTTCTAGATGGTTATTCTGGTTTCTCTCAAATACTTGTGTCGGTTAAGGATCAATCAAAGACTACTTTTACATGCCCTTTTGGTACTTTTGCTTATAGATGTATGCCTTTTGGTTTATGTAATGCACCTGCTACCTTTCAAAGATGCATGATGGCTATATTCTCTGACTTTTGTGAAAAGATTTGTGAGGTTTTCATGGACGACTTTTCCGTCTATGGATCCTCTTTTGATGATTGCTTGAATAATCTTGATCGAGTTTTGCAGAGATGTGAAGAAACTAATCTTGTCTTGAATTGGGAAAAGTGCCAATTTATGGTTAATGAAGGTATTGTCTTGGGGCATAAAGTTTCTGAAAGAGGTATTGAAGTTGATAAAGCCAAAGTTGATGCTATTGAAAAGGTGCCATGTCCCAAGGACATCAAAGGTATAAGAAGTTTCCTTGGTCACGCCGGGTTTTATAGGAAGTTCATTAAGGACTTCTCAAAAATTTCTCGGCCTCTGACTAATTAATTGCAAAAAGATATACCATTTGCCTTTGATGATGATTGTGTAGAAGCATTTGAAATACTTAAGAAAGCATTGATCTCTGCACCTATTGTTCAGCCACCTGATTGGAATTTACCCTTTGAAATTATGTGTGATGCTAGTGATTATGCTGTAGGTGCTGTTCTAGGGAAAAGAGTTGATAAGAAATTAAATGTTATCCATTATGCTAGCAAGACTCTAGACAATGCTCAAAGAAACTATGCTACTACTGAAAAAGAATTCTTAGCAGTTGTATTTGCTTGTGATAAGTTCAGACCTTATATTGTTGATTCTAAAGTAACTACTCACACTGATCATGCTGCTATTAAATATTTGATGGAAAAGAAAGATGCTAAACCTAGACTAATTAGATGGGTTCTCTTGCTACAAGAATTTGATTCTCATATTGTTGATAGAAAGGGAGCTGAGAACCCCGTTCCAGACAACTTGTCTAGGTTAGAAAATGTTCTTGATGACCCACTACCTATTGATGATAGCTTTTCTGATGAGCAATTAAATGTCATAAATACTTCTCGTATTACCCCATGGTACGCTGATTATGCTAATTACATTGTTGCTAAATTTATACCACCTAGTTTCACATACCAGCAAAAGAAAAAGTTTTTCTACGATTTGAGACATTACTTTTGGGATTACCCACATCTTTATAAAGAAGGAGTAGATGGTGTTATTAGACGTTGTGTACCTGAGCATGATCAGGAACAGATCCTACGCAAGTGTCACTCTGAAGCCTATGGAGGACACCACGCTGGAGATAGAACTGCACATAAGGTACTGCAATCCGGTTTTTATTGGCCTACTCTCTTCAAGGATGCCCGTAAGTTTGTCTTGTCTTGTGATGAATGTCAAAGAATTGGTAATATTAGTAGAGGTCAAGAAATGCCTATGAATTATTCACTTGTTATTGAACCATTTGATGTTTGGGGCTTTGATTATATGGGACCTTTTCCTGCCTCTAATGGATATACACATATTTTAGTTGCTGTTGATTAAGTTACTAAGTGGGTAGAAGCTATTCCAACTAGTAGTTCTAATCATAACACCTCTATTAAAATGCTTAAAGAAGTTATTTTTCCGAGGTTTGGAGTCCCTAGATATTTAATGACTGATGGTGGTTCACATTTTATTCTTGGTGCTTTCCGTAAGATGCTTGCTAAGTATGACGTTAATCATAGAATTGCATCTCATTATCACCCACAGTCTAGTGGCCAAGTAGAATTAAGCAATAGAGAGCTCAAATTAATTTTGCAAAAGACTGTCAATAGGTCTAGAAAGAATTGGTCCAAGAAACTTGATGATGCATTATGGGCCTATAGAACTGCATATAAAAATCCTATGGGTATGTCTCCGTATAAAATGGTTTATGGAAAAGCATGTCACTTACCTCTCGAACTAGAACATAAGGCTTATTGGGCTATTAAAGAGCTCAACTATGATTTCAAACTTGCCGGTGAGAAGAGGTTATTTGATATTAGCTCACTTGATGAATGGAGAACCCAAGCTTATGAAAATGCCAAGTTGTTTAAAGAAAAAGTTAAAAGATGGCATGACAAAAGGATACAAAAGAGTGAGTTTAATGTAGGTGACTATGTATTGCTATACAACTCTCGTCTAAGATTTTTTGCAGGAAAACTTCTATCTAAATGAGAAGGCCCCTACATTATCGAGGAGGTCTATCGTTCCGGTGCCATAAAAATCAACAACTTCGAGGGCACAAATCCGAGGGTGGTAAACGGTCAAAGAATCAAACATTATATCTCAGCTAATCCAGTAAATGTTGAAACCAATGTTATTGAAACCGTAACCCCGGAGGAATACATAAGGGACACTTTCCGGAACGTTTCAGACTCCGAAAGGGAGTAGGTATGTGGTACGGTAAGTAAACCGACTCCAAAACAATTTTGAAGGCAATATTTCTCCATTTTGGAATATTTAGAAAAATAGAAAATTAAGTAGCAGTCCGGGAAGGACACGAGGGCTCCACGAGGGTGGACGGCGCGCCCCCCTGCCTCGTGGGCACCTCGTGTGCCTTCCGGACTCCGTTTTCTTGCACGATACGTATTTTGGTCGGTAAAAATTCATTATATATTCTCCCGAAGGTTTTGATTCTCGTATCACGCAGATATCCTCTGTTTTTGTTTCGAGTTGTTGCTGCTGCAGATTAGAGCAAGATGTCTTCTCAAGAGTCAGTCGGGGAGAGCCGGTATCTAATCCGGCACCGGAACCAAGGGCAAACAGCGAGGTTGACCCCTTTGGGCCAGCAACGGAGGAGGAGATGGAGGCTGACTTGATGAGAGTAGATGCCATGGAGGATCAAGAAGTCACTTCTCGCTTCCGAGCTGGGTTCGCGATGGGGAACCATGAGCTCAACTATTCCAAACTCGGTTATCCCGTCCAATGTTAGATTTCTTTCTTATGAAAATATGAAGAGGTGTGTCACTTGTTCTCCCGCAGCTATGCAACACCCTTGGGTGTAAGGAGCCTTAGCAGTTACAGGAAAGCTTCGCAAGGAAATAATGGACCTCAAGCAGCAAGTCAATAAGCTTGATGAGGAGAATCGTATCCTAAAGGGCATCATCGCCAAGAATGTTTCACCAACCCCGAAGAAGGAGACATAATCACATGGGTATGGGCACTCCCCTTGGCAACTGCCAAGCTTGGGGAGGTGCCCGGTATCGTATCACAATCACATCTCCTACCTTTACCGTTTTTCTTAGTTCGATCCTATTAGTAGTATCTTGATCTAGTGGAATAAAGTTTATGGCATGATCTAGTTTTGAGTTTTGCTTTATGACCTCTCTATGTAATCGAGTCCGTGAGCTATATAATAAAGATTAGTGTTGAGTCAAGGGCTTGATTATTTTGCCATGATCTTGAGTGACTAAAAGAAAGATAAAAAGAATAAAAAGAAACAAAGAGTTCATATTGATCTTATTGAGAGTAATGACTTCACATAGAAGAGTATGATGATTAAAAGTTGTTGGGAGTTGGCAAACATAGCTTTGGTCATCGTTGCAATTAATAGGAAGTAGTAAGGAAAGAGAGGTCTCACATATAGATATACTATTATTGACATCTTTTATGATTGTGAGCACTCATTAAAATATGACATGCTAAAGAGTTGATTTTGGACAAGGAAGACAACGTAATGGGTTATGTTTTCTTATATCTGAGATAAAGTATAGTGTCATGGATCTTCCAACATGTTGAGCTTGCCTTTCCCCCTCATGCTAGCCAAATTCTCAACACCAAGTAGAGATACTACTTGTGCTTCCAAAAACCCTTAAACCAGTTTTGCCATGAGAGTCCACCATATCTACCTATGGATTGAGTAAGATCCTTCAAGTAAGTTGTCATCGGTGCAAAGCAATAAAAATTGCTCTAAATATGTATGATTGATTGGTGTGGGAGAAATAAGCTTTATACGATCCGGTGATGTGGAAGAAATAAAAGCGACTGAATGCATAATAAAGGTTCATATCACAAGGGGCAATATAAAGTGACGTTCTTTCGCATTAAGATTTTGTGCATCCAACCATAAAAGCGCATGGCAACCTCTGCTTCCCTCTGCGAAGGGCCTATCTTTTATTTATTATCTCCTACCTTATGCAAGAGTCATGGTGATCTTCACCTTTCCTTTTTACATTTTATCCTGGCAAGCACAGTGTGTTGGAAAGATACTGATTGATATATCTAATTAGATGTAGGGGGCATGAGTTATTATTGTTGACATTACCCTTGAGGTAAAAGGTTGGGAGGCAAAACTATAAGCCCCTATCTTTCTCTGTGTCCGATTAAAACTCTGTAACCACAAGTATCGCGTGAGTGTTAGCAATTATGAAAGACTAAATGATAGTTGAGTATGTGGACTTGCTATTAAGCTCTGACATAGACTCTTTCCGATGTTATGATAAATTGCAATTGCTTCAATGACTGAGATTATAGTTTGTTGGTTCTCAATAAAGTTTATGATTAAATGACGCTGCATTGTGAATGGATTATTACTTGAACATAAGCAATCATATGACATTTCCTATATATGTTGCTGCTATGAGAATAATCATGATGCCTTCATGTCAGTATTTTATTTTTATCGACACCTCTACCTCTAAACATGGGGACATATTTATCGTTATCGGCTTTCGCTTGAGGACAAGCGAGGTCTAAGCTTGGGGGAGTTGATACGTCCATTTTGCATCATGCTTTTTTATCGATATTTATTGCATTATGGGCTGTTATTACAAGTTATGTCACAATACTTATGCCTATTCTCTCTTATTTTACAAGGTTTACATAAGGAGGAGAATGCCGCATTGGAATTCTAGGCTAGAAAAGGAGCAAATATTAGAGACCTATCTGCACAACTCCAAAAGTCCTAAAACTCCACGGAATATCTTACAATAAATAATAAAAAATCCTCGCCAAAGATGAAGGCCAGGGGGCCCACACCCTGTCCATGAGGGTGGGGGGCGCGCCCTACCCCCCTGGGCACGCCCTCCTACCTTGTGGGCCCCCTGGTGGCCCTCCGATGCCCATCTTCTGCTATATGAGGTCTTTCGTCAAGAAAAAAATCAGAAGCAACCTTTCAGGACGAAACTCCACCTCCACGAGGCGGAACCTTGGCGGAACCAATCTAGGGCTCGTGAGGCTGTTCACGGGGACACTTCCCTTCGTGAGGGGGAAATCATCACCAACGTCATCACCAACGCTCCTCTCATCGGGAGAGGGCAATCTCCATCAACATCTTCACCAGCACCATCTCCTCTCGAAACCCTAGTTCATCTCTTGTATTCCATTCTTGTCTCCAAGTCCGGGATTGGTACTAGTAGGTTGCTAGTAGTGTTGATTACTCCTTGTAGTTGATGCTAGTTGGTTTATTTGGTGGAAGATCATATGTTCAGATCCTTTATGCATATTAATACCCCTCTGATTATAAACATGAATATGCTTTGTGAGTAGTTACGTTTGTTCCTGAGGACATGGGAGAAGTCTTGCTATTAGTAGTCATGTGAATTTGGTATTCGTTCGATATTTTGATGAGATGTATGTTGTCTAGCCTCTAGTGGTGTTATGTGAACGTCAACTACATAACACTTCACCATTGTTTGGGCCTAGAGGAAGGCATTGGGAAGTAATAAGTAGATGATGGGTTGCTAGAGTGATGTAAGCTTAAACCCTAGTTTATGCGTTGCTTCGTAAGGGGCTGACTTGGATCCATATGTTTCATGCTATGGTTAGGTTTACCTTAATACTCTCGTTGTAGTTGCGGATGCTTGCAATAGAGGTTAATCATAAGTGGGATGTTTGTTCAAGTAAGAACAGCACCCAAGCACCGGTCCACCCACATATCAGATTATCAAAGTACCGAACGCGAATCACATGAACGTGATGAAAACTAGCTTGACGATATTCCCATGTGTCCTCGGAGCGCTTTTCCTATTATAAGAGTTTGTCCAGGCTTGTCCTTTGCTACAAAAAGGATTGGGCCACCTTGCTGCACTTTATTTACTTTTGTTACTTGTTGCTCATTACAAATTATCCTATCACAAAACTGTCTGTTACCACTTATTTCAAGATTTGCAGAGAATACCTTGCTGAAAACCGCTTATCATTTCCTTCTACTCCTCGTTGGGTTCGACACTCTTACTTATCGAAAGGACTACGATAGATCCCCTATACATGTGGGTCATCAATTTCCACCATGCTTTCTAATTATACTTTTAAGGGTGGAATACCAAAGAAACTTGGAGATCCAGGAGTACCTACTACCATGCTCCATTAAAAGAAACTATGTTAAAACTGATTTGTGTGATCTTGGAGCCGGTGTTAGTGTTATGCCTCTCTCTTTATATCGTAGACTTGACTTGAATAAGTTGACACCTACTGAAATATCTTTGCAAATGGCTGAATCAAATGAATTTATGCTTCACTAATTGAATGATAAATGACTACAAGCGAAGGAGATAGACGATTTAAACAAAAAAA